>JAUMJL010001234.1:217500-531494 GCA_033558185.1 Dromococcyx pavoninus | reverse complement strand
GGTGCGCTACTCTTTGAGGATGGTGATTGGCCAAAACAGAGAGTGAAGGCGGGACGTCGGGAACTACGGCGGGACTGATTGGATAGCGCTGCGTGCGTCCCCGAGGCGGGGGGGGGGGGGGCTATGGTGGAGTAGTGCCGAGGGTTGGGCGGTAGGCGGTGTCGGCGCTGTTGCTCTGGGCCGCGTCGGGCGGCTCCAGCGCTCTCCCGAAACGGCGCCCAGCGCCGCGGCCCGCAGGGCGGGCGAACCGAGGCGGCGGCTGGCGCGGGGTCCGCAGGCGGAGGCCGCTTTGCGGGGCAGCCCGGCGAGCGCAGCGCGTAGAGACGGGAAAAGACGGGACTCCCAGCAGCCTTGATACCGAAAATGCCGGCAAATAAACTCTCTTGAGACTCGGTTTGGAGTTTTAGAAAGCAGCATCCGTTAGTTCGGCGCTGGGCACAGGAGGGAATGATTCCATCAATCGTGTCACGAAAAAAGAGCTGGGGACAGAATATATTTCCCACTTACGTGTATATGTATAAATTTTACCAGAAATCTTAACACATACTCTTGTTACTTTCCAAGGAGTAATTTTAATGCTATTAGGAACTTTACAACGGCCAAATCTCTAACTGGAGCTTTGGAGGCAGCTCTCCAACTGACCCTGCATTTTAGATACAGAGAGATTGCAGACAGAGGTGATTATAGAAGAAGACACATCTGTTCAGTATGTACCATACTTAACACAAGATTTTATCATTTCTCAGTGTCTGGAAAATTACTGTTCGAAAAAAAAGAAAAATTGCTATAAGAAAAGATGCTATCAGTGAGATATTCTGTATTAACTTTCCAAAAATACAGTTACTTAGATGAAGTTAGTTAAAAAACTATAGAAAACTAATTCTGCTTAGCTTTTATCAAAATATTCCACTTCCTGCAGCAGTAATTACTTCTTGTGTCAGCCTTGTTTGCAGTTGAGCTCTCTGAGTTAATAAACACTTGGCTGAATTTAACTGGCCTTTCATGTTTGCCTGAGGCCGTTCCCCTGTACACTGATGCAACTGGGTGAGCTCAGGGATCTCAGGGTCCCTCCCAAAGCAGTGGCTGTGGAGTTCCCTACAGCCCACCCGCTCAAGTCACACCCAGTTGGGCTTCAATAGCCAATTCTGAAATAGTTTTGCTCTCAAGAAATGGAAGCAATGCTACTGAATGTTTGATTTAATAAAAGCCAAACATAACTCCTCTTTAACCGACCAACTTTTGATGGGACTGTTGTCTGAATGCTGTTTTATTTTTACCCACTTAGCATCAGTGTTTCTTACAGTCACCTTTTCCTGAATAATTGAAGAGAAGGAATTCCAGAATAAAAAAGACTTGCTCAACAGGACAGTTATGTTTAAAGGCTCAATTCACACATTCAGCATTTCCAGAAGACAACTTTTTTAGAGAAGACTTTTCCAATCGTGTGGTGTTCTAAACTGGTGCTTTAAGTCTCATTAAAACATTACAAAATATTCTACTGCTAGAAATGGACTTCCTACAAAGAAGCATCTTTGAAAAAAAACCAGCTTGTGATCATAGTAATTAAGATGGTTAAAATAATGTTGACGTGAAAATAAACATTTTCCTAGTTTCTAAGCATCTTTAACATTCCTGTAATATATGCATTTATGTAATTTAGTAGTATGCAGTTCAACATTAGCTAAAGTAAAAGCTCTTCCAGTTAATCCTGTTCCCTCTAGACCTCCTGAGCCTGGAGAGACAGTCAGTGAGCAAATCCAGCGCAGCACTGGATCAGGCTTGGAGTGCCCACTTCTGAGCTCTGAAGTGATGTGGGTCACTACTACAGCTTTTGGTAGGAAGATGGGAAGGCACAGCCTCTTGTTAGGATGGGGTTTTGTGCATGATGGAAAGGACACAGCATGAGTATCAGAAACCAGCAGGAGTTTATTGGAAACACCTGAGGAAACGATGAGATTCCATCTACTATGGAAGGAATAGTCACACTAATCAGTTTACTTAGTCTCTTAAAAGCAGAATTCCATTTTAAACTCATAATTTTAAAGAATAAATAGTAGTGAAAAGATACTAAGATTTATGCATTACGTGTCTTCATGGTGGAGAGTGGCATGCAGTAAACCCAAGTTATGCTCTGCAAATCCTCAAGGTGGCTATCTATACACAGCAGCCACATTTTCCTCCATTTATAGAGCTGCCTTGGTGCATTAGCATGTCTGCTATCAGTCCTCTTATCCCAAATTTCATTGTATTTATGTTTTGGGAATAAATAAATGACATGTGGAATGTGACTATAAGTATTAGTCTAAGTACACAGTAATCATATTTGAGAACAAAAGCAGACACATTACAAGGACAAAATATGAAAATATTAGGTGGGGATGACTACATATGGTATTTTTAATAACTAAAACCCAAATATTTTGAAATATTTTTCTATTCTGTGAAATTATATACTTTCTATTATTTCAGCAGGAAAAATGACCAACACAGGCCATTTAGAAAGTCTGTCATTCTACAGACAGAATAGTGTTTGTGAAATTTAACCCAAGTTAATATCCTATTGACCCACTGGGCTTGCATTACAGCTCTGTGTCACTGACAGAGCACAGATGAAAGGCAGGCCAAGGCTGTTATTTACTCTAAAGCTCCTTCATACTCCTTCAGAAGTATAAAGGAGTTGTAAAGTGATAACAGGGCTTTGGCAGTGTAAAATGGGCCTGTTAACGTTTCTTTCATGTTGAAAAGCCTGTCAGTAACACCAGCATGAGGTATTTGCCATTAAATGGTGAGTTGTTTCTTTAAAACCACACTCTTGTTAAGAGAGGCATGTTTTGTAATAATAAAGTATGGTAAACAAATCCTACTTTCATATAACCCAACAGTATGCAATTAAATATTATGTGAAGGGCATGGAACAGAGTTTTGTGCTGTGCCAGGATGGGAGTATGCTATTCATTTATCACAGCATCACCCTAAAAGTATAGAATATTCATGCAGAACAGCCAATTTTTTCTGCTACTTGGAAATGTAGGTATTTATCCAGCTGCATTAGAAAAAAAAAAAGAGGAAAGGTTCTTGTAGAAGCATCAAAGAAAATATTACAGCACTTTCTAAATATTAGTTAATGTGATAAAAAGGGACTTGGATAAATATGTTGGATATTTCTGCCTCATCTTGTTTTTTCTCTACAGATCTAATGAGTGATTTGGTAAAATAAATAAGGTTTAGCTACATAGTTTGTGGCTTGAGAGGGAAAAGCAGCACAGACACTATGAGGCTGCCTGAAGCTGTATTTCTTGGGACAGAAGCTGAAGAGTAATTTGTAATTCGGATATTACAGCCACATTCTATAACAAAAATAAGACCTTGCTATGCCTGTAATAAAATGCCAATAAAATCTAGCAGGAAATGGCAGTTTTTATACAGCAATGGTTTATCTCACATTTTTTTGAGCTGATAATAGCTTTGTATTCTATGTTTAAATATTCTGTCTGTCTGGGTTTGTGTAACCAGTCCAATTGGGAAAATGGGAACTGCTCAAATCAGGGTACAAATCAAGGCAGGAAGTTTTACACTGTTGCAGCAGTCCCTTATGGTTCTTTAACCATCAAAAGCACAAACACAGTCTTTCGATAGAGGTATCCTTAACATGGCATTGCAAGGCTAGCTCATCTGGCGACTGGGTACCAAGTTTTAGACGTAAACTTTCAGTTGATTCTTCCTAAAATGAGTCCTTTCATCTTAAATCAGTGTGGAGGACCTACCTCCTATGACAACCACTTTTATGCACTGCAGTGTTACGATTTTAACCTTGCTTCACTCTTGTGTTATTGCAGAGCACTTTTTCCATTTCCCTTGGTAGGTGCATTTTAACGCTGTGCTCTTTATATATACCAGATGAAGTGAGTGCTTTTACAGAATGCAAACTCTGAGTAAGGCAGTGCATCCACATCCCTTTTCCATCACTGATCATGATGGAACATAGAATCATAGAATCAACCGAGTTGGAAAGGACCCAAAAGGACCATCGAGTCCAACTCCTATCCCTACTCAGGACACTCCCAACATTCACACCGTGTGACTGAGGACATTGTCCAAATGCTTCTAGAATGCTGGCAGAATCAGTGCTGTGACTTTCCCTGGAGAGCTGTTCCAGTGCTCCACCACCCGCTGGGTGAAGAACCTCTTCCTAATACCCAGTCTAAACCTCCCCGGCACATTTTCCTGCCATCACCTCTAGTTCTATCATAGGCTGGAAGAGAGAACCCCTTACACAGTATTTGACTATTGGAAGTGGAACTGAGAACATAAAAAGAAAGATTAACTAGTCATGCATTCTGCTAGCAAACACCACTGTATACTGTAGATTTTTTTTTGAATGTGCTAATCAAGTAAATATTTAGGAAAGTAGAATGCTGCCAGATTAACAACAGTGGGTCCCAGTGCAGGGCTAGGGACTGCCTGCACCAAACCTGAGCTCATGGGAGAAGGATGAGGAGGAGCAACCTGCTAAACCCACTGTGGATGTCATGGCACCTGGGCGTGAGGAACCCACTCAGGACCTGTCTGTGACCATAACAGCTGGCTCTGCTAAGGCAGGCAAATTTCTGGCAGGACACCCTTGATTAGTAAATTATTTCATATTAGTCAGCTGTGCTCATCCAGGTTAATTTGACTAGGACTTACTTATTCTGAAATAATTGAAAGTAGCGGTCATACTAAATATACTGAAAAATATACTTTCCTCTTTTAGCTTTATCAAGAGCAAGACAATAGGACTAAGCATTATAAAATAATAACATTGGTTTTTGGAAACACATAAATGAACAGATTCAGAATTCAAAAGTTAGCTACATCTCTGAACTGTCAATGTAAGTGAAATGCTCTGAAATCTCCCTTTGTTTTTGCTCACAATTGTAACCAAACCCATAAATCTAACTTTAAAGGAGTGAGACTTGAGCCAGAAACTCATGCCTTGTCTACACTTAAAAGGGCTGGCTGGTCTAGCTACACCTTAGAGCTGTATTGGCAAGCACAGTTTTCTTTCTGGTATAACTTAAATCCCTTTCGACATGGAACACGCTAAACTGGCTAAAGGACTGCCAATATAATGGCATCTCCTCTAGGGCTTTTGCCAGTATGGCTGTAGCTACATTGGAGTGATTTTTCATTATTCTGACAGCTATTTTGGCAAAAGACTACATTTAGACTGAGTCCAAGTTAAAATTGGCTTTGGTTTATGTTGCAAATAAAGCAGAAGAGAGGCATTGCCAGTTTATGGCCCTGGTTTTACATTATTTGAAATTGTTTGTTCTAAAGGAATGTGTGGGGCAGGATCCATGTGGTCCTTTGGATGTTTGCCTCCCACATTTGTGCTGAATTAAAATTGCTTGGGTTTTCAGTGAGTGAGCTTTGGCAATGAGGAAACTTAATATTACTAAAAAAAGATAGAGGCCGTATTATTTACCCCAGAAATAGCTAACCCAATGCTTTAAAACGAATTTCTAAAGCGAAGTGAACTCCAAAAAGAAGCATCTGGGCCAAAGGACATATGGATTAATGCATCGTTCTTCTTCACTTTGTCCTCAGTTCAACAAAGTATTTAAGCACAGGATTAATTTTAGGCACATGCATAAGCTCATTTCAAGTTTAGTAGTCATGTCAGATATGGTAATGCTCCTTTTTGAACTTTAATTAAGCAGATATTTGAAATTAATCGTATGTTTAAGAACTGTGCGGAATTGGGATTTCTGTCAGAAGTGCAAGTTTACATAGAGTGAGGCTATTTATTGTGGTACCATCTGCATTTTCTTTTCTGAACTGGATGTTAAGTCTGTATTTTAAAGGTGCCCCAAAGGGCATGTTTTTACACATAAGTACATTTACTTATATGGCTCTTTTTTCCTAATCTCTCTTTTGCTAAGTGTGGGGTATTTTTTGTTTGTTTCAGAAATCTGTGCAGAGACGCTTTCATTGATTTTATAATTCTATTTAATTTATTTTTACTGTTGAACTCTTCCATCTGCCAGATGTTGTGTTTGCACATGTAATCCTGACACTCAGTTTTGCAAACCTGCCCTTGCTGCTGGAGCTGGGCAGTGGACAACTGCCTGTTCAAGGCAGATAGATGGGAAGCTTCACACGTAATCAGTCAGCACTGAACCAGTGAGCCAATTGGTTGAGGAAGTCTAATTTAATCAAGGCTTCTTCCTTCCTTTTTGCAAAACACACAATGTGCTTGTCGTTAGAAGAAAACACGGACATATTTTTCTACCTTTTCCAAATGCAAAGCAGGCTTTTCATGCCTTCGGACGGACTACACGTGCACCACAACTAAAAACTCTTCAGCAGTTTCTAGGTGAGTATTCTGTGTACTTCGATTTCGAGTGAACTCAGTGAAGCAGCTGGAGTGACATTTACCCTAAAATGAAACAGGAGGAGTGTCTATTTGAAGTAAAATTGTGTAATTTCTTGCAAGGGGGTTGTATTGTTTTACACTTTTTTTTACTATGTAAAAATAAATAGAACTTTTGTTAAAATAGCTTAGAATTGGTTTTAGCTGTGAAAATGAAACCGTTTATATGAAGTACAGGGAATTTGCAACTTAGATATATTCAAGGCAGAATATTGTTACCTTCTACATTCTTCCATTTACAAATGTGCTGTGTTTCTCTGGTAACTCATGTTTTAAAGTGATGTTTTCATGTATATAAAGTTATACATATATATAAAGAGATGTATCTTGACTATAAATACAATTTTGCTTATAAGGTTTTAGCAACTCACAACCAAGAACAAAAGTTTTCATTTAAATTTGTTCAGCCATCTTCAGAGTCCTCATTTGATCTATAGTTGAGATGGTAATGGTGAGTGGTAATGGTAATAGGATGGTTCTTCACTGGTAGTTATGTATATATTTGCATTTATTACTTTAGTTTTTATGAAACTACGGTTGTACTCACACCAGTTTACAGAGAATGATGAATAAGTCAATAAAAAAAGATTACCAGACTGGATCATGTAAAGGCACCCTACTAAGAAATGTCATGTTTTTTGTAATCTTTTAGTAATAGTTTGCGATGGACCAAGGCTCTCACTGCACAGAGGAGGAACTGTTTGAAACTGTAAGCGTGATTACTTCATTTTCTATTGCAAGTCCGTCTGATGAAGAGCAAAATCAACCCAAAGCTGAAATTTCATGTCAAGAGAGAAAAGAAAATCCAGAAAAAGATAATCTGCAAGGTTGATGCTATCTTTTAATTTTATTTTTCATGTAGCTACTTATGCCATTAATCTATTCACTTTGTTTGTTGCAGCAGTAGTCCATATTGTCACTGCTATACTCCACTGAAAATAAGCCTCGATTAAACGTGTAATAATAATGTAGCGGTAGTGAAACAGATGCACGTCCTAGTGTGTATATACACACACAGACACAGAGTTTTCTTTTACATCCCTTACATCTAAAATGTATTGCAGATTTAATTTCTACACCAGGGAGCAAACAGTGGTCATCAGATGGCCTGTCTCTGCAGTGCACTTTCCGTACATTACAAACCTGAACTTCTTGGCACTATCAGCAAGAACACCGAGACTGAAGCTAAACTCTAGCAGCAGCCTCTCACATGCCTTAGGAAGAGGCAGCATTGAACTTTTGCTATGCCTAAGATTGCTGTCATCTGTTATTAAATAAAATTTTACGTATAATCCAAAATATATATAATCTCATCAAGAATTTAGGCTGCAAAGATGTCATAAACACCACCTCTTTTAGAAAATACATGATTTGTAGAGATGAGCCAAATCCCAAAGGCCTTGATAATTGAAACTGGATGGCCAGAACATGTAAATTATTAAGAACATGTAAAAATGGGGCCACTGAAGCAGTGCCTTTAAAATTATATTTCTGCATCAAGCTGTTATCTTTCCATCCATTTGGGGTCATTCACCTCCATTGTCTGAATGTTATGTTCATTGCAGACTGGCTTCAGATGACTGAATTGAAATGGACATTACTGATTAGAAACTGGGACTGGCGTGCCCACTGAAATACAAATATTCCATGTCTTTTATACTTTACTAGTCTATATGCCACCTGATGAAAGTTGTTGTCAGTAGATTTAAAAAACAGAGAAATCACCCTTTTGAAAAGCTACGTGAAATTCTTCTGTAAGCAAACTCTTCAACCATCAGTCCATTTTCATATATGTATATATGTTTGCACACACGTGTGTGTGTACACAATTGTGGGGAGAGAGAGAGAGAAAGCGAGGAAATGAGGGAGGTATATCAAGTATTTGTAGCTGAACTGTGGCATCAGTTCAGCTACAAAAGGAAAAGAGGATATGAGAATTCCTCCTTCTGCTGAGCTGGTTAACGGAGTTTCTTCTTTAGGGTTAGGTTATTCGTGTTTTCTCTGCTTTTACCTGTTACTGCACAAATCCAGTGTTTGAATAGGATCAGTATTTGAATACATGCCTGAATTTGCAGCTTTATGGTACTTTCTCGTCCTTTTAGCAACAAAGCAGCCTGGAGAAACATCCAATTCAGAAGGCTGAGTAGATGTTTCTTAGGGCTTCTTCTGGAATGGTGACACGTACCTCCTGCTCAGATTGTGCCTAAGTTTACAACCTAGACATATAGTACTTATTTTCAGTATTTTTTCTAGAACTTTATATTTTGCAGCCAATTTGGTGTCTTACGAAGTGTCAGACTACAATAGCTTTCCTAAAAGAATCTCAACGTGTTTTTATTAGCAGTGAAATCACTTATTTTATCAGTCTTTAGGTCTTGCTGTTACAGCAATAGAAATTCTAGGCTCTCCTTTCACAGTAAATCCATAAGAGTTTTCTTTCCAAATGCAAAAGTTATAATCTCAAATGCTAAATATGTTGGTTTTAGATTCCAGTGCATTCCTAAGTCCCAACTCCTCGATGACCACTAAGGAGCTTCAGGAATACTGGAGGAATGAAAAACGCCAGTGCAGACAAGTCAAACTTCTTTTTGAAATCCCATCAACCAGAATTGTAGAGCATCACTTATTTAAATACGTGGTAAGCTAAGAAATGAATACGTAAGAAGATCATTAATTTTTATTCACTCTACAGGAGTCTGCACAGCACACAGCATGCGTCACTACATGAAAGCTTTACCGAGGGCCAAGGTCTGCAAGCTGTGATCATAATGAGTAGAACCTGTTCTCACTGGTCATATGGGCATAGCAGTGGAATCTGGCCCCCCAAAAAAAACCCTCTGACAATCAGTTCACAAAATCTGCAACACTGGAAAAGTGTTATCAAGTAAATTAGTAGCTTAGGTATCCTCAACACCCCGGCGCTTGTCAATATTAAGGAAATTCATACAAGTATAGAAGTATCAGTATAGTTGCACTTCCACTGAGCTGGCCTGCTGTATGAACTGCATTGCATTTGTGTAATTTCCACATCAGCACAAGTGCAAAATTCTTTGAAGCTGACAAAGTCTAAGACATAATTCAGCTAGGTCGCTTGGGATCATTCCCCTTCCCTACCTAGAGCTCCATTAGATGGCATATTTCTGTCATATTTTTAAGGTAAAACATGACTGTGAGGGACAGGCCCAACAGAAGAGGTTGGATTTTTGTATTTTTACTCACAGTACTGACACTTGTTTTTTATTTCTGGTTCTACTCTATGCCTTCAGGAGGACTAATCTAGCACAAGTCTCTTTCAGTACCTCTGTGACATTCAGATTGGGTTGTTTTCCTTGTTTGCAACGTCTGAGATCTGTAGATGAAAAATGCTAAGAATTGTACTAGTGTTGCTGATACTGGGTGATGCAGCTTGGTAGAATTTGAGGCAGATAAATGTTCTGGAAACTGTCCTAAGACCTTATTCCATGCTGTACACACCAACCTAGATGCTGTCATTCTTGCATACACTCAATTGTATCCAGTTAGTTGAAAAGTTAAAAATTACTTTAATATAACTGCATGAGAACAAGGGTATTATTCAGTGTATGTGCAAGGAGTTGGAGTTAGTCATGTTACACACCTAGGCAAAAAGATTATATTGCAACAAAATTGAGCCATTTTGAATGACAGTCTAATCAAAGAGTATTTCTTCCCTTTTTCATGCACACTCCAGAAGTAAAACTCAAGTACTTGTGAATTATTCACTTGGCTACCCTTGATAAAATGATGGCTTAAAACAATGCTCTTACTATTGTTTTGGATATGCATCAGGCATATATACACTTTTCATCAGGGGGCAAGACAAATTATAGGAAAATGTCACAGTACTTGCAAATGAAAAGAGATCAGAGAGGTCAGCTCAAATTTGGAAGCCTTTCAAGGAGTGTCTGTAAAGATTATTTATGAAGATTAGAAGAGAGAATTTCTCATTAAGGAAAAACAAGGAAGAGAATCAGGCAGACACCAGTGCTGGTAGTGGTTTGCACCATTCAGTTGCAGCGAAGAAAACAACTGGCATGAGGAAAACTGCTCCAGTTCCTCTATAACTGAATAGCAATAGGGTGAAGTTGAATGTGAACATGGTCATCATCCAGAAGGCAGCAAGGTCAACACTCTGTGTCCTTAGCTGTGACGCAGTTAAACTGGTCTCAGTGGAATTCCACTGGTTTACGCACAGTAAGGATTTGGCCCTTCCTCAACATCATTGTGCTTGGATCAGAATCAGAAGAGAATCTTTTCTACAACATATAACACACAATTCTCTTTTTCAGCTGTTTTTCTACTATCACATTTATTAAAATCATTTTGAGGCCAGTGAAGAGCTGAGGAAGATATACCCTTGAGTACTGTTAATGTGGGACAGCGTTGCTGTTAGTGAAGGATTTTAGATAACAAACAGAGTTTTGTAGAAATATCACTTTTTTTGCACTATTTATATGCCAAGTAAGTTTCAGTAATAGAACAATGATTTAGAAGGAGGAAAAAGGCTTTGGAGTTGTTCCATCTTATTTTTGCGCACACTGAAAATTACTGCCAAATACTCCTTCTTTCACGCCATTCATAACACCCCCAAATCCCTAGAAATGTCTGATGCAAACAACATTTCTGAGTAGTGCAAACTATGTAAAATAGCTTAAATTCAATATTAAGCCTGGGAAATCCATTCAGTTCACTGAAAATGATCAATTGCAGCAGCTATGGCTGGTATAAACAAAGTACAACTACAGAAGTTCTTGGAAGTGATTTTACGTGCTTCAGTCTGCTGCTAATTCCCAGCACCTTTCAGGATAGGGTCTGTTAGTGCACTGTTTATCTACAACTTATTTACATGTTAAGTTTCAGTCTGGTAACAGAAGTACAAAACAGCAGGAGGTGGGAATTATTAATTTGATGACTGCAGATTTCAAAGATCAGGTCTCTACTGAGCACACACCATAATCTCAGGCAGCAATTAATTTAGCAGCAGTGCTATAAGCCATAGGAGCATACAAGATTACACACAAAATTGGTACAGGAAAGTTTCTACTCATGGAATATGCAACCACAAAGTCTATTCAAAGCAATAACAGACAAAATCTGACTGCACTGGGGCTGAAATAGTTCTTCTCATCCTTGTTTTTCTGTTTTATTGCATTTAGATGTATAAAATCATCATTTTGCAAACAGGGAGTTTTGACAACAACAAGTCTGTAATTGAACGGCGTTACTCAGATTTTGAGAAACTGCACAGAAATCTGCTGGAGGAGTTTAGCGAAGAAATGGAAGATGTGACCTTTCCCAAAAAAGCTCTAACAGGGAACTTCACTGAAGAAGTAATCAATGAGAGAAAATTAGCCTTCAAGGACTACCTGAGACTTCTGTATTCTATGAAATGTATTCGAAGATCAAAAAAATTTATTGACTTCTTAACAAGGCCAGAGCTTCGGGAGGCGTATGGTTGCCTGCGGGGTGGCCAGTACACCAAAGCTTTGGAAATCCTTCTAGAAGTCATTGGTCTGCAGGAAAGGCTGACGAGATGCAACCCTGTTTCAATTGTCCCTACTCTCTGTGCTATCGTCGTGTGCTACAAGGACCTGGAAAACCCAGCAAGTGCCTTTGAACATGGAGAAAAAGCTCTCTCACGTCTTCATATGTATACCAGCCACAGGTATTATATTCCATTGTTAGAAACAATGATCTCTTTGGCTTATGAACTTGGCAAGGATTTTCTGTCTTTGCAAGAAAAACTGGAAGAATGGAAGACAAAGAAAGATCCCATCCGGGTTTTTACCCTGAAAGAACTTGCAGTTCGGGAATACGTACAGTGAACATAAGAAAAATAAGTCTTTAAAGAGCAAAGCTATAAGCTCATTTTCCCAAACACAAACGCTTGAAAGAGTAGTAAGTAGAAATTACCTGTTTGGCAAACATAACTTTATATTAATAGAAAAAAATTAAATATCTTTAACGTTCAAAAGGGACATTAACATAGATGTTGGAAAATATTATATTCACTTTACAGATATGAGGAGCACCTAAGCTTATTAATGTTTTTGGAAAGAAATTTGCATCAAAAAGTCATTTATGATTAACTTATTTTGAATGTGGCCTATTTTGTGTGAAAAGTCAGAATAGAAAAACACAACTAATAAAGCACTTAAGAATCTGAAGAGTCAGAGGGATTGCTTGCTCGTGTGGAATCTACTTCCTTTCAAGAAGATAAATTCTCAGACTATGCAATCTAAAGAATACATCTTCAGACACTGAATGTTTTCTACTCCTCCAACTGTATCCTGGTCAAACAACACTTGCCATTTCTAAGAATGATGGTATTGGGCCTGTTCTCACCAAAGTCAACTGCTGTGGGTTGGGACACCTTGGGGGAAAGTTTACAATCAACTTTCGTAGAAACAAAAAATACAAGTGATGATCATTCTATCAGATAAGAGAGCATATGCTTCATTTCCCTTTTGTAGCTGGTGCAGTTTTATGACTTGTATTGAAGGCACATTCTTGTTTGGGGTGATCTTTAAGTACAGCTCTGACCAGGGTAGAAAATTCATACCAAGTGCACTATGTACGTAATGGAAAGAAACCACAGAAGGGTGCTGTTGAGGAGAACATCTGGCTAATATAACGCTGGCATTTAATTCTGCTTATCAAGCTGTGAGACACATGGTTAGTAGTCGGTGTTAAGCATGTACTTCCCTGTTGCCATTCAGAGGTTTATGTAAATTGGGCGTTGCCTTAGTTTTACAGCCTGGTACACCCTGCAGATATCATCTTGGTGGCACTGCAATGTTACAGCTAATTCTTACAGGGATCCAACCTGTATATGCAAATATTAAACTTGTCTTGGCCCTGACGCTCCTGTAAAACCTTCCTAAGAGCCAAAAAATACCTCTATTTACCTGCTTCTTTAATTTCCCTCATTTCTATTATCTCTCCCATACATTTATTTTAGTAATCTGGTAAATCAATTATAAATAATGTAATTAATGTGTCATGCTAGTAGGGGTCATTATTCTCTGCTGAACATAGTCCACTGAGTACTTTCAAGCCTTTTCTACAGGTATAGATACAACATGCACCACAATGACATTGCATATAAATTAGGAATAACTGTATTAATTTATCTCCCAGACACACAAAAGAAATAGCTAATTGAAAAGTGTACTGAACCTGACAAACATTGTTGTGCATTGTTACAAAAAGGATGATTTGGAAAAATACAGAATAATAGGAGTGTCTAGGGTGGAAAGTTAATATTTTGAGTAGCTATTAACAGCTAGGCATTAAAATCAAAATATGTGGATTATCTGTTATTTGACAATTATTATTTTTTCTATTATATCAGAAGTAAGAGAATTAAGAGTAATTAATAAAGAGACTTAAGGACTAATCTTCCCACAGTGTACCATATTGAGGGACAGTTAAAATGGATCAAAGGTAACACTTTCTTAGAGAGTCATGTCTGAATCAGTAACAGAGTGGCAAGGAAAAAAGCGTGTCTGGGGACTGCATCACACTCAGGAAACTTGGAGTTAAAGCTGAAAGGAAGCATGGCCATCACACTGCCCTGTCCCCACAGCACTTTGTGGTGAAAGACCTATTATCTGCCTCTCTCAAAGGGCTAATTTCAGTTTCTGCTGCTTTGAGACTTGCAGTCAAGACACTTCAGGGATGAATCTGCAGAACCTACAGCATATATTATCAAAGGGTCAGGTGTAATTTTCATAAAATCAGTTTGTGATTTAGTTACTATTAGAATATGACAACAATATGGCAATTCAGCCTCACCCAGACAAACTGTGTATGTATTCCCTTCCTACAAGTGCAGAGCCTGTGACCTTCGGATTCAGTAATCTCTTCAGAGATGATATTGAAGATCCTTTGAAAGAGAAATCTGGTATGATGATGGCAATGAATGAGGAACCATGGGGCCTGAATTTCACCTGGAGCTCTGCCATAGACTTGGTCTGAACTTTGCACAAGTAGCTTAACCTCTGTGTCTGTATTTCCTCACCCACTACTTCCCCAGTAATGTTTCCTCATTCAGGTTTTTGGTACTCAGTGAGCAGAAAAGCTGTGAAACTTGACCAAATAAGTTGACTCCAACATTAAACTTAGAAATGTGCATTGAGATGGAGGCAATTTTCATTTATAGGAGCCTATGTCATTTCTTGAAGATACCTTGAAATGGAAGAGAATTTAGAGGCAGTAAGTTGCCAGATCTGGCTACTTACTGTTGATTGCATAGTTGCTTACTAATGCAGTCTTATTTTAGAATCAGGCATTACTTTTCTTATACACTAGAGAAGTTATTTTAACTAGAGGTGTTAAAATTAACTATTTATTGCACTTGACTGTAGTGAGACCATGCTGGCTCATCAGCTCCATAGGCAATCAACCAGTTCTGATTTCTTAAATATATTCTCTCAGAGACTTGTTGCATGTGCCAAAAAAATTTCTGCTTTCATTTACTCACATTTCAAAAATCAATTTCTGCATGTTCTTTTTTTTGCTTGATTTTTACAGCAAAGTGAGTATTCAGAAGTTACAGGTTACTAAACTAAAAGGTAGTAGCATTCCAGCTCCCATACTGACTCAACTACCTTCCACTTGGAATGACAGCCTGCAAGGACTGGGTTCCCTCTGCCTGTACACGTGACTTAGTTTCCACAGTTAAAACTATAACCAGGCAGGGTGGATTTCCTGCAGGGAGTCAGAGAAGATTAATCACTTTCTCCATTTACATTACTGCTGCAGGGCATTCATGAATTGAACCTGTCCTGGCATTTTCATAAGATGTATAAAAATTAAATGAGTGTTTTCCACCTGCCACCACCTCTTGTTTTTCCTCTGACTTATGTTTTAATAATGGCTCCAAAAGGAAACAGCTAAAATGTTCATCCACATTTATCTGTCTTGGTTATCTATTGCTCTTCCTTAACTCTTGTTTAAGAAGCCATTGGTAAGATGATGACTAAAACCCCTGTGCACCCTCCACAGGGTTTGTGTGCTGCCCCAGACCGAGCATCCCACCTTTCCAGGTGCTGGGCCAGCGAAAGTGAATAGCACTGCATCAGTGAAGTTCTTTTGGAACAAGAAAACTCTGGCATTACCACATATGCAAGAACGGAACGTAAATTAACCAGGCAGATCATTCCTGCTTCCAGCCAGCCATTTTACTTCCACTCTTCATTGCTGTACAATATTTGAGTGATGAAAGCCTGTTTATAAATAAATCCACTTCATCCATTTCCTGTCTCCCAAAACAATGTGTGCTTTCACAAAAAAAAAACCTTCCGTTTAATAAAATAAATGGAAACGAGCAGTTGCTGGCATTTGTCCCGTTTGCATTATTAACATTCATCAGCCATTCTCTGTACCTGGAAGGCAGCCGGGGCCAGCAGACCGCACGTCTGGAGACCCAGGCTCGCTCTTGGAAAGATCACAAGTCCACTGAGTGACCTTGATCAAGTCTAGTCAAATCTCAGGTTCTTTTCTATACCAACATTGCTTTGCCCTCTCCTATAAAGCTATGTTTTATTTATATTCTACCAGTACACGCCAATGTATGATTCCCCCCATTTTACAGCTCAGGGAATTCTGATACAAATAAAGGAAATGTGCTGCCCAGGGAGGTGGTGGAGTCACCCACCCTGGAGGTGTTTAAGGGGAGACTGGATGAGGCACTGAGTGCCATGGTTTAGATGATGGTTGGTGTTAGTGTTGGTGTTGGTGTTAGTGTTGGGTTATAGGTTGGACTTGATGATCTCAGAGGTCCTTTCCAACCTTATGATACTGTGGTACTGTGATACTGTGAAGTGATTTTTCCCAAAGCCTAATATATTTGCCTAGAGACTGAAGAAACAGTTAAGTACAACTGGCTTCACAGCCTTGCAAAACAGAGACATATTAAGGTTGCATGTTCTTAAATTCATCTTGCATGGACAACCACAACACAGCTTAATTTTCCCCTGATATCACACACTTGAAACAATTGCATGTGAAGTCTATGGAATAGAAAACATTTGAGTAAGTCTGATTAATTAATATATTTGAAGAACTGATAAGCAGTTGAATAGAGAAATTATTTTGACCACTACTTTATACAAATAACAGAGCAGAAAGTCTTTTTAGAATACATAAAAAAAATCTCCAGGGTTCAATATCATTTTCCACAAGAAGGAGCAGAAAAATATTTTCAAATACCTTTTCCTAGTTTAAGCATTTCTTAAAATCTGGTATTTTTTTCCACTGCTCTTGAAACAAGAAGAATCACAGAACCACTAAGAGAGTACCATATATGCTGGCAATCTGTTGTTATCCAATTTTCTCAATGACAGCACACAATGCATCAGAGCTTTTCAATACAATCTTACTCTTCACATTGTCATAGTCACCTCTGAAGTATTTCTACAACAAACAACAAGTGAAGTATAAATTCACATTTAATTTTTTTTCCAGAAAAAAGGGTCAAAAAAAGAAAATATTGTCCCACCGATGTCTGTCTAACAAACCACAGGGAGCATACATACAAGCAAGATGAAAATTTAAATAAAATCTGGGCAGATCATCTCCAAGAGTCCGTGGAGAGTTGTATTACGATCTATTGAGCTTTGCTCCATTTCCATATCAATTATTATATCATTTGGGGCATTAAGAAGATAATACTGTTTACACAACTTTCTAAAATAACTAAAGAAGCCCATGAGGATGCCTAGTTACTTATGAAACATATGCAGACAAGATGCTCTCTGTGCAATGCAGCATCTTGTTTACAGGGAATCCTGTGATCTTTATCACATACTTGTTATTAACGCCTGTTATCTGCTGCATCACTGGAGGATAATATTTGCTTTCCTGCATCTTAATAAGGCTAAATACATTTATTGAATTCAACAGATTTGTACAAGCAGCATTGGAGTCGAGTTCAGGACACAAGATGAAATCTAGGTTTTGTGGCTCAGACAGCAGCTGAGCAAATCAAATCAAGAATGTTTATTTTCTGATTAGATCAAAGGCAGGAGCAAGATGTGTTGAAAAAACTAAACACAGTTGTAATGGTGTAAAATACGGAATGTTAATTCCCATCTGGATGAGGTGAGAACCCCAAAGAACCAGCCTATTTACATTAAGATCACATTACAACATATGTTCATCACACTTTCTGACTATATATTTGCTCTATATACAAATACACAATAGGCTGATTTCCATGTCAGACCAGACAGAGTTGAAATCACTACACTGAAATAAATTAAGTTATAATGTAAGTGAGAGCAGAATAAGGTCTACTGTCTATATAAACATGTGCACAATTTCATACACAATGGATGGGCAAACGGACAGATAGAATGTTGAGTGGATAGAGGAAACAGATTTGAATGTTTTGATGGTTGATAAATATTTGCCAAGTGTTTCAAAAAATTCAAATCAAAACTACTTTTACGAGTACCACGTGGTTATATATACGTATATATTTTTAAACATATTACCTTGTTTTATTAGAAATAGGAATGCATCTGTAAGTCTGTGGTTATTCAAGGAAGAAAAATACTGAAGAGAAATAAACTGGATGGATTTTCATATACTAATCTCTCTAAGGTAGTGTACTTTAAGTATTGTTTCATTCCATACAGTGCTAGAGTGAACTCTAATTGTAATAACCAAAAGGAAATCTTAAAGAATTTTACTTAAAATACATAATTTAAATACCAATATTTTTCTTGGTTATTAGCATTTCTGAAAGATTTGCCTCCACCCTGACAACTGGCTGCAGTACCACTAGATGGAGCTGCAGCATTTGCAGGAGCTCAGGGCCCCCACAAGCTGAAGTGAATGGAAAATAAACCATTATTTTTCCGACAAAAAGGATTTAATGACTTGATTTTTTTAAAAAAAACTTCTCTAAAGTATAACGTTTAAATTTTAATATGATTAAGCTAAATATATATATCAATTCCATTGTGAGTTCAGACTGTAGTTCCAAGCTTTCTAGCTGTCCTTCAGGACAATTTAAAATACCCCTTTATCAGCCAGCTCTATGAGCTGGCTAGAAAGCTGAAAGAGAAAATGTTCTTGCAGGCTTTTAGACCTGGTGAGTTCAAAGCCAGAGTCACTGCAGTGTCTCAGTTCCTACAGTACCTTTTCCTTCTGATCAAAAGGAACCAAGTAAAACTCACAACTCTTAAAAGAACTATCAAATAATGGGGGGAGGGAGGTAAAAATAAATGGACCCATAATGCCTTCTGAACAGTGCCGGGGAAAGCTTATTGACTCCATTTTAGATAGCCACATTCCCAAGTGGAAAAACAAGAGGTGATCCTGTTTTAAATCTAAATGCTATGCAATACTTTAAAGCTCCATTAGTTAAATTACATAAAGACATAAATATACCCCAAACACTGTATGCATATACATTTGATTTTGAGCTTTTCCCTCTTGTTGGAAAGATGGAAGGGGGAGACATGGTGACCAAACCTGAACTGCCATTGCCAGTCATCTCCTTCATCTGTGCTTTAAGTAACAAAACTTAAAATCATTTTTGGAAGCAGCCCCTGAAAAACACAGTAGATCTGGCTAGAACAGGCCTACAGTTCCCTGAGTTGTGCTGGTGATTTTTATCGAGTTGCTGGGATGGCCTGGATTGGAGACTGGCTTCTCCCCCCACTGAGTACCAGCTGCAGACCAGAGTTTGAAAGCAGCCTCCCCCTGCATCAAGATTTTTTTTTTCCAAAAGGTTTCTGCAGAGGCTGCCAGCTTTGAAAAGTGCTTAGGAAACAGGAGAGAACTGAGCAGTCCAGCAGCACCGAAAAGCAGGAAGACTATGCCAAAGTCTTTGAAAGAATACTCTCAGGAGGTGAAATCTTTGAAGGGAGGCCTCCCTCCTTCTTATTCAGTTTCTTCCAGAAATTCTGGAAGGAAAAGGGAATAAAAGAGAGACACAAAGAAAAAAAAAAAGAGAGAGAGAGATACCATCTTAGAAGATGAGACGTGGATTTGGTTGTTCCTGTCACTGCACCTCGCCTCCAGGAACAGCAGCTTAAATGTGTCCTGAGTTAGCAGGGGGGAACTTCCATGACTCAGTAATAATATACAGTGCTTTTATAGTTCTTCACATGTTCAGAACTTTTTATAAATACTGGGCCAGATTAATCCAGGCTTTAAATCTGCATAAACCTTGGCAGAGAGCTCTGGTGCCCGTGAGATTATGAAGTCTGCCTTGAAACTAAATTGCGATGATCAAAAAAAGGAGGCTCAAAAGACACAGAGCCACAAAGAAAGGGTTGTTATTTGGGAACCATGAAGAGAAAAAAGAAATCTAGGAAGAAGCAAACAAATGCCTGGTCAGTTGTGTAACAGATGGCTGCATTTTTAGGGCTGATATTGGGAAACTTTGGGAAAGGAACGGCGTAAGTTTCCATTCATTTCATCTCCTCTGGAGAATAAAGAGTTATGCTGATTTTTAAGGTAAAAACAGTAACTCAGAAAAACTGACAAGAATAACTAATTTTGGTTTATGCAGTGACAGTGTTCTTATCCTGAGGAGACAGCAGTCAGGACACTTGGTTGTATCTAACCATAAACAATGGTATAAATTATATAGTCTTCACAAGGAGCAGTAAGCCCAACTAGGTTGTTTCTTGATTGTTGTGCTCCATGCTCATCTGACTGGTCCACATAACAACTGTAAGAGGCTTGATTTGTACTACATCAGAATGTATTTTAAATGTACTTACATTTTAAACGTATTTAAAAATATGATTTGTCCTGCTGTGCAATAGCTTAATGATAACTGACCTAGTTTGCCATATAAGTCTCTTGTATAGGAAAGGAATTCATTTCCCTTTGGGAAGGCAGAGCTCTCTGGAACAGTCTTTGTCTGCTGCTGCCACCCCAAAACCCTTCAAAACCTAAGTTAAGAGGCAGAACATGAAGGCGGTGCAAGGGAGATATTTTTTCTGATCTCAGCATCTTTTCTGTTTCTGCCACAGGTTAGCTGGCCACTGATGCTCAAAATAGAGAGGATGAGGGAGCAGTAAACACCATAAACAAACAAATGGAATGCTGAGACAAAGAACAATCACGTGACTAATCACAGTCGAGGAAGCACATGGTAGGGCTGGGCAGACTGTGTGTCAATGCAGAGGTTCAGTCTTTCCACTGGTTGTATTTATAGCTACTGTTTTGCATCTGTTTTACTACGTCACCATGTGGTTTCTCCAGACTTTCTCTCTGCTCCTTCCTCCCATCTCATTCTCTCTGCCTCAGACACTGCAATTGTATTTGGATCAATTTACCAGCTATGGAAAGGTCTCTAAATTGGAAACAACGTACCCAAGGGGCCGTCTCTTACCTCACTGTTGACACATTTGACAACTGATCGCCGCATCATAAAGGATTGGCTGCAGAGGTGCCCGTAACTCCCGTAACTCCTAACTGAGCTGTACTATTCATTCACAGTACAATGACACCCTCTCCACATTTTCACTTCCTATTTTGGTAAAGTTCTTAATTTCACAGAAGCACGTATAGCCTTAGAGATCTAGAAAGTTCAGCCTAAGACAAATTTTTTAGACATGGACACTTCCCGTCTTTCAGCTCAGCTGTGCCCTGTAGTAGGGTTTTAGCTACAGTCTGGGGCCGTGAAGCGTCAGAACACATCTCCACAGAAAATACAACTTCACAACTTACTTCCTTATGTGTCTCCTTGCACAGCTGTCTTTAAAAATCTGACTTTTCTCTGAAGATTTTTTCATTGTCCTTTGTAACAAATGCCAGTCTTCAAATACTCTGTCCTAGCTATGTGGCTATAAAATTTCTCTTCCTTTTGTTCACTGCCATTGAAGGTTTTCCTGCCTGTTGCAAAGAGCCCTCAATCATCTGCACTGGTCACACAGTTGCTGCGATTTGAGGTTGTCACATATTGTACTGATGCCCTTTGTCTCACTGCCCTGGAAACTGCAAGGATAAGCCATGGAGGTGGACTTCCACCACCCCTGACTACAACCTTGGTACAGATAGAGCTGTTAACAGATATACATGATCATTAGTAAGAGCACTGAACTATGTTCTGTTCTTGCTAGTTCAGGCCATCATCACCTGTCTTAGGTAGCAACGTCTCCTCTAATTTTCTTAGTGGGTTTGATGCATCTTCAAGCACTACAGTTCTTTTCCATGAAAGAGCAATGGTGGTGATCTAACTACTGCTTTAAAGAAACCTTTTATTTATTTAAAAGAAAGTAATAAAAAGAAAGTCTTAAAAACATGAAAAACATCTTACCCCAGTCCGATTTTCATGAAGATCTCTAGGTCTAGGAGAAGATCTCACTCTTAGCCTCCTTTCTCAGCATGTCAGTCTGTGTCAGCTTGCCCTTCCTGACAGCTTCTGGCAACAATCTTCGTGTTTTAATCCTGAGAAACAAAACAGAGTTTGCTTTATCTCCAAGCCCCTTGCTCTGGCAAAAAATATTTGTATCATTTTGGATTCATGATTCACATCCCTCAAAGCTATTTGTTTATTCCTCCCACTGTCGTCCTTGTGGATGACTGAGGCCATGTATCACAAAGAATTATGTGGCTTTCCTGTTTCTTATCAGAAGAAGCATATGTTAGAACAATGTGTACATAAAGGGTAATCTGATAACCCACCTAATGCATTGCTTCACCTGCCACCTCCAGGTCACTTACTGAATTCATGAAGGTCATTCTGGTCAGTAATGTTAGAGCAGTGCATTCCGCACTACTTGGAGAATCACACTCCAAGCCTGTTACAAAGCACAATGTTGAATTAGTTTCTCCTCTGTTACTCTGGTGTAAAAGAGAAGAACTTGCCCCTCTGTCTGTTTTAACTTGGAACCAAGTACATACATTTCTACCTTCTCTTTACCACTTTTTTTTTTCCTAAATGAATCTTTTAGGAATTTGTATGTAGTTCAGAGCTAATTTTAGCTGGATCAAAAAGTGCTCTGGGGATGCTTGCGTAAAAGGTGCTATAGAAGTGTACTACATTGCATCATATCCAAATCAAATTCAACATAGTTAAAAATTAGCTATGGTAGTAAAAAATGCTGCAGGGACAAGGCTGGCATAGAGTCTACGCTGGAAGAAAATGCCTAAATAGTTGTCGTCTCTGTATTTTCACAGGTTAAGACAAGGGCCTTCAAGGGCAATTCAAATCTGATGCTTTGAGATTATGAGCTGATCACATGCAGAAATCAAGAAGGGTTTTATAGACAGTGGATAACTGAGCTGCAGCCACATAGAAAAGCACTACTGGATCTAGACTGCATAATGATCAATAGCTGTGGGTAGAAGGGATTATTCATTTCTCTTTTCTGCCTCTACTACTGGTGATAATACAAGGCACACAAAAAGGGAATCAAACTAGTTGAAACTGTACTCAGAACCACCAAGTAAAATCTTATTTTTCCATAGAATGAAGAAGTGGCACTCTGAAGTCAGAGGTAGGCAGCCAGGTATACATGGATAATTGCAGGCATTGCAGATCCTATATGCAGTCTTCACAAATGCACATTGATTTGCCACAGAATGCCTCCAAAGGAGAAGGAATTCTTAAGATTTCTTAATATTCTCCCATGAGGGCAAGTTTCTTTTTCAATCCGTTGTGCCACCGTTACAACATTATTTTTATTTTCAAGAATCTTCATTGAATCACAGAATTCCTGTCTGACACAGCTCACCTTTTAGACATATTTTCCAATTGATCTAAACCATCCATTCTACTTAAGAACTTTGCCTGTTGTTTTTTTTTTAAAAAGATAAAACCAAAAAAATAAGCATGCATGTAAAATGTAGCATCATTAACAATTCTTTAATGTATACAAGCAAATCTGGCAACTTTAAATCATGTTGCTTCTTTGAAACATGCCACAGACTGTCTTTTCCACTTTCTACTTAGTGAATCTTCATAGGGTTTTTAATACTCTTTCTACTTTTGCCATGATCAAAGGAATTGCTCTCCGTTTGCTTGTTCCTCTGATAAGTGATAAAAGATGTCAGTGAGACTAATGAGAACTGCCTCCAGCTTCCTTCATAAAGCCCTGTAGAAAAGAAATCACAATGCATTGTCAAACCTGCTAGTCTTTTCGGAAATAAAGTGTGGAAAAATACAAGGCATAAAGACAACGGGGGATGGGAGCAAGGGAGGAGGGGGAAAAAGAACTTTTACAAAAGCAGCAAAACTAGATATTGATGAGTAAGTAGAAATATTACTGCCACCAATAACCTGTATTGGGGTAAATCCCAAGACAACTGTGTATGCAAGCATGGAGCTTCATTTCTTTGTGCAATAGTACCTGCTTCCCCCCAAACATTGCACATGCTGAAAATCATAGAATCTTCTTGTTGAAAAAGACTTTTGAGATCACTGAGTCCAACTGCACCCATCATCTGCTAAACCACGTCCCTCAAAAACTCATCCACCTGTTTTTTAAATACCTCCCTGGGCGGCTGTTCCCGTGCCTGACCACCCTTTCAGTGAAGAAATTCTTCCTGATATCCAGTCTGAACCTCCCCTGGCAAAAGTTATGGCCATTTCCCCTTGTCCTGTCACTTGTGAGAAGAGATCAACACTCGCTCTCCCACAGCCTCCTTTCAGGCAGTTGTAGACAGCGATGAGGTCTCCCCTCAGCCTCCTCTTCTCCAAGCTAAACAACCCCAGTTCCCTCAGCTGCTCCTCATAGGTCTTGTTCTCCAGCCCCTTCACCCTTCTCTGGATGTGCTCCAACACCTCAATGTCCTTCTTGTAGTGAGGGGCCCAGAACTGCACACAGCAGTCAAGGTGTGGCCTCACCAGTGCCCAGGAGCACAGTCACCTCCCTGGTCCTGCTGGCCACGTTGTTTCTGATACAGGCCAAGATGCCATTGGCCTTCTTGGCCACCTGGGCCACTGCTGGCTCATATTCAGCTGGTTGCCAACCAGCACTCCCAGGTCCTTCTCCTCCAGGCAGTTCTCCACCACTCTTCCCCAAGCCTGTAACACTGCATGGGGTTGTCGTGCCCCAAGTGCAGGACTTCCAAGTTCAGAAAACATAACATAACTTCCTTCTGCCACATGACACCGAAGTGTTAAAAATCAGAACCCAAATCCAAATTAATCCTTTACCCTTCAGTGCTGAATGACAGTTTAAATTACTTTTTTAAGGGTCTGCCAGAACAAAACCCTTTTCAGCTTCAAAGTGAGTTTTGTCTGAGCGCAAAGGCCCTCATTCCTATGAGGACTGAAGGCAGTTAGCACATCCTCAGGCCCCAAAATCATGAGTATGTTTCCATTTACTGACACTGAAAATGATGGGAATAAACCCCATGGATCAAATGAAGTGTGTGTGCATTGAGACCAGTCCCAAACAAGTGGCAAGATTTTAATTTGTGCTGCGCAAAGCTGCTCAGCCTTCTGAGCAAATTCCTCTTTGAATTCCTGTTTCTAATTTGTTTCAGCAGATTTGCTGAGCAATATCTCACCCACAGGGGCCATTTGTATATGTTTTCTCTAACTCTGGTAATGGTCAAATGCAAATGGATAGATATCTTGTTAGGGTAGGACAGGCAGTCTCAGTTTTTTTTGAACTACACAACAAAACTGAAGCAGTGTGCAAATGAAAGAGCAGGCTCATTTCCTCATAGCCTGCTCCTGATAACAGCACACGGCCCCCCCTTCAACACCTCTTTGGGGGCAGATGTGGAGAAATTGTGGCCTTATTTTTCAAGACTGACACAGATACGCCAAAAGGTGATGGCACTGTGGTTTTTCCTGTGAATAACCTGCACTATCACATGTGCTTGGTCAATTACATTTTAAACCCTGACAGGCTTTTCAGCAAGTTATTTGAAGTCTTAGAACAGAATGGTCTGATGGAGAATCATCATCTTTAAGTTAGCAAGCAGAAAACTTGTGTTTATTTCTGTTTTGTTTTGTTTCAATACTTCTCAGTTATTTCCCCAAAGACAGACTGTTTATCTTCGGCTGGTAACTTTTAAAACATATCAATTTATGACTAAATATACCCATTTTATTATGTCTGTGTACATAGTTTTCTAACTATACACATTTATTAAGGAAACTATAGAAGGTAATAATCTAGAAAAATGTTGATTATAAGTCAATATTTATGATATAAATACAAATCAATGCACTTATTCTCAAGAGGAAAGTGTATATTTTGTTTTTCAAACTAATTATTTTAATCAACAAAGAAAGGCTTATTAAAGTGACTTGCAATGTTTTTTTTCTGACTTTTACATCACTCGAGATTTTAAAACTCATCTTACACTTAATTTTTAACTATAGGTGGTAGAGGAAAACAGGCATCCTGCTTTTCCAGACTCAGTGCCAAGTGCCAGATATGGCAAAATATATATCTATTCAGTTCCAAGGAAAGAATGTAATGTTGCAATGTTTTTAGGAAAATAACTGAAGTGTAGACAGTTAAAACAAGTATCTCGACTTTCTTTCTGTTCACTTTAGTCACTGAATGAAATTAAGTCAGTAAAGGGAACCTAGAGAACTACTTTCTCTTCACTGCTAACGAGTAGTGACTCACTGTCCCATTGTGAAAACCTTGCCAGCAGCACATGGGTTTGGATTTTTTTATTTAAACTTTGAATTACTTAATAGTCAGAATACATATGGCTTAATATAAGCTTAAAACTTAATTTTAAATAATTTTACTCAAGAAATATTTTTTTAAACTTGATTTAAAAATCCAATTTTTTTTGTTAGTCATTGATTTTTACCCATCCTGCTGTTCCTCTTCATTAAGGGAAGAATGATTCTGATGCCTCAATAGAACAGAAACTCAGATCTTTCTCATGGGGCTCCATTTCCCTTTTATACTAATATTAAATATGAAGGGTCTATGGAATCTTAAATAAGAAAAAAAAGCCCAAAGTGTTTCTAGTCTGGATAGTGGAGGGATAAAGCCAGGAAAGTAGCCGAGGGGAGAGTGGAGCTACCTAAACAGACAGACACCCTGGGGCAGCTTCTTTTGCCGTTATCTTTGTTGGGCTGAACCACCAATTAACACCAGCCCTGAATTTGGTCCATACCTCCAAAGTCACAATCACACATAACCTAAGTATAATTACAAGGTTCACCACTAAAAAACAACAAGTTGCTTTTGATTTTGATTCTGTCTGGATTACTGTTATCTTGTGAGAAAGTCAGAGTGCACTAATTAACATGGAAATAAGCTGATGCTTTAATCCAATTTCCTTCGTGATCGTATGCACTGGAATATTCATTGGTTGGGGAAGATGGAGTTCTGCACTCATTATTTAAAGCTCATTATTTGCAGCTTTCTCTCGTGTGAAACAACTACAGAGAAACAGTACCTCTTGCATTCAAAACAATAGATCTTCTATGTTTTTTTTCACATGAACTGTCCATTTCATAGCAGAACACATTTTCTGCCTGTTTTCACAAATCTCAAAGTTAAGTATTGGAAAGCGCATTTAGCAACAACTTGCCGGTAGAGCTTGAAGCTCACAGAAGAATTTCAGCAATACAAGCTGACTATAACAGCCAGTCCTGCTCCAAAGAAGAATCATTTCTCAGAAATTCCACATTTTTTTTTGGTGAAAAATGTACTGCAGCTCCATGTCAAAATAGTTCAGACAGGTCTAAGAACAACACTAACTTTCCATTCTCAAAAGTAAACTAGAATATCTCAGGTGTTTGCTTAGACATTTCTTAAAGTTAATATGAAGAGATAGGAATTGGTTTTGTTATTCTCACATAGAAAAGGTAAAGGCAGTTAAATGGCCACATTTGAATTCTGGCAGAAATTAGATCCTCGATCTCTGTACCATCTGCCAAGTATATTTCTGTTATTATTCTTTCAGGTAAGGTCTCCTTCCTTCAGTAATTTCTGTGACAACTATTCTAAAAAGCTATTCCAGAAACTGTATTAAGCTTGGAGAAATATGTTGAGGAATTGCTGCAGTGACATGGATTAGTGTTTTTCCAGGGGAACCAGCTGATTTTAATTTTGTTGTATCACTTCTGGGAAACATCTAAGCCAAAGCATCTTTTCTTACTTCATCATTTATTATGGTCTCTCTTTCACTTAGTAGGCTTTTTGGTGGGCATGAAAGACGAAGGATTTACCTGTGTTATTTTCAGGATATAGTTGCAAGGAGTTCAAGGAAAATACTAGCAGTGAGGACTTATAACAGGAATGTCATAGAAATGCTTATTCTTATGGTAAGTTCCATTGCAGGGCTGTTAGCCAGACATCTTCTGATAAATTTAGGCTTTTCTAAACAGGAAACCTCAGGAAAATTCATTTGAATGAACTGTAGCTGTGAATTAACATTCCCAAGTGCCTTTACCCAGATGTGCACTGAAGGGTTTAACAGGCCACAGTGCAGTTTGGGGATGTTGAGAATGTAGCTGGGAGATACCACAACTTCAGCAGTAATTATTTCTTAGAAACACAGTTCCAATTGGAAGACGCATAGTGCTTTTTGTGTCTTCAGCACTTCACTTTCCACTTAAGTTGCACTTGTCTTATATTTCTGTGAAGACTTATCCGTGAGAGACCCCACAGTAATGAAGTGGAGCAACGGTTTTGCTTGGCACTGCATGGAAATGAGGAGTAAGAATCAATTACTATAGAAATCGCCAATGAAAAACATGGAAGATGGAATCCTTGTCCCCTAAGTCTCTCTCCAAAATGAAAACCAGATTAAAATCTCATCTGGTTTACACCTGCATGGTCATGTGGACACACACACCACCGTGGACACAGGATCTATGAGAACTGTACCTGTTACAGAGCCTGTGGTTGTAGATCCACTAGATCTGTATATTGTCTCCCTTGCTGTTCTGTCCCAACAGCTTGTCCATTTTTAGTATAATTTGAGCTATCTGGTGCTATCTGGAATCATCACTATTTGATGAAAATTTCTTCTTTGACAGCTATTTTAAGACAAGTCCATCATCCAGTTCTTAATTATTGAATGTTTTCCATGTGGAAAAACAATAATGTTCTTGATGTAATATATATAAGATGTACAGAAGTCTAAATATATTCTTTATCTGGTTACTTTCCTTAATCAAACTTTTAATTTTCTTGGAGAATGAAGTTAGGCTTCTTTGAAAATACCTATTTTTCAGGTTGATCACAATCAGTTTTATTCTCAGTATTACAATTAATTTGTTAAAGAAATACTACAGCACCTTACCTCAACAATGGAGAATATTAGAATTACTTTAATTAATAATTTTCAGTTCAGGTGGGAACCTGGTTACCTTTTTAGAAAAGCTAAGAAAGTTCGTAAGAGTAAAAGTGAGGTTAATCTATAACCACTAGAAGTTCTCACTAATTTGTAAACAAAATTGTCCTGATAGAGGGCAAATGAATCTGAAACAAAATCCTGAAGGGATTCTTTTACTTATATTGTCTATTTCCACCCATCTAACGAGCTCCCATTTCTATCTTCAGTTTGCTGGGAGAAAAAAAATAAGGTGAAATAATCCATTAACTATAACGAAGTAACTACATAAAATAATATTAAATTAAAACTCCACTTGCCTTTCCTGCATCGTATCTTTATGTAAAAAACCCAACCTATTTTAGACCAGATTAAATCTTTGTGTAAATAAGTGCGTTTTCCTTCACTTCACTGGACTGATACAAATACAAGCAAGTGCAGGGTGCAGTCTGTGGTATATTTTTATTTCGGATATTCAAATTTCAGTTTGGAGCAGCCTCAAAATTATAATCACTACAGAATAAAAAGATTTGAGACTGTGCTGTAGAAACCAAAGTTATGAAGCACAGAGCCCAGAGAGGTATTTAGGTCAGCTTTTCTTCTCAGTGTAGCATTCTGGGCCATGCAGTCTGAGGCTACAACCACCTCCCACTCACAGCGTGAGGGCAGACACAACATCAGCTAAAATGGGATACTATCAACATAAATCTCAGATATTGCACTTTGTCACTTTTGGGGTACATGGATGTATTGATCCAATATGTTTTTCCTGTCCATAACATTTATAATGTAACAGATGAAAACAAACTTTCCCTAAAATGTTTTAAATGTGGTTCTTAACTGAAGTGCCATTTAGTTGCATTTAGTGCTGTTCAGCTCAACAGCAAAATTTCTGCTGATCCCAACATGTTGAGGATGATTCTTAGCAAGCTTTTCAAAGGAAACATTTTTTCCAGTTTGTAAAACACTAGTCTTAGCTATGAGAACCAAAGTTTACTTCTTACTCTCCACCATCCTTACAGCAAGGTGAAAAAGAATTTAGGCCTTTCAAAACACTCAAATATTGTACAGAATCTCTAGAGAATAGAAATACACGAAGCACAGCAAGTCAAAAACCTGGTACATTAAGTGCATCTTCTCCACCTGTACCTTCCTTACACATAAATTTCTCCAGAAAAGTTAATACCCTGCATCTGGCAAAAGAGGGTGCTTTGAGCAATTTCAATCAAAAAGGCCACTACAGATTTAAGATCATTAGATAAAATATATTTTAAGAATTATAAATAAACTTGATATGCGCAGAGAAGAGAGCGAATTATTAAATATTGGGAACAGATGGGGAAATATCAGAGCATGGCTACTGGTATTTCCTGCATTTTACAGCTGGTTTGCAAGAATGAAGCATGCAAAGCCTTAAGCCACTCAGATCAAATGATCACAGTGGACCAAATTCTGTGCCCTATATTCAGGCTATTTATTCTACATTTGATTCAAGTGGTGTTTTGCCTGAAAGCTACACTTTCTTGTGTGAAGTGCTTTCACTTAGGACTGATTTTAAAACCTCTTTAAGATAGTTCAGGATCTAAGTCATGTTTCCAGAATCCTCCAGACCCTTTGCCTTCTCCTGTACCTGAGAGAGGACTGTCCAGGGCATTCCTAGTCTCATCTAAAACCTCACACCTTTCTCTAAAAATCCGATAGTAACAACAAGACCCTTCCTCTTCCCCTTCAGTTTTTGATGTGTCTTAGCCTCTTTAAATTTGTCAGCCTTGGAAATACAAGAAACATCTTTATCTGGAGAAGAAAAACACAAGCTGTTTAGTGCTAAGATCATTTTCTCCTTGTTTAGGCTGCTGTAAACACAGTCCCTATAAAAAAGAAAATAAAACAACACCCCCCCCCCCCAACATAAACCAACAACGAAACACAAACAAAAAAACCTCCTCAAGAACAAACCACTGGTGTTGTTACATTTAGAACAAAAAAAAATCAAGATGATAGATGCAGCCAAACACTATGAGTGTGTTCCTTTTAACCTGCAACTCTGCCTGTGGGCCGTATCATCCTAAAAACCCTTTGATATAAGATAGGAACTAATGCTAGGGGCGTATCCAGAACTGCACACAGTACCTGCTGATTTGCCAACTCTCAGGTTTTAAAAGTCTCCTAGCCTGCTCCTGGCACCTCTTGTCACTCACTGACAGGAAGATCCTTCTCTGTGAAGGGCGATTTGCACAGCAGGGGATCTGCAAAGCAGCTGCCGCAGGTACTGCAAAGAAAATATAAGAAGCAAATGATATCAAATTGAAAGGGAAAAAAAGGATCACGAGAAAGAGGGGAGGAATTTCGCTCTCATAAAAAATGGGGCATGGAGTAAAGAGGGCAGAATGGAGGGAAATGCAGACACAAAAGCGTCACGAAAATCTCAGAGTGTAATGGATGTAACTGATGAAAGATATTAAATGCTACGTAGTGAAGAGAGGTAAAGCTGCGCACACAGAGGCTCTGACCTGCATAGATGCACAGCGACACGGGAACCGCCTGCCGGGCTGTCCCGCTGTGGTCGGGCCGTCCCGCTGTGGTCGGGCCAGGGAGGGCAGGGTTCCCCATGCTCTCCGTACAGGAGCAGAGCTCGACTCTGCTTTAAATTCTCATGGGCTACTGACAAAGAGCTGGTGCTTTTGGCAGGGTGGAGAGTCCTGTCCACTGCAGATATGTCATCTCACAGTGCTCTGGAGAACTTTTCTATGGGAAGCAGAGGGACAATTTGCACATCTACTACGTTACCCTCAGAAAGAAGCCTGAATTATTTGAAGGTACATGAGGGAATACTTCAGTTTCGGTTTGTTATACATGGAAAAGAGAAAACATAAAATACTGCCTGTAGTCTTCATAAGCCACAAATCTAAAACAAAACACAGGATTAATTTAGGTTTTCTGCTTTACAGAGCAATATTAGAGGTTTGCCAGAAAATGACTTCTCTCTCCTATTCCTAAGTCCATCTTTTTTAATCAGTAATTAGGTATGTTTCTTCAGTACTTATCCCTTTTCCTGCCTCTTACCACTTCCATAGATCTCCCATGACAAAAAATTCTCTTCAGACACAAAAAAGAAACCTGAAACATCTACTCTAACAATCGTATATTACTAATTTCTTTCTAAAAGTTTTAAAGACAGAAAAAATGGTTTTGTTATGCCACTGTATAAAATAAGCAGAAGACGAACAGAGTAAATCACATAATAAAAAATACACAGACATAAAAAGCTGAGTAACTACTTTTTTTTTTTTTTAAATTAAAAAAAGTTATTTCAGTCAGCAGGACTGTAAAATGTTTTCCTGCTCCTGGTAGTTGAGATGCTCATATCTGTGACTTGTAAGGTGCCTGGAAATTCAGTCAGGATCTGGAACAGTCTCTCACCAGCTCTTCAGAAAGGAAATGCTGCTGTGGGGTCTGTGGCTGCAGAACCCTTAGGTGGGCTGTTAGCCAACCCAGGCTAACTGTATGCTTGAGTTAATTATGTTTTACAGTGATGGAAGAGATAAATGAGATGACACCACTTAACTTATGCCTATGGAGGGGAGGAGACCCTCAGAAGCAACAACCAAAATGCACACCACTATATTACAAGGAAAAGCTCATCAAGGGCAATGAAGTGGCAGTTTTGTGTCTCTCAGTCACAGATACCTCTTCCTAATTAAAAAGCACTAAGGATTGGTTTTACTTAAACCTGCTGAGTAGATAAAGGTACTGTTTGCTTGCCTCCTGAAAATCACTAGAAATATAATTGTACACAGGACAATTCATATCCAAAAGCATAACACGAAGAAGAATCTGAAGGTAAACCAGGTTTTCAACTCTAACAATGCATTGGTTTTGGTATATTTAAGATTTAGATATAGCCTAGACATTTACAGCCTTAAAATCCAAATTTCTGGCCCAGTCCAAAGCTCCATCTTCAGGCGTGCCAAATATCAGGTAAATTCAAAAGATAATTTTTTGGCTTTTGGTAGAATTTTAAGTAAAGAAAACATTGCCAAGATCTACAGGAAGAATCAGTTCATGAAAACTTGGTATTTAAAAGATAAGTTAGAGACCCTGATTTTTTTTTCACATGATTACTCCAAGTCATCTTCAGCAATGTGTACTACCAATTTAAACCTGACACTGTGTATTTTCATACAGCTGTGACTGTGAGCCAGCTCTTTAAACAATTCACCTAAACAGCTAGAGTTAAAATGCCTCGATTTTCTGAATCAGCTGGAAAAGGTATTTCATAGCAATACAGCATTAATGTTGTCACACTTGTTAAAATTAGTCATGGCTATAATTAAAAGCATACACAGCAGTAGCCATGGGAAAAAACAGACCTTCGAAAGGTATTTTTGGAGGTAAAATTACATATTGATCCCTAGCAATAATGAAATAATGCTTCAAGTTTGCAAGAAGAATTACATTCTTTTGAACAATGACAAATGAACACACCAGAAGCTAAGTGACAAAATTAATAAGTTACAGGTGAAGCTGACTGTTTTTCTAGGTGGTAGAAGGACATCATCACTAATATAAAATTTTGTAAGAATGACTTGCATTTACTTTGCACTAAATATGTGGCTGTAGGAGACAAAAAGATTATGATACAGGCAATGCTGAGTGAATGGATTGCCTGTTAGCTAGGAGGAGAGTGTTAGAAATCAAAAGATTCTTTAAAATAACTTTGATTGCCGAACTCTATGAAATGCTTTAAAATTAAGCAGTCAAAATGGCCTGAAAAATGAAGTAAGAAATAAAATAGAAGTAGAATAAAATATCTGTCACTAGTTGTTGTGGTGACAAAAAAAAACCAAAAAAACAGGCACTCTAGGAGAGAGGGGGAAAAGTCCACAGTGTTATTAAGTCAACAGCCCCCAAAGAAAAAGATTATTTTAAAGCAGGAATTTCAGTGTGCCAGATGCATGTTTTCATAAGGACCAAGAGAGCTCAGCTGCACACATTTCAAAACCACTCAGACTTGTGGGCTTAAAAACATACTCTTGTAAGTAAGCCTTCTGCATTTCCCAAAGAAACAAGACTCTTACATTTCCAGCAGCATTAGAGGTTGCAGCTAACCCGCTAAACCTATTTATTGTCATAGCCGTGTACCAGAAGATATGCATGGCAATTCCCAAAGCTGGCATCTTGGCACCTCATTGCAGTGTGGAACAGCAATTTGGGAAGAAAATGTACTAGTAAGTTGTCAAAAAGAGAAGGAAGAAGAGTAAAGCTGATGTGAAACTTACACAAGAGCCTTGTCTTTGAAAGCAAAAAGAGACAGGATATGAAATGTATCTGCATTTTTTCACTGACCTGTTCTTTACCCAGGTCCCAAATGCATGCATACACAGGAGGTACCACAGAGTAGAATGTTTTGTGCCACAAAAAAAAAAAAAATAACCATGACATTAGAAAGAGCACTCACCAATTTCCCTTACTGATAAAACCTTCTTAGAGCAGAAACTTCCAAAAAAAGCAATGACAACCCAAGGACTGGGTATATATAGCAAATGGGTAAAGAAGGACGTTGACCTGTTTTCAGGCCAAATCCTCAGCTGCAGTACCTTGACAAAGCCACTGATTAAATTTTTTGCATTCTCATTGAATAAAAGAAACGTTTGATCAGATTCAGGTGAGCCACCAGAACAGCAGTCACTAGCCCAAACCCATCAATTAACAGTTTCATTTAACAAGCAGGGATTTTCTTTTTATCTGAGAGGAGGAAAGATCAATACTAGCCTATAAAATCTGAAAATTTCAAGAACAGATTTTTTTTTTGGTTAATCCTTTAGAATCAGACATCTGCTTTCACCAGCATGATTATTCCTTCCTTTCTAAACTCTTGAGAACAATTATAGATATTAGAGGATATTTATGTGTATCAAAATAATAGAAAATATATTTCTGATCTTTATGTTTCACACAGCTTATCTATGAACAGAAATGAGATGTCAGCTTTTGAGCTCTGAAAAACCTGCCTACAGAGACAGCAATTTTCACCCAAATTTCTGTGGCTTGGAGAAGATTTCCAAGATAATACGAAGCCATTTTTCCTCCCCTTTGCTGATTACGTTAGTCCCCTTGTCCTTCATCTTATTTAGAAAGGCAGAAGTAACTAATCATAGTGTATGGTTTTAGTATGAATGATGATTTAGCCAAGATGTTCATCAGCACCAATTATGCAGAGCCCATTATTCTCCAGCTAAGCTCAAGTGTTTCAGTTTTAAACTCTACCACATTGGCATGAATCAGTATTACTGCAATAGCAAGACAGTTCTATAACCTTCCTTTCTTACCAGCATGTTGAAGTAGGAAATATTACAGAATATTACTATTACTATTACAGAATATTACTATTACAGAAAATATGTGGCAGAAAACACTTTTTGAAAGAAGTTTTTCATTAGGGTTTCACTACTGGTAGGCATCTCACTGAAAGGTGAGGTTATAGAGATCATCGTCCAGCCTCAGTGTCATTGTTGAATTTATGTCTGCTCTCCATCTTCTTCCAGGCATTTGGATTTAGATTATGTGTGAAATCCTGGCCCTTTTAATCAATGGCAAAATTCCCATCAACTTCAACCAGGGCCTGGATTTCTCCCTATGAATGTTTGAATCAAATCCCCTCATTTCATTCCAGCCTAAAAAATAGTTGAAAGACGGTATTTTTGTGCTAATTAACAAATGTATGACAATTGTGAACTTCTCTGGAACAAGGCTCCTGTACCCTTCTGTCCCTAATTCTGTCTTTAATAGGTTGCTTAAATTGTACTTTAACCTCCAGTACTTTCAGCTCAGGTAACACAAGCATTTCTAATGGACAGCCTGTGGGACTACTCATGCTGAAGAGTTAAATGTAAGTTTAGTTGATGAAATGTCAGGTTCAAGCTGTCTATATAGCTTTTTCATTTGAGTGTATTTGATAGCTTTCTCTTGAGTCAATCTTGAACACTGCTGCCATTAATAACTTCTACTATAAATTTATCAATTAATGGACATGAATAAAAATGAGAGCAACAACCTTTGTGTGGTAATTTATCATTCACATGCTACTCAAAATCAAAAAAACCAAACCAAACCAACAAACCAGTTGAATAGGCCTGAACAGGCACTAGAAAAATAAACCAGCATGAAGGCAGACACAAGGAAGAGGAAGGCAGAATGAACACTGGAAGCTACTCAGAGAGGGACCGTATCAGAAGACCCCCTACCAAGTTCCAATAATTACATACTTGTCCAACTCAAGATTACAAATGGTGTCACGGACTGTCAAGGGCCCAGTTCCTTTGTATACAAAAAGCCATGGCCATGGAGATCCACATTTCTTTCAAAAGCCTTTTGAGGAATGTGTCTCTGAGGCATCTCATTTGAACACACAACCAGGAAGCATTAGTCCACTGCCAGAGTACGTGGGAGAGTGAGATATCACCATTCACAGCTTCTGCTCTTGCCTCTCTGTAGTGATAAAGCTTATGTTTAAAATCCCAAATTAAGGTTCAAAGTTATTTGTAAAACATACTTCCTCTGCTACACATTGGTTTATGTACATTTTAAAGTTCTTTCAAGGAGACACTTTATTTTTAACAGTCTGTCAGGAGCCCACATGCCATAGCTCTAGGAACTCTGAGGCTTCTGCTCCTACTAACCAAATAGATGCACTGCTGCTGAATGTTGCAAATATGATTTAAGCCAAAAATCTGAGGGTACGTGGTAAAAAAAAAATAGAAACATGACTTATTTTGCCTTTTTTTTTTTTGGCAGGTCACAATCTGAGGACACTGAAAAGAGGACTTTTTTTGAAGAATCCTCCTTGTGTAGAGCAAATTGTCCAAACCATCACTAATGCTGATGTGGTGACTTCATTCAAAGCACAATACTGTAGAGAAATCCTACTGAGAAATTGTTACCCCTGAACCTTGCCAAAGTAGGCTCTCCCAATTGCTTGCATGATTCCTTCTTCTTCCCAAAGCACACGTTCACCTGGGCACAGCCTGCGCTGAATACACCACCGTCCAAACTAGAATTGAGACAGTTAGGACTGCTCGCAGAAATTGTCTCCTCTGTTTGGAGGCTTTTAAATGCTCCTAATTTTAAAGTAAAAATGCACTCTAAAAGCAGGAAAAAGACTGAAACACAACTGGTACCCTAAGGGCTCCACTGTGCCACTTTTCAACAGTGGACTGTCAATCACCACAGCACTGCAGAACAAGGAAAACTTGACACTCATATGATATCGTTTGGTCTCCCTTTGTATCGTTGTCCAGAGAAAAGAATGGAAAGGATTTGTGGATCTTTCCTCACTATTCAATACTGAGCTAGATGTGCAAAACAATCTGGATCTGATTTTTAAAGAAATTCCAAAAAATAGATATCTGTATAAAACAATAGCAAGCTTCTTTGATTTAGTGTTGCCATATCCAGATAGTTCATTACTTGTCCTACAATATTTTAGTTATTTAAAGCTTCTATTCCTTGCTTATCTGTCTCAGCTTTCAATTAAAAAAAAAAGAAGAAAAGGAAAAGGATTCATTTATATCCCTCCTGCTTGCAAAGCAGAACATAAACTCCAGAAGAGTTGGGAGACCAATATGACTCTTAGATTTCCTGATTAAAAAACCTCATTATTTTTGTGGCCTGCCCATTTTTGATTGCTCAGGCTTACTGAAACTTCAGATTTGCTCAGAATCTTTTAGCAATACATACAATATGTAATTCAGCTGTTCAAGCATCACGCGTGGTGTACTAGTAGTGATGCAAAATAGAAGTTATATTCATGTATTTTATTTCATACAACAGGCACAACAGACATAATATAACCAAGTCTTCAGGCTGGTTTTAAGTTTGCAAGTTTGCATCTGAGCAGAGAACACTAATGCTGTAACTGTATTTCTGTTTGACAAGCTGCCAGGAGATACCTTGCAGATATTATGATTAGCTCTACCTGTGTATACAGATTTTTTAAAAAAAGCTTAGTAACACCTGTAGCTGAAAGGCTTGAATCTATCCATATAGATTTGCAGATATTTGTTCAAAACTCTCAGAGGGATGCTCTTTTTTGAGTCTGATATGGTAGAGGGGTGTATCCACAGATCAGGGTAATCTGAATGACCTCGACAGCTGAGGGAACTGGGGTTGTTTAGCCTGGAGTAAAGGACACTGAGGGAAGACCTTATCACTGCCTACAACTACCTGTAAGGAGGTTGTAGCAAGGTGGATGTTGATCTGTTCTCCCAAGTAACAAGTGATGGGATGAGAGGAAATGGCTTCAAGTTGCACCAGGGGAGGTTCAAATTAGGTATCAGGAAAAATGTCTTCAATGAAAGGGTTATCAAGCACTGGAACCGACTGCCCGGGGAAGTGGTTGAGTTACCATCCCTGGAGATATTTAAAGGACCTGTAGATGAGGTGCTCAGAGATATCGTTCAGTAATGGTCAGGTATGGTCAGACTCAATGACCTCAAAAGTCTTTTCCAACCAAACAATTCTATAAGTCTATGATTATAATTAGATTATCTATAATGTATTTCATGGAAAATGTGGCAATCACTTGTTAAGCCTCCCGTTTCTGTATGTGATTAGGCCAAGTTATGCCAAGATAAAACAGTAGGGGTTTAAAAATATCTATGGATGTTTTGCATAGCAGAGTAAGAAGATGTTTGTTCAGTAAGTTCTGAAACGTTTCAAGACTGTCTCAAACTCTACCATCAGGATAAAAAAAAAAGTTAAAAACTGAGAGTTATTTTTAGTTAAGAAAAACAGAAGAGATGTGTCTTCACCGCTCTTTCTTTATGGTAGGCTTGGAGAGATGATGAGGCAAAATAATCTGTATTAATCTCAACTGTATCTGTCTCTTCCAACTGCAAAAGCTTTGTGTAAGTCTGTATAAGTCTAATACATAGAGTCAGATTATGACATTCTTGTGAGCAATACCATCTAAATAACAGGACATTATACGGAGCATGCACTAAGATGCTGTGTAAGAGAAAAATGTATCTTACTTCTTCAAAGTGCTGGGAATGAAGGGTTTATGGAAAACAGTCCTTTAACCTCTCAGTGCTAATGTGCCAATCCACCAAAGACTGAGCACACTCTAACCTTCAGAGAACATTCTTATGCTGAAAATTAAGCAGCTGCTTAGCATTTTCCTGCTTCAGGAATTCTGCCTGTTTCTATGCCCTTCACAGTTCATACACTCTTCTCAGGTTGCAATTCTAAACTTTCCCAGATATGCTGATGATCTCTAAGACGTGCAAGCAGATGATTTTCAAACATTCCTTCATAACTTCAGTTACATCAGTTACTTTAGCTTTTCACAAATGAAGAGGCCATAAGCTGCTCTAGAATGTGTCTGTGGCATGTTGGTTATTATTTCACAGTCCTCTGAGGAACAGAAGGAGTGTTTACTCAGGGTTCTTGACAGTTCCGACTCTTTTCACAGTCTGGACTATTAGTGCCCCATTTCCTTCCATTCTCTAAATCCTGCTATGGTAATTTGAGAATTGTGCTGGTCCAAGAACAGGAAACAGATAAAAATTTTGGACTCTGGGCCTAGCTCTGCGGCTAACACTGAAGTACGAACTTCAAAGTGTGTTCCTGTGAACATACATGTAAGTGCTGTCACTGTTGAGTTTTCCACCTTGCTTTAACAGTCTAGAAAATGTATTCAGTAATATACACCAAGCTAATGCAGAAATATTTGGAAGGTTACTTAATTTCTAAGGCCACTGAGGACATCAGAGAACAGGCACTAGTTGAGCCAAAAATATTTGTAGGAATCTCAGTGGATTCTGTTGCTTGTAAAACCTCAGCCCAGACAGAGATAACCTTACTTGGCTTTCAGCATCCAGACATTAGAGGTGAGTGGTGAGTGGTGATAACACTGTTCTGACTGAGCTTTTGTCTTGCAGGAAGCATATTTAACAGCACACAGTTTATCAAGCCTCACATTAATAAATGATACAATTCATTTCAATCACAGTTATTGCCACAAGCACCAAGAAATGTAATTAATATCTTTTGGTGTGCCTTGTCTCGTTATGGTTTGCATTCATTAGGAATTGTGTCATTTGGAAGAGAATGCTGCATCACAAATTCCTTTTGTTGAGCTCTAGTTTAAGGATTTTCGACCTTAAGAAAATCAGGTATAAAATACTTATTACAGTGCTTTAAAATATGCTAAAAGAACGGGAATATTTATCTCAGTATGGCAAATACATTTAAAAAGATGCTTTGGTGCTCTAAGACAGCTTTCTGAAATTGATAAATGAGCAAGTAGAGATATTTCTTCACCTGCAACGCAACTGTCATAGGCTGCCACCCTACCACAGGCTGCCAAGTGATGTCCCTCTCCGCAGTAGTGTAAAGCTTCAGAGTGGAATTAAATTCTCTGTCATCAAGTCAATGCACACACACAGATTCTCAGGTATCCTGTGTAAAACTATTTTCCTGGATATAGTGGTGGAAAATATATAAGTTTTGCTTCATAAACTGTAACATTAATGTCCGAGGATGTTGGCGCCAATTGAAATCAATTGAAATTGGATTTACTGCCGAAGATTTTTCCAGGGGGAAGAGCTTGAGCTGCCTGTGTGGGATTTCGTCAGTTTGGTATGACACTAGGTGGCAGTAGTTGTTTTAGGAGCTTTTTTCTTTAATTTTGATCCGTAAGTGGAAGTGAGAAAGCAAATGTAATAAGATCAGTGCTGATTCCACCGCCAGTGGATGAGGTAGGGAATTTCACAGAGACGCCATACCAGGCAGCAACACATAGATTGAGAACTAAGACAAAGATGCATCCAAAAAACAGTGATGACAAGTCCCAAGATCTGAAGAAATCTCTGGGAAGCATAAGAGAAACCTGCTAAGGAGCCATACAGCCCGTCATGGGAAGATTTCTTCTAAGGCATTCCAAGAACTAGACATGTCATTTCTTTCCCTTCTAGGGACAGTTCCTATCCTGGGCTCTTTTCTCACATGTGGGAAAAATACTGAAAGTTCAGGGTTTTTTTTTTCTTTCCTCATTTGGAGATAAGTTATCTTAGGACAGGAAGTATGTGCATTAATACTAAATTGAAAGGTTCGCTTTCTACATTGCATGCAATTAGATAGTTCTTAATTCACTATCAAGAAAAAGGAATATAATATATTCCCACCACATCATTTATCTAACAAGTGTTAAAATAATTATCTTTTTGGTATTTAGCCCACCAAATTCTTTAAATATTAAACAAAGTGGATTCAAATGGCACTATCTAATTAAATAGTGTATAAAGAAAAAAATTTAAAACCCTACATTTTCAGTATGCAAAAACAAGTTAAAACCACAAAGGTCAGGTCTAAAAACTCAGGAGTGTTCTAAAAACAACACATTCCAGTTTCTTCTGAATCTGATAGTTTCTGATCCCATAAAATTATATATATATATAATATATATATATTATATTATATCCATCTTCATAAAATGAGGTGCTTACTAAGCACTAAGATTTTCACCCAGTCATTGAGTCAAAGAACAGAAGCTTTAAAAAAATGTTGTGAGGTTTGCATTTACCTTGCAAGAGTTGGCAATGTTGCATATCAGGAACCGCTGCAATGGTGCTTTGTGGACATAGCAATCCCCTTTGGGGCATCAACAGAAGCAAGTCATGGTTGGATCAGCAAAGGGGATTTAACAATGATTTTATCCATGATAAAATCTGGTCAAGAAGCCCCTACTTTTTGAGAAAAATACTAAGAGATTTTTCTTAGGAAGTTGCTGAGAATTTGTTTTTTCCTCATATTCAAAAGCATGCTGCATCGTCACCAGCTGAGTTCCTCCTCAGGACATATTGGGATGCTGGCTGTGAACAAGCACTAGCTTAGAACTAGGCTCTTTCTTAAAGATCATTTGAGTACTGACTCTGAAATGAAAGCAGGTGCAGTTATGGCACAAAATATTCTGGCTAAAGTGGGGGCCATCTCTTCAAAAGATTTCACTTCTGATACCTCTTCCATGTCCTAAGAGAAGTGAACAGTCAGGACAGCAGAGGATCACAGCATCCTGGTAGTGAACAGCACTTTGGTGCTCTACAATTCTAGTAAATGTGGAACTTCTGGCCAGAGTTCATACAGCATTTTCATTTTTCTGATCCCAATGTTACTTGCCATCAGACCAGATATTCAAATTAATCTATCCAAATTCTTGCATTCTTCTGTTCTCAAAGAAAAAAGAAAACAGCACATTGATTTTGTTTTTGTCTTCAGACTGACAATGACACTGTGCAGACTAAGAGTGATACAGTTATGAACTCCAGCTGTCTTTGGTAAGGAAAAGCCATTAACATTGGGTTTGCCTTTATCCTTTTCTTTTATATCTATTTGCTTGTTAGCTGAACTTTATTTGTACCTCTTGAAACCCACTGTAATAATTCAGGCTGACTGCAAAAGACATGCTAGAAGAAAAGGCTGCAAAGCCACTTATTTGTAGTTATCTCAGTTGTTGATCTTAGCCAATAAACTGCTGACTGATCACTGCAAATGCTGACTGATCACTGCAAATGTTTCTGCTTATAGCAGATATGATATGGGCTGATACTTAATTCATTTTAGCTTCTGTTGCTGCCAGTCTTTTAGTATGACAGTTAAAGTGGCACAGACTGCCCCAGCTCAGGCCACAGCGTGATGCACCATGCATGCCCTACTGGATTGTCTAACACATGCCATTGGTGTCATCTCCGAAGTGCATGGCAATCCACTCATCCAGCTGTTTCAGCTGCACATGGTAGAGGGAAATACAGAGCTGGACTTCTAGGCCTGTCCATCATAGCTGGCATATTTTAACGGACATGGGGAAGGGGATAGAAAGTTGCAAGTCTGTGTAAGCGCGCACTGTGGGAACAAAATATGTATCTTAGGTACTACTCTGATTTCTATTGACAGCTCTGCAGTAGTACAAAAGGTTTTCCCAATTCTTTTTTCACCTTTAGCACTCACTGTGATGTCCCTTCTTTATCAGGACAGCAAGGTGACCATGTTTTGTGCTCCAGGGGTTCAGCTGTCAGCAACAGAATAAGCTCTTGCATTTCACAAACAACCTGCGGTGCATCACTCTGCATCAGGAAGGGCTCCGTGTTTTTCTGTGGCATACCAACACACAACAATTAAGAAAGCTGAGTAGGTAGAAACTGAATGTTAAAAACATTTCATCTGCACTTCTCCTTCATCTCTAGACAGGCACTGCTAACTACCCACAGGCACTTTTAACTCTTAAACCCAAGTGGGAATTTTATCCTTTATGTGCTCAGTTTTGAGCCAGCTGTCCCAGCCTGCATAGATACCCTCTCTGAAGCCCTCTCTCACTGTGAAGGAGACAGCTAAACACAACGTGCAGCGGAGTGCACAGTTGTACAGATCAATACTGTCATTGTTTCTCTTTATTCCCTGCCTGTCCACATGCACCTGCTTTTTCTCGCTCTGGAAATGGCAGCTTTGGAAAATGGTCTGACTTTTTGTTCTTCCTTTGAACTAGATCTGGGGTTACCAGCCCACAATTAGAGTTCCTACAAACTACAGTACTCAAGGTGGCGAGCAGCAGCCCAGAGAAGCACAGCCAGCTACACACTCTGAATGCCTGCCTATTACTAGCATATGGCATCTGCTGTTGTGCAGAGGGCCCGTGCAAGGCCTGTGTGGCACTGCAGCTTCATTGTATGAGATAAAAATGCAAGTGATGCAGGTCCAGAGCAAAGGGATAATTTCAGACATGTAGAGAATGTCTAATATAAATAAAATAAATTGGATAAATCAAATATTTAGCTTTTGAAATGCTAGATGTTCCAGACATAAAAATCCCTGAGATAAGCATCACAAAGTATATTTATATTCCCCCTACACTTTAGTTTGTGTTCATGAATATATATAACATTTTCTTTTTTTAAAAATACTTTATAAGCCACATGCGCTTTCTGTGTACTTTTATGGAATTGCTGTTGGAGTTGGATGAAATTGCTTTTGCTTTCAAGGCAGAACTCAACTCGTAGAATCATATCTAATTTGTTGGAGAACTGAGTATTTAAATCAGATTATTATAATGTTTACAGCTCCCACAGCCTTCAAATTGCACGATAGTTTTCATGTCATACAATTTATAACTATGCAGACTCTGCATTAAGACTGAAGTACCATCGTGGACATTGTTAGTGAAACATTTCTAAATCTGTAGAAAACACAAGGAATCCAAAAGAAATCTGAGGGGCAGATTCTTACTACTATGCACACAATGCACTTTAAAGTAAACCCACTCCATTTCATTACCCAAAACGTGCAGTCTTTCTGTCATTTGAGTTCCTAAAGAATGGTGTCAGCTGACAGCTTCAGAGGCTCCAGAGTAAAGAATGACTGGTGCAAGTTGAAACACTGCAAGCCCATATTCTACTATTAAGCACATTTACTTCCTCAAGTTTATTCCTGATATCAAACAAAAAAGTGAAAGCTGGATTGTGAAGTATTCAGAAAGAAAGAAGCTACTATGTACGTGGACAACTGCTGTGGCAGAATTCAGCATTTGAATAGCTTGTAAGTAAATATATGACACTAAAAGAAACACACTTTGCTCATTTTACAGCACTTAAGAGTCTGTAGTAGTTCTTCATCAGCAAGTTTGTAGAGGTCACTATAAAATCATTGAGAATAGTACTTTTTCATTAAGAGATGGGAGGGAAAAGAAATTACAAGACAGTTACATTTTCTGTCCCCAAATTGTAATTCTCACCTCGAGAAAATGCACATGGCTGCTAGGAACTCAGTGGTGATACCACTGCTAAAATTTTCTTCTAGAAATCTGGGAGAAATGTGGCCCCTGTTTTCCATTTCTCAAACACAGATCCCATTCCACAGTACAACAGCTACTGCTCACTTCCTGAGATGCATGGCCAGCGGGAACTCTGTATTCTCCTCTTTTAACTCAATAATAGCAAATTAGTGTGAAGAAAAATGAAGGCACTGTAATGATCAAAGATGAATTTTTGCAAAAAAAAGACGTGTGCTTGTCTGCTGACTGAAACACAATGTCAGTGGTTCTGTTTAAACAGGAAGCAGATTCTCCTGTTAACTTATGGAAAGGCTGACGGAAATTTGCACAGCCTTTGGGGTTGGTTGTTTTAGAACATCCTTTTTTGAGGGATCTCAGGCACACTGCTGGCAGCGAGACAGTGCAGTGGCAGAAGGGACTTCCTTGAGGCGTGTAAAGGAAATAGATTATGAGTAAACCCCTGGATGGAGTCAACTTCTCCATTATCTGTGTGATGTGGCAACCATGTGGATCAATGAGCTGAGGAACAGGTGGCCAGGGTCAACTACCAAATCACATTCTTGACTCCATCAATAACCAATAAAGAAATAGAACAGAAACAAGTTACAGCAAATAACTAAATATAAAGACATTAAGCAGCCAAGAGGAACTGTTCTGGGAAGCAAAATGGCTTTAACACCACAAATTCTGACTAACAAAAGTAAATGAAATTGTTTGCATAATTTTTTCTACCTATTCAGTGCGTTAGTATGATTCATATGCCTTCGCATTCAAAACAGAAATAGTTTAAAGTATTTAGATAGTCTATGGTTATCAATTAGGCAAATATTTATAAAGATGTAAAGATATTTTCAATGAAAGAAAACATAGTCAGGAAGACAGAAAAAGAAATAAGTCATAGAGATCAGCTTGTAGTAGAAGTCAATTCTAACACAAAACTAAGAATAAGAATATAGTAGATTAAAAATCAAATTCTTTGATCACTCTAAGAAGTGAGAACACAAATAAGTAAAGCAACTGTATATTTTTTTAGAACTGAAAAAATTAAAGTTCAAACATACCTGCCAAAGATTCAAAACTTAAATTAACCCATGAGAGAGAAGCAGCAGACAAGCATGGCCGTTGGGAACTGTTATAGGGAAAACGTGCAAGATAAATGAAATAAAACAGACAAAGTATCTAAGTTTCTTGTGCGACATGTTAGATAATTAGCAAAAATGTGGTGGGCCATGATATCAGTGAGCCCAGAAGCTCCAAAAGACAAGAACAAAACATTAGGTTAATAACAGCCATTTACAAAAAGGCAAAAACCGATTGTTCACTTGGCATATAGGAAATTGTTCGATAAACACATTATTGTAACAAGTGAGAGAAGAAAGATGGAAGATAGTGAAGGAGAAGGTGGCAACAGTAGAGTTATGATAGTGTTGTTTTCCTAAAATGTATTTGTAAGACAGAATTAAGCATTGCATGCTACACTTTTTAAACACAGCAATACAGACAGAAAAGGAATGGAGGGGTTTAGAGTTTTCTGCATCCTCCATGCCTCAGGGTAGCTACCTCAAACAGCAAATGGAAGCAGCATTCAACAGGATTCCTGGGTGTTAAGGCAGAAATGCCATATCTGGGAAAGTATCCATATATGTAAACTTTATTATCACTACAACACATAAGATAATAAGTCTTCAGAATTGCTTCATGAATAGAAAAGGAGGTGTTGAAGATCTTTCTGGCCTGTCAGCCTTCCTGGGATATTCCTTCCTTAGAAAATCTCTGAAATAATACGACTTATTACACTTTTCTTTTAACATCCATTTTCTTTGTGGTTTGTGCTTGTTTGCTTGTTTTTCAGTACAAGTGTAAGAAGTTTAGTAACTAAGTTGGGGACCATTGTTAAATGCCAATGCTAAATGAGAGCAAGTCTCAAGAGAAACAAACAAAAGAGCCCCACCAGACACAGGAAGTGTGGTACAGCATTCTGCACTCGATGATTTGCCCCACGGCTCCACTTCTGCCGTACAGCTGAGCCGGGATGGGCAGAGTCCCTGTGGGAAACGCCAGATTGGAGCAGCCTGCCTTCCTCCACATCTCTGTACATTTCTGTGGTGGAGAACAGTATGATCTCCATTAAATCACACAGTCTAGTCTGACTGTCCTCCAGCTTTGTAGGAGCAGGGTTCTTCCAACAAGAAGCAACCACACCCTGCAAGTTTATCTGAGCAACTACACTGCTACCACAGCGCTGGCACTGCCCACAGTTCTCCCTTTGAATTTTAGTGATGATGTGACAAATCTACAACACCCTAAACTGAACCTGGCCATTATTGGAAGCCTTTTCTCCGTGAAGCCATGCCACAGCTGCCAGGTCAGCTCGTGAGCATAGCTCTCGCCTGGGCTCAGGCTGGAATGGTGGCCATGCAGAAGAAATTTCATAATTTATAGACATTCATAAACACACAAACACTTTCCTGCAATCTCTGTTTCCATGATGCCTCTATGTATCAACTATTAGCCATGCTCAAAATTTCACTGCATTTCTTTTGAAAACAGGTAACTACTTAAAGGTTATTATTAAACCTTAAGTTTCAGCAAACATTTAAAATACTATATCTTGTAGAAGCTCATATAAACTGCACCTGTAAGTGATATCTTTGCCTAGGAGGCTCAAAGCAGTTTCTTGCCAGCAGCAGTGATCCACAGACTTAGATGTTGTTAAAAAGCTTACAGTATCAGCAGGGCAACTGCTGCCTCCATTAGAAACATGATACTAAGATGCTGATTAATACCAGGAGGGGGCTTTAATCAGCCAAAGCCATATGCTATTTAACTTAAGATGAAAGTGCAAATGATAATCATTATTTCAGAAAGGATGTATTTAAAAGAAGAGCAGAACAGCAAGTGGCATCTTTTTATCATTAGAGCTTCTTCACGCAGCCCCCTTTTTCTAAAGCTTTGTAAGCTTTTATGAACATCTGGATCATTTCTTCATTATATAGGCTTTCAATATCATTATGTTTGATGTAGCTTTTTTAGTGAAGCTATGCTAAACTTCTAAGTATACAATTAATTCCTATTAATTATAGTTTTTAAACTGGTGAAATTATCCATCATTAACTAAATCACTTGTATTTTATCTTAAAATTGTATTCACTCTTTTATAATCCCTACATCTAAAGCCATTTCTTCCCTAGGCTTTGTGTGATGTTTTGCATGTTGTTTGTATAAAAGTTTGCCAGCCATTTTCAACTGCTTGTAGGACTGAAGCTGTCAGTGGCAGACCATTTTAACATAGAACATAAATCAGCTTAGTTGTTTTACCAAGAAGCACATCATAGAGAAACGGGAAAAAAGGTGAATTTGGATCTATAAAGGGCAAGTCTTTATTAGACCTAATGAAACTTCAGTGCTGTATTCCTTACACTAAGGCAGGGGATGAGGGGCCCTAACTGGAGGAAAATAAGGGAAGAGAGTTATTCACTGGCATCCACTCCATGTGGCAGTCATTCAGTATGAATAGAGCCAAATGATTTGGAAGTCGGCATCCGCTGTACTTGAAGAATTAGGAGCATCTTTAATATCAAGTTACAACATAGCTAAAGAAAAAAAAAAACATCTCCAAAGATTTTTCTGAACACTCTGGCCCTATTTTAAGCTTATTCTGTGACTTTAACTGGAATTCAAATTATGACACCTTCACTGAATGCCTCCCCCAGTTTCCAAGCCTGAAGTTGAAAGTCTGTTTCCTTTTCCTTGATACAACATTTGCAGAATGAAAAAGGAAAGAATCAGAGGGTTAAAAGCACCAGAACAGACCTGCTTTGTTCTCTTCAGCCTACTTTCAGACAGTGGAAATCAAAACCAATGCAGGGAGCCAGAACTGCTGTTAGCACTGATGAGACGCAAGTATCGGCTTTGTGGGGTGTGGTATGTCCACTGTGCAATAACCCAGTTGTTATCATTGTCACATATTTGTTCTCAGCACTTCTCCTTCTTGCAGAAATACCTGGAGTGGGTGGTCAGGCTGAAAACAGGCCACTGTTTTCACTCCAGTCAAGATATACTTAAGCTGTTAAGCCCAGATTTCTCTAGGGCTCTCTCCATGCAGAACCATTGACCCTCCACAGAGAGACAGAGCATGGTAAATCAGAGCTATACAAACTCCAATACAGTACAGAGCCTGTGAAGCTTTGCAGTCTTTCCTGCTATCCCAAACTGCCTTGACAACACCTTTTTGATGAGAGCTGAGGCCCAGAGAAAGCTGTCCACCTTCTGGAATCTTACCGCATCACAGCCAAGGACATACCTCCGGTGCCTGGTTTGTATAGGCTTTGAGGAATTACGCCATTGGAAAATACAATTGTCTTAAAGGTTCATTGTCCTGAGGAATTATTTTCTAATTGCATCACACTTCTCCACTATTACAGCTTTTTATCTGCTGGACCTGAAGGGGTTTAACGGGCATTCCCCTGCATCTTTTACAAGGAATGTAGTATTATACTGGTTTTGTACTTGAGGCTCACAGAACGCTCTCTGTACTTGAATTTACCTATGAACTGTTAAATACTTCAAGAGCACAAAGACCTCTAATTCTCACAGATAAAGCTGTCTTCTCTTTTTCTTTGTTTTCACATTCTGTAATAGCAAATACTTTCTGTAGCTTCAATTCTTTAATTCAATTGTCTCCTATAATTTCAGCGACCTCTAATCACAGCTCTGGATGCCTCATTCTTCTATTTAGGTTATTTAGGGTATTCGTCTCTTTATCCATGATACCGTGTGACATCAAATGATCATTTTGGGCTCAAGGTTCCTTAAAATAATACTTTTTATTTACAGTTCCAGCTGCCTTGGTATCACAGAACCATGTGCTCCGGCTCTGTTTGTTTCCCAGGCTTCCATTTTGGGAAGCTAACATACTTAAAAATACAGTTCCCAGTGCCTCAGATTACAAGGAAACTGATTTTACATTATCACTCTCTCTTCCATTATATGTTGGAAAAGTCTTGCTTCTGTCAAAAAAACCCCAACAAACCAGCTTGACTGACACTGAAAATTCTCTTTCCAAGAGAGAGACTGAGCAGGAGCTAAAGTTTATTTTATTCCTTCTGTAGTGAGACAAGGTTGTTGTTGGTTTTGAAAACTTGTGGCAGCATGTGAGATCCAGCAGCAAAGCCATGCTGGCTGGGGATTGAATCCTTTGGTCTGTTTTAACCACTACTCTATTTCCTTCCAGCTCCTGCCCTTCCTCTGGCTCTGCTCTTATTTTTATTTCCCCCTCTAAATGGAAATTTTCAAAAATAAGACTCCGGCATCCGACCCATGGCTCACCTCCAGGTGTGCCACAATATGCCTGCTTGTCACAGGGGTTGCTTTTGCTCCAGAGGGCAAAGCTTTTTACCTTTGATCACTACAGAAGTATTTTCTCCTCATAATAAACTGAAAATTACAATCATCCCTTTTGGGTCTCTGACAGCTCATTTGCCTATTATTTCTTCAGTAAGGTGTACAATGAACACAGTGGTGAAAAGCTACATATTCTAATGCAGTTTTAAACCAAAATTAAGAAACAGTGAAAATGAACTGTCTCTCCATAAGTGAATTAGCTGCCAAGTGCTCCAAGATCAAGACAGCAACATCCAGATCCAACAGGGCTGGAACCTACAGTTTACTTCAGAATTTTCTAGGTTAGGCTGACAAGGATGGCCCAAAGGTGACCCCTTCTACTTCTGCATAATGTATGTACCTCTCCTTCACAAATTGCTCCTGACTAAATACAGTGAGCAGAATACTCCCAGTTGCTTCTAGGTAGCACAGAATACATTCCTATGAGCATTTTACAAACTTATCCTGGAAATGAGACTGTGTCTGATTCAAGAACATAAGAAATAGTGGATTAGGCCAGTGACGTATAACCTTTAAGCCCAACTCTATTTTTTTTTTGCCTTTTAACCAGTTTTCAATAAAATAACCTATCCACTAACCTATTGGCAATGTAGTTTCTTCAATGACCTTTTATGTGGAACCTTGAAAGAGGCTTTTTGAAAATCAAAGTGTTGATGTGCACATGCTTATTGACACCTCATCGAGCTGCAGAAGGGTTGGGATTTCCTATTCCATAAGCTCTTGCCCAATGCACTACTTTTCTCTGAGGACTCGCTGAACTTTTTCTACATGCCCTCATTCTTTTTTCTACTCTGCCCTCACTGTCCTGTTTTTCTTAGGAACCCCTCTGGAGCTCATTTTGTATTTCATTTACACAGGAATGGAGTAAGCTCAGAAAAAGGCACTCAAATTGAGTCTGAAATTTCTCATGTGCTTCAGTCTTGGTATAGTCAGTGAGTGCCACAGCTAGGGTTGGAACGGTCTCTGAGCATTAGTACAATCTGCTGCATCCAATGAGCTCAGTCTATTTAGTGGTGCAAAGGGTGTTAAAAATCTTGCTTATATGATATAAAACCAAAGTCTTATACTTTCACTGCTGTCCCTAAGCAGACCCTTTCAAAGATGATTTTTTTTTTTTATGAGAAGGATCTTCAGAATTAATACACAGAGGCTTTAAAAGATTAGGGTACTTGACTTGTAATGGTCTCTCTCCTTACAGAAGGGGCTTGGCCTTGCAGACTAGGAGATCCAGGGCAAATAAACAAAACACCAATTTAGTCAACAGTAGCAAGGACTAATGACTAAGAGGCTCAGTTTGTACTAAGATGACTTGAAACGGTGTCCCAGCTCTGCCTCTAACAGGCTGCAGTGCCCTTGAGAGCCTTTCTATATCCACTGCACTCTGTAATTATCTTGTCTGTTTAGATTGTGTTCTCTTCATGTCAGTGATTGACAGGATACATTTGTACAGTGGCAGTAAAACAAGAATCATAGCACAGCCCAGGTTAGGACCCTGAGGTGCTGCTTTAGTAGCAACATGCACTCTCCCCTTCTGGCATTGCAGTAAGCCATAGCTACATTATAATATCCACTGGCTTTGGGCCATCTGGTATACATAAATGTCCCTATGTCTTTTTACACATAAATATAAGTCTTTGAAGACTCCTCTTTTTGTTACCAGTCATTGCTTTTTAAGTGCTGTCAGAGTGTTCTGCACCATATGAGTGGATCTAAGGAGCCTTACGGTTCAAGCAGAGCAACAAACCATTTGGAGACAATGTACAGCAGATGAGCCAGGAGCTAATACCCATTCAAAGCGTTCCCCAGAAGTTGACTGCATTGCAGTGGCAGCAGGTTTTTCAGGGAACTGGCAAAAGGGACAGCATTTGCACACTCAGTTAACAGGCAAGCTCTTAAACATGGAGGAAGGTGGCAGGTTCAGGAAACACAACATGAGATACTGTGCTAAACATGGAAAGAGATACAAAGACAGGAGGGGGTGAGGCAGGCAAAAGGAACAAAAGGAAAGAGAACAAACCCACAGATGTTCTCTAGGGAGGGACAATCCACATCAAAGCTCTTAAGGCTAAAAAATTAAAATTGGTATGAAAGGGATTAAGCAGATGGAAAGTTTCAAAAAGGAGGTGCAAGGCTTTGGTTGTCACATATCTTCTATTGTTCAGCATCTCATATATGTCAGAAAATGTAAAATAATCATTTGAGACCCCACCTTTCTCTCTATTGCACAGAGACATCTGCTTTCCTGCGACAACAACCCTGAATTTCAGAGCTAGCATATGACAGAGAAGTGATTCTGTAACAGATCTATTCTACTAAGGAGGGATTATCTTTGCATAGGATTTGTATGAAGTGCCTTGCACAAGTGAAGCTGAATAGGGCTTTTAGGCCCAACTGCAGTACATAAGCCACAAAAAAATCAACAGCAGCACTTCTATAAGCTGAAGTAGTGTGGCATTCTATTAAAGAACACTGCAGTCCAACAGCCCAAGAGAGAGAATATGCTTTCAACAAACTAATCCACTACTTCTCTCCTTTCAAGATTCAAATGCCATGATTGCGCCTTACCTGCCAGTCCTATTTCAGCTCCCTATGACTGGAGAAATTGAACTGAGAGAGTATAATAACAAAACAAGGTGATTAAGCCTCTTAGAAAAATACAGCTCCTTCTGCACAAGTGCTGAGGGGTAAAACTTTCTTGCTTCTAAGATCTTTTAAGAGTCCTGAAATTCTTTTTTCTGTGTTGCGTTTTGAAGTTGCTCCCCACGAATACCCTTGTCAGACAATACTAACTCTCCACCTACTGACTGTCAGTAGTTTTCGCATAGATGGCATTTAAAAGACTCAGAGCTTGAAAGCTAATCTCTCTTCTCAAAAGTTATATTTCCCAGCAAATATTTGGAAATCTACCAGGCAAATAAACTGAATGTGGATATCTCTTTGTAACAGTTCAACCACCAAGGTAAAGACTGGGTAAGATTGGTACTTAATTAGACTAAAAAATACTAGAGAAAAAATAGGTGTCAATTTCAAACCCAGAGTTATAAGCAACTGAAATTCTTTAAACAAAAATTCTGAATTAAAAATTCATTCTGTGAACACGATATTAATTAAAGTTGATGCTGTTGTCTGCTGAAACCAGAGTTTCTATGAATTGTGGATCAAATCTGTCAGCAATTTAGTGTGGCTTGAAGTGAAGAAAATATCTACAATGCCATAGGAGGTGTGATGGCTGCATTCAGATGACCAAACTGTCCTTAACCCAGCCTGTTTACAGCTGAGTGCTTTTATGACAGCATAGACTTGAGAATGCTCGGTGGCCCAGAAGGGTTTTACAGGCTGGACTAAATTCTATTCCGTGACAGCTTTCTTGCTACCTGCACCAGAGGTGAACTTGAGGGTGTGTGCAGTCCCCTCACTGAAGAAGAAATATGTCTGAAGTCCTTGAAAATGTCTTGGGAATATTTTTGTCAACTTCTTTTTTAATACGCAGTTATTCTTTTTTAGAACTGTCCAATCCAATTGCACTTCAAATTAAGCCTAAATTTTGAATGGCAAAAAGAGACCTCAGCCATTTCTTTTAGATCTTATGGAGAAAGGTCTCAGATGTTGCACAGCAGGTTAGGTCAAGACTCATTATTTCAGCTGCTCCTATTGCTGTGAGTTGTCTGTTTGGTCTGATGGGTCAGATTATTACAAAAGCATTTCTTCCACTGTGCAGCTGCAACTAAGCCTGAAAGATTTGACTGCTGAACTTTGGGAGAGATTGATGCCCTTTCCTGTACAATGGTCAGTTTTAGTTCTGCTCCTTTACCCTTGGTTGCGCAAAGGTCTTCTTGCTCCCATGATGTGTTCAAAACTCAAAACAAGGTCCTGGAGCTTTGGAAGGGGAGAGCTCAGTGAAGCTCTACCTGTCATTCCTACATTCAATAGGAATTTTTCCAAGAGCTCTCCAAGGGTAGTGCAGTTGCACACCACCCCCAGGGAAGCTTCCCCATTCTTGAACTTTTCAAGGCATTTCTTTAATGGGCATGAAATCCACCAGTTTATAAAAAAACTCAAAAAAAAACCAAGTCTAGAGAAATTATTTAACAGCTGAGTCAAAATTATGCTGAATGTCACTGTCATATATCCGTGAACCTATAAATTAATGTGTATTATAGCTTGCATATTATATCACACTACTCACAATCAGCTGTTTATCTTTTCCTCACTTTAGCTGAGAAAAAATACTGCTGGCTGTTGACTTTGGACTTTCTCTGATCCTCTTCCACACCTAATTCTCTTCAGCCAAAAAAGCCCTAACCTGGAAGGGAGATCTGGCTGAAAGAAAGGTCCTCTTTTATCCAGATTTTATTTTTTGTCTTTGCACATTGTGTTGCTAAAGTAGAATAAAGAGAAAAAATTGAGGAATACAAGAGATGATGTCCCACATGTAAGGTACCAATGTTGCCATGCATTATAACATGCATTTTTCTTTTATGAAGGCTAAAATATTTAGAGTTGGAAAGCTCTTAGTGATATGTTTTCTTAATCAGAAAAAGTCACTCCTTGTTTATGCTTGTCTCTTCTCCATCTTCAAAGAGCTAATAAACATTGTTTTCTTACACCTATTCCCAACTATCAGAAGAAAAGATTGATAAGTGCCATTAACCAAAGCTATGGACTTTTAGTTCCTGCTTCCGTGGGTTCTTGTGGATACCCATTCCTCAACTATCACACATCAAACATCTAGTCTTCGCTATTTTCTGATGAATATTTCTGATCCTAATAGGCAAGGCTTATTTTAGTGTCACAAAACTGCTGGCTCTGTCCCAAAACTCACCTTTATCCATTAATTATTTAGATACACCCCACCACAACAAGCACCCATTGCAGGGGTTTTACGCCCTGTTAATTAATCAAAATATTTTGTAGACTCAGTTCAGTTTCTAGCAGATGGAAATATTAAGACATTGATATATTTCAGACTTGAACCCTGCAGGGCTGTCTCAGTGAAGAAAAAGACTGGCTGGCGCAGAGCCTGAGCTCCCATTGCAACCCCCTTGGGTGCTTGCTTTTCCAGGGCAACATGCCCAGTGCACTTGCTCTGCGAGTAAATCAAGCAAAGCACACACGGTTCATCAAACAAACCTTTTCACCAGCTTCAGGAATAATGAATGGGAAATAAAAATTCAGTACAAGCAGCAGAACAATGCAGCAGCAACACCCTCTTCTATAGCTAATTTTCTAGTGACATCACTAGATGTTCTGTGACTGTAAAATGTGGGGGGTGGGTCTAGAAAGTACTTTTCCCTTCATCCCAAAACTGCTCAGCCTCCCCAAGTGGCTTTCATTCCATTACAGTCTATAGATCACAGGTACAAACTGAGTTAAATAATTGACACTTGCCTTTGTTTAATTCAGCATACAACTTTTGCCAGTGTTGAGACACTCAACAAAGCAACCACTCTAAATTTCCAAAATATATTGTGCTGGTTTATACTTACCTCTTTGATGCTTTTCCTAGTATTAACTCTGTATGTTCTCAAAATTACACACCATCCAATTAAGCAAAGTGGGTAGCATATTTACGATTGTTGAGTAAAACTGTTGGAAAAACACTCATTTCTTATAAAAAAACCAAGGACTTTTACAGAATTCCTGCCTTGGCTACACACTTTTAAAAAATTCACTTTTTCTTAATCTGTTAAACTTGGGCTAAGCAGAGTTTTAAGGTTTGCAGAGCTGTTCTCCAGCTGAGTGTTTCCTTTTAGATATGCACACCTCCTTGTTGGACATTCATTATCAAACCTTGTGTTTGCCTTTTATCTACAAGTCCTCTTCAGTGTTCAGCATAAACTACATGGACACCTTGCAGATTGACTTTTCTTCATTCATGCTTTACCTTAAACAGCATGCGAAGACATCAAAGAAGAGGAGCCGACTTTGATGTTACAAAATGAAAAACGCCTCATGATTTGCCAAGACCAAGGGAACTTGTAGTTTGCTCTTTTTTTTCCCTTAAAGAAATACTACTGCTTTCCCCATGAATATGTGCAAATCTTTTTGCCATTTTCACCAAACTTGTATAAACATTTTGTGCCCGGTAAAAAAACAAGCCACATCTCGTTGCAGTCCATTAAATATGGGCCCGGGTGCCTAAACTACAGGTAGCCTGAAGGAACACACACACTTTATTTAAAGAGCTTATTCGTTTCACACCTGTGACTTTTACACACTCCAGGTGTCATGACCCCTAGCATCACCTTGCTAATACTGATAATAATAGTGCATGTGTTGTGTTTTTCATTCACAGGTCACTGAGAGGGATTTAGAGAAGCATGGTCATTCCTGTGCTGGAGATGAAGCAATTGTGTGATAAGAGATGTTATTTGGTTTGGCAGTGGTAGCAAATAACCAGCAACAAAACAGAACAGTCCTGATTCCTGTGCAAGATGCTCGACTCTGCAGTTTACCTGGTTGTGAAATCAAAGGTGATGGTGCTTAGCACAAAAAGTGCCAGGAGGAGACCAGTCTCACCTCATCAGAAAGGTGCTGCACACCACAATAGAAATGACTTGATTTGGTTCATAATTTATATTCTTAACCTTTTGAATACTATCATTTCTTTGCATGTTTTCTTCCATTGTTTGAAGTGAAGAGCTACCCTGTCCTTATAAGGACAGTAGGAATGTGCGTAATTAATCCAAGACTAGAGAATAGAGATACTCAAAATGAGCATTTGTTCTTGATTTCCCAGACTGCAGTGGAACTGAGAAGAATATCATGAGAGGAAAAGATATGTAATTAAATGTGATTTGTTAGAATGCTGCCTAGCTAGGTCATTGCATATGTATTATTCAACTGCATTGCTTCAATACACGATTCCTCTCCCTGGTACAAAATCCTTTGATTAACCAGCCTCCCTTCATTGGTGGAAGGGGCCAGCCCTTTTGTTGTTTTGCTGCTGGCAGTGTTGCTTGTGCTATTTCTTTAAGACTCTTCATCAGATGTGGTTTGTCAGGAACACACCTAGACTGTAAGTCAGAATAGAGCTCATTTTCTTTGATGTGCATTTGTAATGTGCCTGCTCCAAAAGGAGGGGAATGAAAACTTTGGTCACACTGTTAATCTGCAGGAGCTACATTTTAAGCAACCAAACGGAGTAGACTCTGCATGTACCTTAGTGTCAGCTACTCCTTTTGAACAGAATTTTATCAATAATTGGTGCCAACACAAGAACATATGTCAAACATTTACCACAATTGGTTCAGTAGGAATGCGTTTAGCCCAGACTTCATGCTGTAGAGATCTTTTATTTTCAATTTGGGGCCTGAAATTTTCCAAAACAACATGCATAGTTACTTTCTCTCCTTTCTTGCTGTATTGTGCTTCAAGACCAGTACAGATATGATCAGTTTGCCTCTTTGGCTCCAGAGTTATAGGTTCTGTAGTCAAGGCTTTTACCCTTGAGCAACTGTTTTGCATACCAAGAAAGTCTGAAAGTGAAAGGGTTCCACTTCCTTGAAGGTCCACTTGAATGACAGTAAGAAGAGAGCCAAATGGTAATCAGATCCATATGAGATCATATTGAAAGCAGCCATGCCTATTTCAGAGTCTTCTGATGTTGCAGAGATCAGTAAAACATTTAATCACTGACATTTCAATAAGTTGAGATTTGTTGTGAGTACTGTAGAGAAGACCCAGATAAAATGCTGCCTGGTAATGCTCTTACTGCTAAGTGAGCCAGAATGCAATTGAATATCCGTGGTGATCCAGCCTTGCACCATCATCCCAGTGAAGGGGATACAAGATTGTCACAGCTACATAGCAGAGGGTTAATAGAGCTGTTCATTGCAATTCATGGGAGGCTTGATCCAGCTTCTGTCAGAGCTGAAGGAAAGATGGCATTTTATTTTACTGGGAGTTTGCGTCTGTAGCTGTCTTTCACTACCACAGAAGCTTCCCCAGGACCCTTCATGACTCTGCTGCCCAGGTGGCACCTATATGGCTGTTGGCCTGCTCTTATTACCCAGTGGAGCCCAGGTGATCTTGATTCTGTCAGACAACTAAGCACTGGTACAGAGAGGTTTAATAGCTAAACCTTGTCTTCCTTGCTTTTATTTTAATCAAACCTGTGAAGTTCTGACTGACCTAGAAAATTAAGCTTGGCATAAACCATGCTGCTGCTTGTCTCCGAAAGAAGTAAATGAATGGGGTTTTGAAGATGGCTCTGCAGAAACTCGCAGAGGTAACCCAAGTAGTTTAGTTCACAACATACCAACTCATCTGGCTCACAGTCTGAAGAGAGCCAAGAGAAAATCCTTGTTTGTCTATCTTCATTAAACAGCAAACAATGATTATCCAGTTGAGCTTGCACTAAACAAACCTTTTATTGAGCCTAGCTTTTGAGAAAGCTCTGCTCCACTAATGGATGTGGTTTGCAGCTTACTTGGAAAGATGCAGAAACCAAGCTAAAAATGGACTAAGATTGAAAAGCAAATTAGTCACCATAGGTCAATCCAAACAACTCCTTCCGGTTCCTTGCAAAAATCCAAACCTGCAGACTGCCAATAAACTTATACCACTGAAGAAATCTGAAAGGTAGTTTATGTCCCTCAAGTAGGTAAAACTAAACAAACACCAGAAACCATTTTACACTACAGTATCTGTCTTTGCTACCACTACTGAGCAGCATAACAAGCAAGTTTATAGGTACCAAGGCTAAAAGATGGTTCAGTATACGGTTATATTGTGTTCTCTCTATCTATACAAACAAAATACTCATTAATTTTTTCCAAAAAAACCTGAGAGGCACAACATGCTTTAAAATGCTTCTTTTTGTACTGTAGTCAAGAACTTGTAACAACCAAATATGAAAAAATATCTGGACAATTATCTGGGCTGCTAGAACCAACCAAGTAAAATGGATGTCTCTGATCAAAGAGCACTGAGTTTTCAGAGGTGACTCTTGAAATATGCCAGGTTTGAAAATGGAAGACTCAGAGCATCAGCCCTTTCCCCTTGGCTGACAGGCACTTGCTGGAGAATGGAAGAGGTTTTCCAGCAGATATTTTGAGTGTCAGCAAGAAAAATAACTCATGAATTAATGCGGATTTTGAGGAGAATGATATTGCCTAAAAATACCATTGTTAGTACAGAGCTTTTTGATGGATTTGGCAGAATTTTGCAGCACCTTCTGACTGTAAAAAGTTCTGTGTGTTACTTAACCTTCTCATTTCTGCCTTTTGGAGTTCAGAATTTGTCACTGTTGCCCTCTGCATTCAACTCTTCTTTAGACTTTGTGCTCCTGATACTCATTGTTATTCTGCTCTCTGCTTTCAACATTATTCCAGTGAGATTCCCTCCTTGTCAAAGCACTGACAAAGTCTACCTTCGAGAACTGTCTGTTGATCTCTAAGACACGTGTGAACCTTTCTGGTTTCAACACTGTCGCTAGCTGGCCAGGAGTGCCAGGATTAAAATGCTTAACTGAAAAAATGTTCACAATGTTATTTATATCTCTTAAATTAATAGAAATATCATAACCATTTAGTGCTCTCCTGTGCTTGAAGGTTGTACGTTATTGATAATTGTTTAGCAGCATCACATTCACTTCCTTTCACTCCCCCCTCTCTGCTAGCACCCAAGTACCATACTACAGCACCTGTTTCAGGCTGCCTATCAGATGTTATTGAAAAGAATTGTTTGGAGGCGTAAGGATTAGCCAGGTGAAATCCTGCATGCTCCCTTTGTTCTCCATGCCAAACACTGAAAAGCACACCATCCATAAGCCATATTTATCCTCCTTTTTTTCTTGAACCTGAAATAAATCACAAATCGCTATAAACATTCTCATTAAGCATTGGCCTATTCTTAAAGAAATAGTTGTCAGTACCAGCTCAGCTACAAGAAACTCTTTTTAATTTTGTAAAAGCTATGTAACAGCAGACTAGAGATGGAAAGGTAAAGGAAGTAGGTTAAATTCTCAAGCAGCTGCTATGCAAGTTTAAGATGCCTCCATTCTGACACAAATTGGAGTTCTGTCTGTAGCAGCAGCAAAACACTTCTCTAACCATTATCAATGCGTTCAGGCTTACCCACTCAGAACAGGCCTTATTTCCAGGCCTGGTTTCAGGTTGCCCTGGGGCCTTCTGAGCTGCAGCCAAAGTCTGCAGCCCCCTGAGGCCAGGCTGCAGATTCTGCTCTCCTGCACTCCTCGCAGCCCTGTCAGCCCCCTCTTACACCCCAACAACTTACCTGAGCACACTCCGTAGCTCCCCAAAAGAAAGAGCAACCCCCTGCCTTCCCTGAAATCCCATCCACTATTAGAAGACTAAAATACAACCACAAACAGAAGGAAGAGACTACATACTGTGTAGTAAATAAGGGCAAAAAGAATCATCAGAATTAGAAGAGTGAGACCATCACCCAGCACAACGGACTGGGAGCTCAGCAAGGGACAAGATCACCTATTTGCTGCAGGGCTCAAGACAAGCTGACTGCTGAGGAGCAGTATTTCTCAGTGCCTTTTTTTTTTATCCCCATCCCTTAAAAGCATGCAGCACTGGCTAAACTGTAATGCTAAGCTAAAGCACCTGCTAGCATTGCCTATGTTGGTAATTTATTATGTTGGTATTTATTTACTGCAGATCTGGGACCTTTATGAGGCATTGTGATCTCTGGAAATTTCATAAATAACTTGGTTCATTTCTGCCCTAATAAATAGATCTCATGTAGTGTAAACTCTGGTTAAGGAAATGGGCCCGTTTCCTACACAGTGGCAGATAACAAGCAGGACACAGTGGTGACCCAAACACTTCTGTCAAATCTTTCCAACATCTCTGAAGCATTCCAGAAAACAAATGATATCTTGTATTTTTTGCTTGGCACTACAGCTGTAGTACATAGTACACTCTAACATCAGATTCTCATTTATCTTTCCCCACTTGCACTTATTGTTGCAGTCAAGGGAGAAAAACAGTTCATATGTCTTTAGAGACCTAAGAAATGCTATCTTACTTTGAACTATTACACCTCTAAATGTAAAAATATTATTTACACATTGGTGTCCTTGGCTGAGGAGCTCAGAAGTAGGAACTCAATGTGTAAATGGCTCCAGCCATAAGTGAAAATGGAAAAAAGAATAAAAAATAAAATAAATCAATCTACTGGAAGTGGCCAATGCTGACCCTCTTATTGCTAATTGAAGTACTACTATATCAAACAAAATGCTTAAGGACTTAACTGGGTCTAACCCTCTATCAGTAGAGATATGAAACTCAATCATGATAAAAAACATGAGCAATTTAGGCTCTTACTGTAAAGAATGGCAGTCATTTTATTTGATTCATCAACAGCACAGCAGACTTGACAAAATGTTCTGTATGTCATAGGGAGGCCTGATAACTCACAGGACATCAGGTCTCCTGTGCATGAAGGTGTAGTTTTGTTGATTAATCATTCTCTCAAGGAGTCTATTATTGTGTATTGCAGTCAAACAAGCGCAGGCTGAGCACTTAAATTTCAAAGAATGAAAAACGGAACTCTTAAAAGATCAGAACAGGAACAGTTTATAAAGAAAGGTCACAATAAAAAAAAAGTGTGTATGTTTGTGCATATCTCATCATAACTTAATCACTGATGATCAGGAATGAAATAGCCATCAATGGTATTACCTTCTGAAAAATCAGATTTTCATCTGAGAGATTAATTCTGGAATTAAAAGAGAGTTAAATTTAAATTCCAAAGTTCACTGGAAGCTGAACTGGAATAAAAGAAAATTTGAAGTAAGCCCTATGCTTCTAATTGAAGCAGCTTAGCAATGCAGACTTAAATCTATTACACTTAGAAGAAAGAGCATCTTTTCACACTGAGCATTTTTATCTTTCAGTCTCTATCTGAGCATCATTACAAGCAAAGTATTCAAACCTGTCACAGCCATTCAGCTTTACAAGTTATAACCTGCTGAAGAACTACAGTTGAGCCAAGCTTTTCTCTCTTGAAATTGCTGTAGTGGATCATGGCATCACTGCCATGGCAGTGGATCATGGCATCACTGCCCCAAAATAACCCTTTTGCCTCCTGTTGGAGCATAAGAGACTTTGAAGCATCACAAATTCATTTTCCATGTGGAAGATGATTTTCAGATTATTTTTTTCCTTCATGTTTATCCTTAAGGTAATTTCCTGCTCAGAACTCAGGGAAAAAAAAGAGGGGTCTGGCTCACATGCAACCTACGCTAAAAGTTACCAGAGCTACAAATCAATTAGGAGACAAATTAATTGACCTAACCAAGAGTCAGCTGAGGCAACTGAAGAAAAATATACTGAAAGACATTAGAGAAGGAAAAGTGAAAAAACAAAGTCCATACTGTTGTGCTGAGTTTGGTCAGAGCATACCTGCTTCACCCTATTTAGGATGAAAGCATCTAATATTGCAGCTAGCTGAAAAAAAATGCACGAAGGTACTTCTAAAAGTATTTTGGTTTTTGTTGGCACTCAGTGCTGCCGACTTGGAGACACCAGAAGCTGCAGCTGTTCCCTGGTTCTGAAATGGCGCCGTGTCCAGGCTGCATCACTTGCCACGAGGGTGGCATCAACAGAGCCAGAGCACCCGAGAGCATGGGGTGCAAGGAGTGCAAGGGGTCCCCCAGCAGCCACAGAGAGTGACAAATCAAGCAGTTATTTTCATCAAAGTGATAGAAACAGAATTGATCAAAACAAGCAGAAGGCGCTGTTCTGTTTGGTCTGTACACTTTGTACACTGCCACTTGGGAACTTAATTAGTCTGCATGGTTCGTGTTTCTATCTTTAGTCTGATGGCATACAGCTGTTCTCAACATCGCAGCCTACTGCCCTTTCCCTGCTGTTGGGGTACGACTGTAAATAGATGAGGCAAGATTGCCTCAAATTTAAACTTCTGTTGGTGCTGTCTCTGCAGGTGTGGCGAGATGAAGCAGAGCTGGGACAGGGCATCCCTCAGCCCTGGGGAGGATGGCAGAGGGTGCATTGCTGCTGGAGGCCAACGTCTTGCCCAATTAATTAACCCAAACAGCACCTGGCAAAGATGTCTAAAAGCAAGACCCTTGCGGATTGCCTAAACCAGTGAGTTTTGGCCCAAATCATGAGGTAAATTTTTCATTACCTCAGAAGAGTTTTCTTTTATTGTGGTTAGGAAGATACTGCCACACGAGGACAGACCCACCACCTCACACTTGTCCCGTCACAGGGCCGCCCTCTAAAGACAAAATTAAAGAAAGTTCACCCTTTTGAGGGCAATCACACCTGTCAGGGTGAGGGGTGAGATCACCTCAATTGAGGCAGGTTTTTGGCAGAAGGATGAGTCCTGGATGTGAAAAACACATCATGAAAGTATAAAAGGATATAACTTATTTTGGTGCATTGAGACGTGGCCCTTTCCCCAGAAGTTCTCCCACCATGACAGATGGTGACCAAGATTGTGCAAGGATTTAGTGAAATAAAATAAATCCAGGACAGAAGTCATGATGGTCTGTTCAGACTGAAGTGTAGGAAAAACATCTACTGAAGGTGCCAAGCCACCAGTTGAAGCCAAACTTGAGCAAAGACTCAGCAACGAGCCGTGAGCTCCCACTTCCGGTTGCCTATTGTGTTCGGCACCAAGAGCAGCGTTCGCACCCCTGTGCCCAGCAGCTACAGTGCAGGGAGACACACAACACTGGATTTATGGTCTGAGGCTGCCAAGAGAGGAAGGGAATGCACCTCTGCGGTTCATACAATAAATGAGAGTCTTCAAAACCCCTTCATTTAAGTCATTCCTCACACAGGATGTCATAGCCTTGCACTTTCAGTTCGGACATTTATGTCTCCCAGCTGGAACGCAGCCTGCATCCCCACGCCCTGCTGTAAGCCCCCTGGTTACAGAGCAGTTGGTTTTTCTGAGCAGTTAAGAAGTTACACATTGACCTGCTCCCAAGATTTACCGTATCGGTATCCTCCACCTCCTGCCTGCCCCTCGCCTTTAAGTTTCCGTCTCTTGTAATCATTTTTTCCTCACATCCTAGAAATTCCTGCTTCACTACCTTGACAGTAAAGTTAACATCAACTACTGCATATCATGCCACATTGATGAGTTTTACATTCCCAGGACATGGCAGACTTTGATACAATTACAGCTTGGCTACATATCTTAATTTACGTTACAGTATTGCTGCAGTGATATCAGAGACAAATGTTTAATTCACAGAACCTGAGTTTCAAACTACAGTCCTTGAATGCAAACAGCAGACTTCAATATTTTTTCATCAATTTCTTAGTTCATAAAAATCAATTTTTGTAGAGTTTTTACACTGTACATAAAAGACTGTGGCATCAATTAGCCTTAATTCTTTTTTTTTTTCTTTTTTGGAAACCTCTTTGTAGGAAAATCTCATATTTCAGCAATTTGCATTATCCACACAATCTGCTTTGAAGTTCTAAGTTATGGTAAGAAAAGGATCCACTTATCTGCACATAAAAAATGTTCAAAGCTTATAAATTCCCTGAAACAGATGTACATTATCATTGGATTTGCCTTTCTCTCTTTGCTGTTGCATGGCTAATAGAGTTTCATGTGCCCCCTCACATCCTCCCCATTTAGCATCTTTTCTCTACAGAAGCATGCACCCTACTGTGCCAATCCCCACTTCAAAGATTTCTGTCTATCTATTAGAAACAAAGCACAAAGTGAGAACATATGGCCCCTTTTAAATTTCCCACATTTAAGTCAATATCGTTTCTTTTCTCCTTTGGCAAAGAAACATAATAAGGTTTATCTTCTCCCTTCCTAAATCTGCTGGCTCTCTCAAACTGCTTGTGCCAATTCAGCAGTTGCTTTGCAGTATCAGACTTGGCAGCACATATGAAAACAAAATCTCTAATTTTTTAAATTGCTTTTATTTCTTCAGATCAAGAAGATGCATTTAAACGATGAAAAAGGACAAAACGTAACTGCACACTTTCAGATAAGTGGATTTTAAACCCATGAAAGGGCACAGCAGAGAGTCAACAGCAAAAAAAATTGTCTTGTTCAAGTTGTTTTCACAGTGACATCTTTCCAAACATTTCCTGTCACTGACTAAAGGGATGGGAGAGCATTTTGGAATCTAAGGCCTTACTGAGTATGCGCATCCATTTGTCCCATGTGCCAGAGCATCTGCAGAAATCCAACACACCAGTGTGGAGAGGAATGATTAGGCAGTACAAGACATTGCTGCCCCACTTGACCAAAAGGAAAGTTTATGGAATCACAGAATTTTTTAGGTTGGAAAGGACCTTCAAGATCATCAAGTCCAGCTCTAAACCTAACACTGCCAAGTTCACCACTGAACAATGTCCGTAAGTGCCACATCTACACATCTCCAGGGATGGTGACTCAACCACTGCCCTGAGCAGTCCGTTCCAGTGCTTGACAACCGTTTCAGTGAACTAATATTTGCAAATATCCAATCTAAACCTCCCCTGGTGCAACACTTCTTGTCCTGTCACTTGTTACTTGGGAGAAGAGGCAGACACACAACCTCTCTACGACCTCCTTTCAAGCAGTTGTTGACAGCAATAAGGTCTCCTGTCAGACTAAACAGCCCTAGTCCCCTCAGCTGCTCCTCATAACACTTGTGCTCCAGACCCTTCACAAGTTTCGTTGCCCTTCTTTACAGAAATTACTGTAGCAAAATGACTTTTTTGTAGTGAGGGGCCCAAAACTGAACACAATATTTGAGGTGTGGCCTCACCAGCGCTGAATACAGAGGGAGACAATCACTTTCCTACACCTGCTGGCCACACCATTTCCGACACAAGCCAGAATACAGATGGCCTTCTTGGTCACCTAGCCATCCAGCCAATTTTTTACCCACCAAAGAATACACCTGTCTAAGCCATGAGCTGCCAGTTTTTCCAGGAGAACATGGTGGGAAATTGTGTCAAAGTCTTTATTGAAGTCTAGGTAGACAACATCCACAGGCTTTCCCTCATCTACTAAGCAAGTCACCTTGTTGTAAGAGGTTAGTTAGTCAGGACTTGCCTTCACCAAACCCATGGGCCTGATTACCTGGTTTTCCTGTAAGTGCTGCGTGATGGAACTCAAGATGATCTGCTCCACGACCTTCTTGGCACTGAGGTCAGACTGATAGGCCTGTAGTTCCCTGGATCCTCCTTCTTGTAGATGGATTTCATGTTTGCTAATCCTCAGTCAAGTGGGACCTCTCTGGGTAGCCAGGACCGCTGATAAATGATGGACAGGGGCTTGGTGAGCACTTCTGCCAGTTCCTTCAGTACTGTAAGTTGCTCTGCTCACCTCAGAATCAGTTTGACTCCTCTACTTTCTCTGTCAGCACTACAGACACAGTGAACATACCTCTTGTGTGCCTGGAAACAAATTTCTGATCGTTTCTTTGGAATTACTCCATCCTGCAGATCCTCAGAGAGGCAGGTAACAGGGCATGATGAGGTCTGCTGTTCACAGAGTTTGCTTTACATTTGTGGGCGATAAAAGCAGTATATATACATATATATATATGAACAAAGCCTCTAAAATGAACCTAATAAATTATTCTTAGAAACAGCAGCAAACACAGAATCCTGTAGATAATGAATTTATGAGTCAATTATAAGGAAAGGGCTGCAGTGATGACGTTTTTAGCACAGTAAAATATGAAAGTCTTGCCCCATTCCTGAAAATGCTATGACTAAAACACTATGACTTACTATTTTAATTCAGTCACTAGCTAAAATGACTGTATTTCAGATGCCTAAGTTGTCAAGATTGTAATCTTTAAAAGTAATGGACTTTAGCATCCATGTATTAGACCAGGAAAATTCTTATAAAAATCTGTCCTCGATCAGTGCAACCTACAACTGCCCCAGGGCCCTGATTACAGGTGAGTGTAAATTGAAGTACTTCTGTTTACATCTGCCAATCCAGGAAAGCTTGCACAAAGTTTCCATTGAAACACAAGGAAGTCACATGTGCAGAGCCATTGAGGACTATGGCCTTAACAGATGGCATAATCAAACAACAACAAGTTGTGATTATAGGCATCAAAAGCAAAAATATTATCTGAGAAGTCTGTAAAGAGACAGGAGGAATGAAAGGCCCACAATGCTGTTATTTGGTTCCCTTCATACTTTTGCATTTACTAGAAACTCTGAGTCTCTTTAATTGAGCTTTTCCTCCCCTCCATTCCTTGCAGGGTGAGAGGGTTAATTGCTCCAGACTGAAATACTGCAATTTTCTTACTGCCTCTTCCTAGTGGCACATTCAGTATGCATGGATGCCCTGGGCATGCTCTGCACAGGAGCCCACACAGCACTCGAAGCAAGGATGGAATAAATCCAGACCCCATAGCTACGGATATCTATAAAGCACCATATCTATGACTTTAAAAATCAGCACTGGCCAAGTGAGACCTTAATGCTAATTGCCATAGCATTTCACTGTTTATCTTTCTTGAACTAGTGTTGCCAGTCCTGGTTGTTAACAACCTCAAGTGCCACTTTATTCATCTATCAACAGTCTTATCCTGTGAACAAGCAAGCGAAGAACTATAAACACCCACTCCAAAGTCACTTTGTAGGTTTAAGCTAGAGCCCACAGAAAAAGACCGTTCACAGAACTCCAGTGAGAACAGACAAAATACAACCTCCAAACCAATATTTTAATCTACAAAGTTTTATTCGTCTTTTTAAACTTGTAAACCATAAAAAGAGCTTATCAAATATCTGAAATTAGTACAAGAAAAAACGATGACTCATATAGCAAACTGCATTTGAAGGTCCGAATTCCAAGACATGCATGGGGCTCTTCTGGCTTTCATTTATGAAGCTGAAGACAAATTTGGCCCATTTTGTTAGGTGTTTTATTGGAAAATTCACAAAGCCTCAATGTGCTATACTTCATGAATAGAACACAATGGGAAGGATTAAGTGCAAGAATAAGAACTCAGCACCAGAAGGATCTGAACCCCATATCTTCATTCACAAAGTACAGGCTTACCAAAATAGTACATTCCTTAGCTGGTAGCAATTAAAGGCTGCTTTGCCTGTAGGAAGCAGACACTCAAAGGAAGACAAAACACCCACTTTATAAGCATGTCATAAAAACAGAAAGCACAGTGCACAATCACCAGTATGTCTGATATTGTTAATATTTGCCCATTGCGAAATTTATGAAGCCCCTTAACACTGTGTCTTCAACATTCTTACGAAACTTCTGGAACTTCCTACTCTCAGACCCTGAAATACTAGGCCGAGGAGACAACCAGTAGGGCCAGTCTGCAATTTCTTATGATATGAAGATTATACATTGTGTCAGTAGATTTCACTGGCATGGTCAGTGTTTAGAAAAATCAGGTCAGATATTGAAGCTTTGAGCAAAATTTGACTAACTTATGTGTGTTTGCAAGCAAACAGAAAAAGAACAGATGCTACTATTCGTAACATGTTCTACAGGCACCTGTAGAAACACCTCAATTTCTGAAAAAAAATTCTCTCAGGGACTCAGGAAACCAGGACATCACTTCTTATTCTGCCACAGCCCTGGTGATGATTATCTAGAGCTTTCCTTCCTTGTGTCTCTTGCTGATCAAATTCTTCCAGGAAGTCTTTCAACCTTTCTCAGTGACAAGCATTCCATGAACTACTGTTGCTGTTTTATAAGCAATAAATGTACCACAAGAGATTAAAAGGTGTAATATAAATATAGCTTCTCCTCACAGTATTTTCCTGCCTCTTGTCTGTCTCCCCCCATCCTTCTGTTGGACAGTTCTCTGCTATCCCTACACTTCTCAAACCCTTCCTTTCGCTCCTTTCGCCTATCTTTCTTCACAGCCCTAACTCTCACAGTAATCTGTCTGAACAGTCCTTAAGTTCTGATATTTTAAAACAGAGAAATTAGAAGACCTCATCCATATGATATCTATCATTTTATCTCAATAAGATCTCATTATCTATAATTATATAGAAATATAAAAGTAGATTAAAGCATCATTGAAAACCTCATTATTTAATAACTATAATCCAAACATCAAATAAGATGCAGTTCAATTTCTACTTAAAATTACAATATAGTTATATGCTTTTCTACATCTGTTCCTTTTAGTCCCTTTTGAGCACATTTTAAATGTACACAAGCCAAAAAAATCCCCAAACAGCCCCTTCCAAGACAAATCAACAGAACATCTGTCACACATGCAAAGAAAATACATTTTCGTGATAAACTGAGGCTGGTTTTGCTGCTAAGTGCATTAGAAAAGAGGAGAAATCTTCTTCCAGAAGTTCTTCAGAAATCACATTAAGTTTAATTTTTATTTCATGGATTTTGAAACACGTTTCTGCTTGGTACATTTTAAACACAACCAAGTCTGACAACTAACAGGATGCTGAATGTGACTTGGTTCCCAGAAAGAAACATGAATAAATCATGTTTGAAAACATATTTTCAGATCTTGATGAATTGCTTCAAGGTAATTAAAGGTGAGACTTGATTAGCTGACATGTTTCCAAACATGAACATTCTTGCCTATACTCCAGGCAAAAATTATGGCTAATGTTTTTACAGATTTTCTAGCATGATGAATTTTTCTCATGTATAATCTAGGCCCCAAGGGGACTAACTTTCCTGTTAATTGGAATACAAATGAAATCTGTCATTCAATAATTGAGGTACTCAATGACATATGGAGAACAGTAAGTATTCATCATATCTGTATATTTATGTGGCAACTTGTAGACTGTTGAGCCTACACAGTGCTTATCCCTTTATAAAAGATTGCCTCTGTCAGAACACATCTTGTGCCGTTCACTGACTTCTGCCAGAGGACACCCACCCCCCCATATACACACCCCCACACAGACTTTAAGATCCTTCTCCACCTGTTCTTTCTGTTCCTTGCTCCTGATGACCAGAGTGGGAAGGCAGTTACAGAGGTCATACACGTGGCTTTTTAATTTGGTATGGCCTTAAGGGGCTGGTCTGCCAGTGGGCCAGAAGAACCTTGTACTTCATCATCCAAGGGCAGAACTGGGTCTTCATTTCTAAAAGTGACTAAATGGCGTGTGGATTTTTCAAAGTCATTTGGAAGCACCTTGAGGTTCTCCAATGACAATTGTATAAAGCACTGCATTTACTGCTTAATCAAATCACCAGCTTGACCACTTACAGTAAAACTTCTATTTAATATTAGCTACTACAAAACCATCAACAGTAGTATGCATAAAAATAAATACTGAAATCACTGTCTGCACATTATGTAGACTTCAAACCCACATTCCTGGTATTAAATTATAGACACCCTGAAGCCAGTGGGAATCTGGAAATCTTGCCAGAGATTTCACTGGGAGCGAGTTTTTTTACTTTGCTATCCTTAGCTTAGTTTACTTTATATCAGGTGGCCATGAAGTTGAGAGAAGAGCTTACAAGTCATTCTTTTAAAAAACCTGCCTTCCCAAAAAGGCAGGCTGAGCTAAGCAAAATTTTTCAGTAAAAATTTTTTCAGCAAAAAGTGCAAATTTTGGGTTTGGATTAGTTTTGCTGAGTTGCTTTGTGTAAGAGTAGAAAAAGTAAGTGACACGTCTGGAGTTTTCCTTTGAAATGACTTCATGCCACCCAATTCTACTTTTAAATAGCAATAATATACTCAATTCTGATTTTTTTTTCTTGGAAAGGAAATGTTTTGTTTAACCAGAAACTAATCTATTTTAAATTTTAATGCAGCCACAGTTTTGAGCAACTTAATATAATTTTTTTAAAAAAAAGGTTTTCAGAACTAATAACAAGCTGAAAAGTCAGTTAGTCAACACAGATCTAATAGCAGGGCACAAGTAATTTAACTTTGCAACTTGATACCTTATGGCCCAATACTCTTCCCGAAAATGTTAACGCAAGCTCCTTCATCAGTGGGATCTGCGAACACTGACAGAAATTGCAATAAGCCCCTGAAATCCACAAGAAGAAGAAGGAAATATACTTTCTGAACTAGTAAAACTTTAATTAACAGGGGGTTCTCTTGGCACAGTTTTAGCTGTTAAATAAATAAAGCATTTAGTCAAAACCATCTATATTTACTATACAAAATACTGAAGAGCAAACATTTTTAAAAGATACGGAAATTTAAGGTTCTGTGAAAAGAAACTGTGCTGCATGTTATTTACACTTAATACACGTAACACAACTGCAACACAGTATTTAGATACTGCATGTTCATACATGGCTGGTGTAAAGTTTTAGTATGGGGATGCCACGTTATTAAAAAGTACTCATATTTCACAGAATCTGAGCCAGGTAGAATTTGTCTTTTGAATCTCCAAATGTAATAAACCCAAACGAATCAATACAAGGCTGTACCAATGGTCAGCTGTGTCCCATTTCAGAGTTCACTCGACACAGCTAGTACTACACGCTTTTCAATCAGGTGGGATTTTGTTCTTTGTGCTGTTATCTTTCCCAATAAAATATCTTTGGGTGAAAGAGCATTTATGCCCTTTGCTGCCCTTTCTGTGAAAAGCCCAGTTCTGAAAGCACTCTAGTTTTCCAGAATGTTTTCTGCTTTTCGGCAACAGTCTGCATTAAAGACGTCTACTAAGAAGCAATTCCCACCTCCCAGTCTTTCTGACATATGCTCTACTGAAAAGAGAACAGCTTTAATTACATCTTCAAAACAAATAGCATGGCATCCCTTCTTAGGTGGAATGTACACTCGTGTGTTTGCATGCAGTATAACGTAAGTCACTTGAATACATCAGACTTTGTTAACACTATAATATAAATAAGCTTATTCCTTCTACTAGACATATAAATGCCTTTTGTTTCTTTTGCAGTCCATAATTATATATACATTGAAACAGAATGATACACAAGCAGCAAAAAAAAGGCTTAGACTAGAACAACTCAGTGGTAACTAAACAATTTTGTGGCCTTTTTTTCAATACAGAAAATTCTGCATACAAATATTTTTGGACTCAGGAATTTTAAAAATAAACAGAACAGTATAGTTATCACACAGATCAAAAACATTTTTTAAACATTTTGTTAGCTTTAACAGAACATGCTGTTGACAGCTAAAAAAATTAAAATAAAATAAACCAAATTTTTTTTAAGAGGACAAATAAGTCTAAACAACTGCTGATTCAGGGAGACAAGAGATGGACCTAATTACCACAAAGCAGTGTTTCTTTTCCAATTCCACAAGAAGCTTTCCACTTTTCTTTAAAAGTTGATGTCTCCATGTTCTTAGAAAGGAAAATATCCCTCTAAATCTGCTCAGCAGTAAGATAATACCCCATTTTGGACTGATCAAAACTCTAGTCAGAAAAAAAATACCCTAATCATAAAGGGCTTATAACAATGTGGGATAGTAACAATTTACAATATATACTATAGACAAAATACCACAACATTTAAAATAATTAAACCCAAAAGCAAATATGTTTATAGAACAATTATGTTTTTATGTGAAGAGTTTTCTACTTTAATGTTCCAAAAGCAATGTAGGTGTTTTTCAGTCACTTTCTACCTGCAAAATGGTGATCTGTACAAAACCCAACTGAATGCATTATAAATCTGGGCCCCACACAAAGTAAAACTTGAATGTACTGACCCTTTTTTGACTTTTCCAATTTGTTTTTGACCTTCAAATTTCTCAGCGGACAGTAAGGTCTTGTGAGTATGGTCTCATTCTCCTTAATGGAATGGAAGCCCTTTGATACGGAAAAAGTAGAAGAGGCCAGAATGATTGTGAATGATACTTTTTACATGTTGAATTGTCTCTAAAATGGGAGAAGCACAAATTGGTAGGTGCTGGGAAAATTTAAACTGGAGGCACCTAAGAAAATGCCATGGCACATGTTTCTAAGAAGTCACTGTTGTGGAAAAAAATTGTACTATTCAAACCACAGATTTCTAAAACACACCAAAATGTACCTGAGAGTGTGCATATTTATATATATATATTTATATTTATATTTTATATATATTTGCCAACATTTAAAGTGAGAAAGTATATTTTCCTCAATTCTTTCTCAAAACAAAGAACTGTGGATTTAAACAAAACAACACCACCCCCCCAAAAAAAACCCTTTCCTTCTCAAACCCTCATGAATGATACTTAGAGCGCAAGCGCTGAAGTCTGCTGATGCTTTTGAAAACCTCATTTCACATCCTCCTCTTTTCAAATGGTTACCCCAAACAAGATAGAGAGAAAGCAAGAGAAAAACCGAAAAGAAAAGAAGTATGTTTAAATATTACCCAGTATATAACAGACTGTACTTGTGTCAGTGAAGAATCTCCAAGAAAATATAGTGTATGTTGTACAAATGTAGCTCTGTTGACAAGTATAGCTAATATTTCCATGTAATTAAGATAAATTGAAAGGATGTGAACACAAACAGGCTACATGAATGCAGTATATTAAAATCTCTCCCGTAGCACATTACAATCAATAAAAAGAAAATAAAATCTGAATAATACTAGAGGTAGCAGCTGTTTTTATTTTCTGTTATTCTGAGTATCTCTGGAGTCCAACCCTTCGAACATTGCTCCCCTGATAAAGGCTTGTGTGCGATAAGCCGACATAGAGCAGACTGGTAAGCCAGATGTCTGCAGTAGTGTTTGAAGTATCTTCCCTACTACAATGGAAGTAGTACTTGTAAAGAAGTGCGTTGACGACCTTTATTAAGTCACAGCTCAAAAAGCCATCGCTGTTCGCTCTTTTACAAGCCACTTAAAAAAAAAAGGTAAAAACAATCCACAAGGTGTTTAAGTAAGCTATGCAGTTCCACAACATATAAATAGGGTAAGTTTCAACAGTTCCATATAACCTCTAAAATATATGCTAGCTGAATGTTAATGGAGTAAAAACAATAGTAATGCCTTAGTTCTGGTATCACAAGAATGCGTTTCCTTCATATGGGATGATTCTTGGAGGATGTTGGTGGGATGTCTTCTATGTCTGATAGAAGTGATGGTAGTGGTGGTGGTGCTCGTGGTGGTGGTGGTGTTCATGTCTTTGTATCATTTGTCCAACTTGGCCTTCATACAAAATGACTGTGGGCAGGTCTCTCACGTGTTCCTTTTCCACAACTGTCCCTGGAGTCTGGAAGGTTTTGCACATTTGGTGATGCTCCTTAGCCCTCTGCTTATGCTTCTTGTGAACCTGTTGAGATTGCAAGGGGAGGTAAGGAAGATTTTGGCCCACTCGTGCACTTGGGGAAGCCATTGGCACGGGCGCCCCTTGAAAAGGTTTATTTCTTACTGCCCTTCCAGGATGCATGGGGGCAATGTTTTTGCCCTGGGCCTTGGGAGACCTCACAAAGTGCTTGTTTGAGTCCTGGTTCCGGAGCTTCTGTTGGATTTCTGCAATCTTGGCATATGAACTCTCAACTAGATTGATGTGGCTCGGATCCATCACTTGCGATTTCCTATGGTGAGCATGGAAGGTTTCAGGTTCATGAGAACGAGATCTAGTCTGATTCACAACTCTGCTTGGTGGGTCATGTTTTTGAGCTGCTGGAGGAGATCCTAGGAAATAACAAGCTGAATTAGTCATTTAGTATTTCCAAGTTTTAATTAGTAGCATGCAGTTGGCAGGGATAGCACTAATCGGCAGAGTGAATTTTTCCTAAGGAAGTGAATGCAATTATAGCTGTCTAGTTTAATTACATTCAATAACTCTGACCAGTAAACAATACACACAGATGTACATACACATCTATACAAGAGAGAGCGTGCGTGTGTGTGCATGCATATAACCATTTTTACATTACCTTATCTTGGTCATCACCAAAATAACTACAAGTGGAATAGTAAAATCTTGGCAGAGGACAGACAAGGAAGGCAATCCAGAACCTTTTAATTTGGGGACAGAAGCCAAAATTACAGGTATGAACCCACATTCTCTGATTTTTGGGTCAGTAATGAGTATAAAATATGTGCTGCTATCATCTTGAGAATGAGCACCAACATCCAAAAATCAGTCTTCACCTCACCCATACACTAAACTTAATAATTTAGATGTAAAGATTGTTCTGCTAGGCTCATTTCCAAGTTTAGCTACACAAACAAGTGCTTCAAAGCAGGCCTGCAGCACGTCAGCCACCAGCTTCAACAGTATTTCCTTGTAGTATTCACACAGTCCTATTCCTTCCAGCAAGTCACTACAAACAAATCACACCGGTTCACAATTCACTGTCCCTGATGTGGAACATGCAACTGAAAAAAGAAAAGACAAAAAGGTTGCAACAAGAATTACCAAATTACCTGACCCAAACTTTGATGTGTAATTTTCTATTCCTGCAAGATCCAAATAGTGGTTTCTCCTTTCAATGTTCTCATCAACACAATGGCGATAGCACCCACTTTGCTCTGGATTGTTCTCACTCTGGTGATATCTGTCAGCAGGAAGCAAAATTACAATTTAGCAGAACTTCTTTAAAGTTATCACCACCTGCAAACCAACAACTAATGTCTGCTTTGAAGTGACAGGAGTTGCTCACAAAGAAACAACAAATGCTTGAAATTCTGGATGACTGGATTTGCTAAGTCAATAGGCCTGAACCGACTGTTCTTTCCCCTCACATATAAATCGACCTCGATGTGGCAAAGCAAAGGAAGCTTTCAAATTGCATGACACATGCAAAAACAAATAAAAATGCTCCTAGGGTTTATTATGTTCTGTCTTAGGGCCAAACCATTTGACTGATTCTCTAATTTGGACACTCCAGTGAAAGCCTGCTGTTTGATTCATGAGACTTCCCACCGCTGTCAGGAAGCACTGGGGTATGCCTCATGTCAGATAAACATTCATGTGCATCTGCTTCAGAAAGACAGGCAACAGCACAGGTATAGTAACTACAGAGAGCCTCAGAAGAGAAGGTGTTGGTAGGACACCCAGAGATAACCACTGCATTCCAAAATACAATTAATAATGTCAGATCAGCCGCTGGCTTCAGAATCTCAACTCCTTTTCCTGCTCAGCTTTGCAATTTTATTTATAGCAGAACTATTTCCTGAGAATGAATATCTGAAATACCATTCATTTATGAGGCAGAAAAAAAATCAGGCAGAGGTTTACAGTATTGTAGCCCATAATGCTGAACAATTTAATTTAGCAATTTAAATGGATGTCTGCAGATATGAACAATATTTTCAATATAACAAACAGGATAAACAGAAAACTCTTTATCAAGTCACTGCCTGTCATTCAGATAGTTCAGGCTCCCAGACCACATGATAGGCTTTGCTCTTTCTCTGGCTGATTGCACTGATGTCAACCTAAGACCAAAAATTTTGCCTTGTATCCTACACCAGTTGTTAAATATGGGTTTTATACTGTAAGTGCCCAGCACTCCACTTTTCATCTATTAACACATTTGCAGCTTTCCAGAGGCTGCTGATACCACTGCTTTCCTGGTCTAGGGTAGTAATGTTCAGGGACATTACAGAACTGAGTCCCCTGTGTCTCTCTCAGACACAGGTCTACAGCTTCTTTGATAAAAGTTGCAAGACTTGACCTACCTGGAAGATCATTTTTGCTCTACTTTGATAGAGGCAGAGTCTCCTGAACGGAGGAGAGTCTGCCTGGAAAGGAGGTATGCTTTAAAGACTCTGAGTCAGCTTTGAACTCCAGAAATGACATGGGGTACTGTCAAAAAAGAGGGAATGTCCACACATATTCTTTACTTTTTGGATACACAGCCAACTCGGAACCTTTCCTGCCTCAGACACACCTTTACAGGTTGTTACACATTAGTGGGTCAACATAAAAGATCTCTGGGGCAAGAACCTGAGTAACTGAAGTTGCCAGGCACAAACTGCCTATGGGAACCATTGGGACTTGCACATGTGTTGAAGACAATGCACAGTTAAGCCAGAAAAAAACATCACTGGGTTTGATCCAACACAATTAACCAATGCTGTATAGAGCACTGTGTGTTGAAAACTAAGTTAAGAGGGAACCTGTTTTTTGTTGCAGTAATAAATTCCATCACTCATCAAGATAGTGAAAAAAAAACTTATGCCAGTACTGCCACAGCCCTGCACTCTAAGAGCTTTCTTACATGCAAGATGACGTTCAACAACATTTATGCAAACATACACAGTGAAGCAATTATATACTGATGAGATATGTGCTCCACTGTCAAAGAGAGCTTTAAATATTTCTGAGAATTGAAGCATCTGGCTTCCAGCCCCACAACACTGTCCTGAATACACATGGGAAGATCCAGGCATGCATCAACCATGCACCAAGCACAGGGTGTAAAAATACAGTGTTGTTACTCTTTTTTCCTTTGGTTTTGTTTTGTTTTTAATACATCTGTTTAAATGTTTGTGGAGTGTATGAAAGCTCATTCTAGAATTCCCACGCTGGAATGACATCCTGATGGCAACAAGCACACAGCAATACAGTAGGTAAAAGGCATAGAGCATGAACAGAGAGCATGGTAGAAAAACGCAAGGACATTTTCTGAATTACTGACAACATAGAGTTTAAACCAGGCAAGAAGAAATCGCTTAAACAAGAACAAGAGAGAGAGTGAGAATGTGTATCTGTGGATAAAAGATGTTTTAGAGGCTGGTTGCATCATATTTTCCCTGTTGCACTAAATGAAACTTGAATGGCATGAAGATACCCAATCCACAAAGTCGCCTGCCAGTACTCTTCCACCATTAATTTTATAACACGTGTGCCAGGCAAGTTAGCTCTGAATCAAGTTACTTGATCTTGTTACTTAGCCCTACAGGTAAAAACTCCTGCCTGTAGCTTCCAGCAGATGAAAAAAATCTTCAGGATAAAAACATTTCTATGCATTTTATCTTGAATATTAATCACATCTTGCCTAGAATCCCTAAGTGACTGGAATTTGTGAAATATGTGCACTTCTCACAAGTCCTCATTGCTGCTTTCAAAGGGGGAAACTTCTGCATTAATATTGTGAGATTCTGATATGAGCTTTAGGGAGCTTTCCTGAGGGTTTGCAATTTGGCCAGCGTGTACCAACCTCCCTGCAATACACACAGGGTGAACAAGACAATATTTGCCCTGTCCACATTTAATGAGATGCAACAAAAATTGTCTGATGCTGACCATCTCAGCTCAAGACACAGGTTTTTCCTGTTTAAGTCTGTAACAAAAGGATAAGCAGGAGAAATGCAGCAGAGCCAAGATTCTTCCTCAACTTTCGATGCCTCTATGACTGTGGACTTCAGTAGAAATGGCTGCTGTTCATAAAATCCCTATATTTGAAAAACCAGGACTTTAAGGTGGATGGGAGAGCAACTTCAAACTGAAAGGGGATTTTTGCAATAGATTATCAAACTAAAGCAGTCCATTAAATTCACATGGGGCAAACCGTTATTAAGGGGCAGAGGGAATCTAAACACTACATCCAGGCCAGCAAGCAAAACAACAGAGTATTTTTTTAGTTCACATGCAGTGTTCTTTAGTTCACAAGAGATTTTGTACAGAGTTGCTAACAGAAGATTCAAAGTAATTTTAGGGTTTTTTTTAATCCGGAATCTGATTCTACTGGGATTCACTCACTGGGATAACTCTTTCCAAAAAAGGGAGGTACAGTTTTGTTGTCATTTTTAATAAAACTGAATGCTTCTTCTCCTGATAAATTTGTTAAACTAAATACACGTATTTGGACAAATATCCCTAAATCCAAGGAAAGCCAAAACTGGATTTTTATTTTTTTAAAAAAATTTGCAGCTGAAGAAACAAATGCAACTAATGATTCTGTAGCATTTCAGCAAACACAGCATGAAACACAAAATCGTAAACCAAATCAAAATTACTTGTTTTTCATTTGTGTTTCTGCTCATTAAAATACCAGATTCAGAAAAGGAATAGCACACCTACATGTGACTAAAAGATAAATATTTTTCTTAGCTGCAAAAATACTTGAAAAATAAACGACAAATGATTATCCCAGACTCTGAAGCTCAGTGCAGGTAACACTTATCAGTTAGGCAGAACTCATGATAACGGGGTAGATACAGACCACACATTTCCACAAAAATGGTCTGTTCTGGACTGGCATCCAAAATAATATTGTACATTTTGTACCCCTTTTGTATTTAATCTGTAGATGGCTGCAAGTGTATCTGCTGCTGTTCATAAAAGAAACCACTGTCTTTGTGCTTTTTTGGAAATGGATGCACTGAGTCACACAGGCTGGATTCCACTGAAAGACAAGAGGCAGTATTTTTTCAAGTGGTGAAATATATTCTGAAACTTAGGAAACAGAGAAGAAATTAAATTATCCAAATTTTCTTGCAAGATTACATTAACTATACTGGTTCTAAGCAAGCAGGCCAGTTCCTACACGGGTACTATTTAATAACTAATTCTGTAAGGGAGAAGTTGACTTAAAACTGATGTGGCAGCAGGGAGGCATGGGTTCTGGCAGGTAGGAGTCAGAGATAGCCACTCTGCTAAGTCCTTGAGAGATAAGAGTAAGCGGAGTTGAGCCACCTCACAGTTGCTATAAGCTAGAACTACCTCAGCAGAATACAGCAAGGAGCAGGAAGCATGTTGGAAGCTCTTGCTTCCACAGTGGCAAAATCTGTAATTCCTCGATTTTAAAGTATTTTTTTTAAAATAAAGCAAGCAAGCAAACGATCAAAGGTTGAGGTTTCCTCAGAAGTACCCAGCGCCTGTCAGCAGACAGGGTTCTCTCCCCTTACCTGAGAGAAGTCCGCTGCTTCCGCTCAGAACTTCTTACTTCTTCATTAGCTTTGCTTTCAGCTCTATGCCTGGCACCCTGCAAATCTGCCAACAAGAGAAAGCACACTATTCTCACATTACTGTCCTTGCTGATCAGCATAACTAACATGCCACCTCGCAAATACATTTTTCCATGTTGGCAGATCAAGAGGTAATGTATCATTCTGTGTAACCTTCTCAAAAGTGCTTTTGTTCGCGTGACAGACTTTACAGACATAACCTTGACTGTAGGACATTAGTCAGGGTTGGACTGCAAGGCACGTGGCAAGTTAAATGAAGCCACACTCATGCTGATATAGTTGTCCCTCAGGAGGGCTCAGTAGTTTAAAGCTTGATGCTGTGCTAATGCATCACAGCTCCCCCAACAGTGAAAACTGGTTTATGTCTGCATTTGACCAAGTAGATGTATGCACTAAAACTGAGGTAACAAGACTCTGCTTTGGGATAAGGTGCCTATGTTTTCTACTAAGGTATTACTTTAAATATTTTTAAGTATTTTAATTTAGTACTACTCTATCTACTGAAGTAATGATTCTGACACAACTATTATTAGAGTGAATACAAGGTGAATAAGGCATTGGAGTATAAGCCATTTTATAATAGCAGACTGCCAGTATAGAAAAATGTACCATTTTTATGCTTAGATTAATAAAAGATACTTATGCTTAACTATTTATTCTTATCTAGCAGCAGTGATAGCTATGCACTTGAAAAAAAAAAAAACATTTTATGCCAATATCCCTGTGTCCACACAAACTGAGCACTGTTATATTCTGCAGAGTTAAAGCGGTACAAGCTGAAAAGGCCTTAAATCTGCCTTGCAGCACATAAAGACAATTACACAACATACAGGCTGTTGCTGCTGCTAAAAGGAAACAATCAATCAAGAGAGGTTAACCTAATTTCCTTAAAAGATACTGCAAGGAAGGTAGGCAATTTAGCACTTAGGTCTTAAAACAGGTTCATGGGGTTTAAAATGCCCACATAATTATTTGCCTTTAAGTATATATTTATTTGTATTAACAAAATACCAAAGATGGATTTTTAAGGGGTTCTTAAAGTTTTTCATACTTTTTCCTATGGCTGATTGCACATCCTTACCAGTATGATTTAACAAGATACTCTTTTTCTTCTGACTGCCATCTGGTGCCACGGTGAGCTTCACTCGCAGAGTTTTGCTGGAACTAGGAGAATGGTTTACTGATGCATCAACTACCTCATAGATGGTATGAAGCAAGCTGGTAATATCCTATAGTTGGATTGAAACACAAAAAGACACACTACTGTGAAAATGGTACGAAACCTACAGCTTTGATACTTTTAATTATTTTAGACCCGGGACTATTAAATGCTGAACTTTCCTCACAAGTCACTGAATTTAAAAGAGCTGAACTTGCACGGAACCTTACAAGAAAGGATCCATTTCAGTCTCCTGTTAACCCCCATTTTTTCCTAAGTAGACTGTAATATAACTCATAGATACAGAAGGGAGTGATTTCAGTTGATCCGTATTTTTCATCAAATGGCACAGGATTTATGAAATGGGGCAAACCAGACCAAAACAATAATAAAAACACAGGGCATTCAGGTTTTCTAAACCATGAATCTGCAAAATTGTGTTCTGCTGTTTCAAAAGAACCCAGGGGTAACCATTCATATTGCACTAAAAATTGAGTTTATGTGACCTAAGCAAATACAGCAATTGAAGAAAATCTTGGATGTTAGAGTCTCACAACTTCTTGAGGTTTTTTTCTTGGGATAGTTAAATGGTTGATTATATAGAGGAAGACCAGTAAGAGAAGTGGCAGAACTGTAAATCTCAGGTTTGGAAATAAATGATGTCTGAATGTCAGGCCTACTACAGAACATTCTTCACACATCTCTTTGAAGGCAATGGGATGTGAACAATTGCTTACATGCCTGGCTGTATCAGAAAGAACACTAGCCAATTTTAAGAAGTCCGTTGTTTCAAACAGAAGAAACACTGTTTAGCAGCTAGCAATGCTCAGAGGTCTTAGGTTTATCTAATCCAGCCAATATCAAATACAGTAATGTCTTAAATTGCCAGTATGTAAAGGAGATCTCTTGGCTCACTGCTTTACCCTAGAGAGATGTCACTCAAACTGATCTTGGGCACCAACATAAGGCCAAAGCACACTGAACATTGCAGGCTATAAAGATCCCATTCAATATATAGCTGAGAATTTCTCCATGCTGATCTTCCTGTTCCTTGATCTATCCTAGTACCTAAGCTCTTTCCAGATGCCTGTGAGCACAAAGGAAATACCTAAAACATCCTTTGTTAAGTATAACTGGTTCTGAGGATTAACAGTCAGGTCTACAAAAATTCACATCCTCTAAAATTTTTCTTTTGCCGAGGACCCATGCCCGTAACAACAGCAGCTTGAGATTTAGTATGTCCTAATGGCTCCAAGTACTTTAGGTAGTCAATATACTACTCAATTCTCATTATCTAACGAGTGCTAAGATGACAAAGAAATATTAATTTACACTCACACAGAATATAGAGTAATACTGATCTCATGGCTAGGACAATTCAATTTACAACAGATCATTTTACAGCACATGCTTTTCCAGCTCAATAGCCAGAATGAAGAACTAAATCCTGGAGGGTCCAGATTTTTTCTTAACATGTGCCCTTTCTACCTTTCCTGCACTCAGTGGAATGTCTTGAACTCACAAGTCTGGAGAAAACATATTCATAAAAAGAGAGCAGAATTTGCCATCTCTCTTTTACTTCCCCACTGAAATATTTTTTTGCTACCACTGCCACAAGAGTCTCTACATATGGTCTGTTATCACCATGTCAATAACTGCTTTTCATCCTTTCAACAAGAACCACTGTCTAAAGCTTGCACCAGGGAGATGCTGCTCAGTGACGAGCTGGTGGACACCTCATAGCTATTTAACACATCTCACTTCTCACACTTCCACTCTGAAACCTAGCCAGACCTCTAAATAGACACAGCCGTATCTGACAACCAGCTTGAAGGGCTGGATTTTTATTGCATCTATGAGAAAACTCAAACCAAACAAGAACTTAAACAGATCAACAAACAAAATATATCTGTAGCTTTATACATGCTCCACAAAGTATGTTCTAGGACCCTTGTGCTATAATCTATACCTCGATAAGCAAACCTTCCCCTTCAGCAGAATACTTAAGCACCATATTTATTCTTAACAGAGCCTCATACATTCAGCACTTTGGTGAATGAAGCCTTTCCAATAATTCCTTAACAAGAGCTGGATAGCCAACATGGCATCTTTCCACACAAGGCTACTATCAAGAGGTTATCATCAACTCCTTCAAACACAATATTCTGCCCCCCTTCCTTTTCTCACTATGCAGATGTTTAAACAAGCCGAAAACCTAGTCTATTTTAACTTCACTAGGCAAAGACAAAGAGTCTTTACTCCCACTGTCCCTTTACATTATTTTTTTCCCTGTTCTGAGATCTAACTCATTAACTGGCATACAATCTGGCCCTTGTGTTCTCTGAGGGTTCTTCTCAACAAGCCACTTGACTCAGCATTTTAAAAAGTACTCCCAAATGCTGTCAAGGAAGGCCAGATATAACATCTGTGTGATGTGTACTTGGCAAGTCAGAAATATGTGCATGCACGTTATCACATCAGGACAATTTACATTTCTCAGCCAAACAGGCTCAAATTAACTCAAATTAGGTAGTTTAAGAGGTTGCACGGAGGTATCAGGACACCGCTGAGGCTTTATGCTCTGCTGCCTGTGCATTTTGTTACGTGTTTAATACCCAGCTTCCTCCATGACAATCTGAACTGCTTTGCATTCTGGCACTGAATGATCCCGGTCGTCAGATGGGATGTGTACCAAGATCGAGGTTAGGGATATCCCTAAGAAACCACTTAATGCTTATGCTGATCTTTTAAACACCACCATCAACATTCTTATTATAGGATTCATTTACTTGTGGTCCTAATCTGGGGTTTGGAAATTCTAGCAAACTGACAGTTCTGATTTGGTCAAACAAGTCTGCTTGGGTCATTTGCTACTCTGTCATCTACCAAGGCCCTAGCCAAGTAGGCACCAGCTACAAGGCAGCCTGAACCTCCTGTTACTTTCCAGTAATTACTTAACAATTATGACATACAGAGTTCTGAAGCACTGATCTGGTAGCAGTGATCTGTGTCAAGTTTTGAATGGTGACTAGAAGTACCCTCTCAAAGCTCTTTTTGGGCAGCTAACATGGTAATGACTTCTTGTCAAATTAGTAGCATGAGACCATTAAAATGTGTCACAAAATTTGTATTTTACAGTTACGTCTTTATTTATCCCAAAAGAATTTTCATCTTCAAGTAGCCTGCCAGGAGACTGCGGCAATTTATGTCCCCCTTGAAAGCTGTCCCACTGAACATTATCTCCATTTAAATTCCTTAAAGAACTGCCTAAAGTAATTGACACAGCTTTACCTTCTACACACCAGCTTGCACATTTCACTGTCACCAAGAAATCTAGAATCAAGGATCAAGAATAATAGCTTGGTAAATTTTCCTCTCTTCTGGTACACCAACCAGCATGCCTCAGAGACCACCTACTGAAGAATCTAACTTTACAGCACAATGAATTGCGATTTTTACTAGTCACATGATTTTGCAAGTGCTTTACTGGAGACTGCTTGGTACTTCCTGCACAAAAAAATTCATCCCACATTTCTCTAACTTCCTCCCTTTTTACATGAAAAATAAACAAGAACAGATTTTTCAGTGTTTCCCATTTTTCAAAAAATAGCATTTGCTTGGGGTTTTTTACTGAAATGTACTTTTAAACCATTTCTAGTTAAAAATCATTATGGATTTTTAAATTAGGATAAATATGGGTAAAGAGAAATAAGAAAAAAAATATTTCCCTTATAGCAATCAGAGTATATACAGAGGAGAAGTAGGGTACATGAATCTAACTAACTTCTGAAGGGCTTCTAGTGTCCTGAATTTCTGCTGGGATAGCTAGTTTAATCAAGTACAAAAACTGAAACTGATATTTGTCCTCAAAGAGGGAAACAAATGCTTGCTGGGTAGTATCCAAACAGCCAGCACATGCCATATCCAGATTTATTTGTGTCTTGCTTATTGAACACTACAGTTGGTTTTTCCAGGGCTGTAGGATTTAGTAGTGTTAATCTGTGTTTCACATCCTATTTTATCAAGCAGCTAATATAACAAAGTATATTAAAATGAGCAACTTTAATGGATTGCCAGAAACACTTGCATTAGAAATACTAAAGAGCAAATAGTCAATGCAAATCATGTGTGCCACCCTCACATGTATATCTGCAGAATATTTTAGAGAACTCCAGTAGGAAACTAGCAGGAACTTAGAACATGCAGAGAAACCAGTGGGTCTGCAAAAAAGAACAAGGGCAAATTACGTTCAAGTATACTTCGTTCCTTACAGAACATGTGTCACTGAGAAAGTCCTATTCCAGGTATCAATTTCTCATTTCTAAGGAACATTAGTGGTACAGGGACTATCCTATTTTTCCAGTATTGATATACCTTACCATCATAGGACTAGTTAGCAAGCTAGAGATTCTGTAAATGAAACTAAAAGGCTTTCCCAGAGGAATTCATGTAATAGAATGAGAAATTCACTCAAAAAAACCTGCCAAAAACAAATAAAAAAATAAAAACCAAACCAACACCAGAAAAAACCCCACTGAGCTTAATAACACTGAAAGAAAACATTGTTTGATTTTTTGTAACTTGTCTGGGAAAGATGTCTTTGGCTCCCCTCAAAACTAAAAGAGAAAGACATATTTTTTCTTAATGTTTATCTCTGGCACAAATTCACCAAAACTAATGGCTGAAGTGATGACCTCTCTGACACAGACAGGCACTACTCCTCTGTCCACTGGTTCCATTGCTGTTTATATGTTGTGAATTAATAGAATGTTAACAAACAATGAAAACCAGCAAATTTCAATGTAAGAGTTGGACTGATAAACAGTAGCCCCAGAAAGGCCAAGGTTGTTCCCCAACGCAAAGATTTGGTACTGCCTTCTGAATGCAACAAGAACCTCAAACATTTTCACTCATTACAGATATGAGCAAAAATAACTAAAAAAGGAAAGAAAAAAGCACAAAGGAAACATAACAGGAAAAACTGAGTATTTAATGTAAGATGCAAAGAACATTTTTAGCATTAAAAATGCATGAAGAGAAACATCAATATCAGTTCATTACCTTTCCTTCAGAAAAAGAGAAATACAAATGTCTCATTTGTACTTACTTTGTAGTCTGATTTTTACATACAGTAGGATGTTTTTATTGCAACATCAGCTTTGTTTGATCACCTAAGTTTTTGAATCATTCTTATTTGGAACCTGAAAGGAGCTTCCCTTGCTATCTATTCAACAACTAGTCTAGAAGAAATTCCCTTTTTTTTACTCTTGACAAGTAACTTTCTTGTGTGTTAACTCCTATGCAGCCACACACCAAAGAAACTCAATTTTCCAAGAAAGAATAGATTGAAAAAAAGAAAGGTTAGTGTTTATGAAATATAATTACATTCAGAGAGCTCAATATAAAACCTCATGGATCAAAATACATTAGTTCAATTATCCAAGTTTCAAGTCCGATTACAAATACCCATGTGAAGACAATTAAAGTGCAGTTGTCAGTTCTAAAAAGGCCTGCAATACATAAGGAATTGTCCTCTTACGGCTTATGAAATGAAGGCAAACATTATTAGCCAAGGTTTGTAGCATACGTATTAGAACAGAAAAAGTTATCTCCCTCTACACCAAAGGGACTGAAAAATGGTCATCTTCTTTGACAGAAAAAGCAATAATTCAATGACACACAGTCATGCTGATTTTATAATTTGCCATCCCAATAATTATGCTTTCATAATGGGTGTATGCCTTCAAGAAGCATGACTAGATCTGAACTTCTAATTATAAAGACTACGGAGTAAGTCATACAGACTCTAAGAGGAAATCAAAGCATTATTAAGTTCTGAAAATGTTGTTAAGATCCAGAAGAAATTTCACTAAGATGGAATTTGAATGCTCTTGCAGTGATCAGTCATTGTGTAAAACCCAAGGGAAACTTTATCCAGTAACCAAATCCATCTCTTATTTATAATTTTCAAACATTTTAATGAAAAAAACATTTTGTCCACTTGTAAAATTGCACCCCACCTACATGTCTCTTACAAACTTAACACTCTATATTCCTTTAGAAACTATCTGGACATGAAATCCAATGTTTTAAACACAATGACTTTGAATCAAATGAAATGGATGTGGGTGGGCAAGTCATTTCCTTTTCCAGTGTCTCACTTTTCCAACATGAAAACCAAGAATGATAATGCTGACTTCTTTTTGCAAAGTACCTAAGGTCTGCAGACAGAAATCTGACTTAAAAAATTTCACCTCTCTATTAAATCCAGCTATAAATCCAGCAAACATTAAAGCGAAACTTCTAAAGAAGGAGAAGAAGCCCACACTAAGCTTTTCTTATGGGAACACGGGACCTTTGTTTAGAAAAGCTGACCGGTTCTGACAGTATTTTCGTCAGCTCACTAAATGGCACTGGAACAGAACAGCCCTGTTCTTCAGACCGTCCATTCTGTCCCCGCTCCAGCAATGTCACTCCCATAGCTTTAATTCAAAGCACGTGTTCCGGTCATTTTGACTGAAGCTGTTCACATGTTTAACACCCACCACCATTAAACCCTTTGCTGCCTCAGTAGTAGCACTGTTAGAGAAACAACGGTATCAAGCCCACTGGGTCAACTGCCAGTCTCAGAATTTCTCATTCTGTTGGCCCCTATGTCATATGAAGAGACTGAAATTCCTCTTTTGTGGCCAAGATTATCTATCTATGCACTGCTATCATTAGTCATTCTTGCACAAACAACTCTTAAATTGCATGTGGATTCAGCAGCAGACAAGCAACAAGATGGATGACACAAACGGCACTGGAACAGTTTGCAAAAGAGCTGTGCAACTTAACTGGGAAACTCTGCCATGGTGCATACTATGTATTTGTTTCTATCTTTGGTCACATGTAAAGAGCTGAAAATTATCAACCTATCTGGTCTCCTGGTTAAAAGAAAATTTTCTGGCACAGGCTCAAGTCTGAATATAGCAACTTCCAGACCTCAGAGTAGTATGATTTTCCAACCCTGCACAGATTTGGTTTCAGTTAAGCTGCAGTCTGCTCTTGTAGCAGGGAAAGGTAGAATTTGGCTGTAACATATTCTTTAAGTACAGTCAAATTAAGCTCTTTGGTGTACCACATAATCACAAATAATTACTGTATACATACTTAAAAGCATATTCTCATTATGTTCAGCACATGGAACTCCCACTGACATTAATGGGAATTCCATGCCTGAATGTAAAGGACACCCATGTGTGTGGGTCTGGGTTTTTGTATATTTTTTCCTTATTCTTTGAGAGTCATGATAATCTTGTAATGAAGACTTAGCCTTGGGTCTCGAAGGATCTGGGTTCAATCTGCCATTAGGTTCTTGTAAGACTTTAGGCAAGTTATTTAATTTTTCTGTTCTCTGTTCCCCACACATTAACACGTACAATACTATTTCTCAACCCATACCCACCCTCTCCTCCCTCCTTCTCCTCACCCCCTCTATATGCCTTGTCTTCCCATTTGAAACTTTGGTCTTGGTCTGTGACTTTTGATCTGCTTATTCTCTTGCACGAGGGGCACAGATTTCATTTGACTATTCAAAGCTCTATCAGAGCAGACACAATTAAAAAAACCTAGTAATGATGTTCATATACATGTAAAAACCCCTGAACAACCACCACATTTGACAATTTGTTAATAAATGTCAGAAGAGATTTGATTCAATCTTCTAGGAAAAATTTCTGCCTTCATTTAGTGTCTAAGGCCACTACACTTGCAGTATTTACCCTATTCCTTTCAGTCAGTTCTTCGTAATTTTCACAGACGCCAGCGTAAGAACCAAGAGACAAAACTTGTCAATTTTCAGCTGATTATCTAAAGGCATGGGAGCTAATAAATACACCTCACAAAAAAAGTCCATGACAGCATGGTGTAGTTAATCTCAGTAAAAGACGTTCTTCTAGAAGTATCGTTCAATTTGGATAGAAATAGCTCTACAAAGGACTGTATTCTAATCTACACATCCTCTTATTTGGCTTCTTATTTGCACAGGAAATACGACTTGAAATATGACTTGAAGACATCCTGATTAAAAGTACACGCTGTTATGCTTTGACAGCCATTCACTGTGGTCCTCCAGCAAGTATCATCAACGTTATTTATAGTTGGAGGGAGAAGGCAGAGATCAGCCTAACTTTCATGAAAACAGCAGCACAGTATATAGTCAGTCCTACTGGAAAGAATGTCAGAAAGCAACCTTGTTATTTGGTTGGCTTAACTCTGAAAAGCTGGATAGAAGTCAGAACAATATACATTCGCAGGGGTTTATTTTGACAATGTGTTTAGTTGTTCAGTTGTTTCAGACACTTTTCCTCCTCAAATGCCACTACTGTTTTTTAAAGGCTAATCCCAGATATTAAACAACATTTGGCTTAAAAAGTGGTACAGTACATCTGAAAACATTAAACTACTGGTAGGATTGTTTCTAGGAGGGAAGGGTCCATGGAAACTGCTATTTAAATTGGCAGGACATCTCTAACTCATAGAAGAAAAAATGTTCCTGTTAGAAAACGCTTCTCTTGTTGGTAAATGCTGCACACAAAGGGGTAGCTGTATTTTGCTTACCTCGCGTGTGACTCTTCCGTTGTTATCAAAGTCATACAGTGTGAAGGTCCATTCTTGCCTGTTATCTTCCTCTACAGACACATCACATTGCAATTCCTAAGAAACATGCAAAGAGCAGCTGATTACCCAAAGCAAAATGCCTGCTTGCAGAGGAGACTCTCTGTAGAAGGAGGCTGCTTGCTTCCTTTCTTCCTCCCTCATGGGAGAAAGCTTTCAGGACATGCCCTGGGGAGGCCTCTGTCCACCACACTGAAGGAGTCTCATACAATCACATGATAATCCCAACTTCCTTGGTCTAGACTTCATGGAATCTGCAAGATGCTTTCTAATTCATTGTAGAAAACGCTAAAAGGTACAAGATCAGTCTCTGAAATTCTTGAAATATAATATGATTTCCCACTAAAAAGTGAGAAATGGACACATGGCACAAATCCTCACCAGTGAGACCTGTCCTTGACACACATATTTGATACCCAAAGGTTATCAGAGTCAGTGCAGTACAGCATCATGCCACTGAAGCTCCTGAAATGGAGTCTACCTAGGAACTGGCAGGTAAGAAGACCTGGGAGTAGTGCTTGGTCTTTATTTTAACTGTGCTACTGTTAGTAGGAGTGTGGTCTGTGGAAAGTCTGAAAGAATCAATTTGTTAAAGGAAAAAAAATCCTCAAACCAAAACCAAGACTTCAGTCAAGTAAAAAGGATGCACTTTGACTGACTCCAGTCACCTGGGTGCAAACTGTTTGCTTTCTCTCAAGACCTGTGCAATCAGAATTATCTGGAGCCACAACAAGGCAAAACAGAAAAGTTACAGTGCAATTAAAATGAAAGCCACTGTATGCAAGTAAAACAAACAGCTCCAAATAGCTTCAGCATGATAGAGCTCAAAATACCTGGTTGATCTTCTTATTTGAAACCAATTCCCTACAGCAGTTACCGGTACCCCTTGTCCCCTGCTGAGTTCAAACGCAGTCTGCTCTCAGCTGTAACAAGCCCGGCTGAAAGCTGCCAAGTGCCCCACACTCTACTGTGGAAACACGGCTTCATGTTACATAAACATTCCCAGCACCTTTAAAAGCCAAATCACATCCACCTCAGATTTAGACCTCTTGTCTCAACATTTGCATTTCTGATTCTGTTCTACCTTTGAAACATTTACCAATCTCTTAGCTCCTAGCTTACATAGCTGGAAACTTTCATTTGTAGAACAAGGGAAAAAACAGCAATACTTGGTTTCTTGCCACATATTACTACGTCCCTGTCCCACACTGCCTAACATAACATCTTTATGTGAGGATGTGCTCTGCTTAGTTAAGAGCCATGGCAACTCTCCCTGCATTAGTCATGGTGCCTAGGACCAAGTGCTAACCTTTATGGCATGCCAAGAACTACTTGGGAACAAAACACAGACTATGCTGCTACAGTAGAGTTCCAGCTACTCTGGCACCAACCATGTTGACAGGTGTCCTCCAACATTCAAACATCAAGGGACTGTTAATTGCAATTTATCATACCTTTCCTGTCAGCAAAAGTCTGCTACTCAAAGCAGAATATAAAATGTGCACAAAACAGACAGGGAAAGTTACCTCCCCCAGAAGGCATAAAGCACCTAGCAACATTTGAGCCACCTATGGGCAAGTTATCTCCTTTTAATCAGCCTTAAAACAGTAAAAAAAGAAACCATACCAGACTACATCTGCCCCAGAGAAGGAAACGAATACTCGAGCCATACTGCAAGGTGGCTCCATGGTCTTTAAACAACAATTGAGGAACATAAAGCTCATTTACTGTGACAGGCTGACAGCACTGAAAGTAGAAGTTTGCCACGTTTGCTGGAGCACACAGAGATGAAAATTTGTGCTGTTTCTTGCTGGTACCAGAGTATCTTCCGCCTCACCAAGACACCCCTCCAGCCGGATGACAGCATGCTTCAATACTCACATTTATTAAATCACTCCCTATGTAAACAAAACCTCCCAACTACACACAATGTCTGACAGTTCTATGATGTTTGTAAGTCTACAAGGACACAGATCATCAGACTCATTGCCCTCCAGGATCCTTTTCCTCCTCCCATTTGATCAGATGGATTTCCTTTGTGGCAGGTCAGGGTTATTTCACTTTCGATGACCAGGCATAGAAGACCGATAGATAAGGAAGCTTCCGCAAATGTCTTTTATACTAGGCAGATTTAACCAAGCGTAACAGTCCCTGAAAGTCCATCTAAAGATTTGATAACACGGTAGCTGTGGCATAATAAATTACTAATGGAATAATCATCGATAAAGAGTTAAACCAAACACCTCTTCTTACTATGCTTTTCAAATCCTATAGAGGAATGCTCACTGTTTCATCCTCTCCAAACCTGGAAATACATCTCACTAATCACCTCATACAGAGTTCCAACAGTAAGACACTAACATGAGCCAGATATCCTTCCTGCTGTGTCCACTACAATTGTTAGAATCTATATACATTCATCAGAGGATACTATTTGGACCACAGGTTATTTTTCTACCATAATTATGTCAGTACGGTGAAACTTTACAATACATAGGACTTACTTCAAATTTCAGTTGCTTCTTGGAACCTGTGCGTGTGTCACTTTCTTTTTCTGCTTTCTTTTCATCTCCACTGCAGACTCCATCTGTCTTCTCTGGAGGCAAAGCCACTGCGATAAATACATTTAAGGAAAAAAGCTTATAAGGAAATGTCAAAGCAGCCTCATATTTGCAAATCTGTCTTTATATTTAGGGTGAAATTGATTTCAGCAAACTTGTATGAGAGGATCATTATACTTGATTTGCTTTTGTGTTCACTACACATCTGGGATAAATTCTGCAGACAATCTACCAACAGCTTTTGGTACACAGCCTCTCCTACAAATATCACTAGAGTCACAGGAAGTTCAAACACAGTATTATGAGAATATAAATCAGCAGAACTGTTACTGTAAAAAGTATATAAAGTATTGGAAGTTTGTGACATATGATGAAAACACATTGCTTTCACCAGCAGTGAACGAATTAATGAAGCTGAAATGAAGTCCTCATTCTATTTCAATTATCCTCTTCAAACAAACCTTACTAAGGTAACACTGCCTGCCAAAAAGGTTAAGTTGCATTTTTTTACTTATGTATGAAAAAGGATATTTCAAGTTAAAAAATTTGCACCTGCAGAATTCAATAGCAATCATAAAGAGAATCAATATTAACATCTATCAGATACATATCACAACATATTATATACACAAGATATATACTTCTCATGTGGATTGAAAGACAAATGTCCAGAAACTTAATAGTGTGCCTTTGACTCCTGCAGAGGCACTTAGCCTTGCAGATGATGAAACCCTATAGAAAATTAACTCTATATTAATTATGAAAATACACAGCTTTTTTAACCCTACCTTCAAATATTTTAAATATGATTTTTTTTATACATCCATGTACCTCTGCCAACAATGTTAAAGCCATACTTCATAGCAGTAATGCTGCCAACTCCCCCAAAAGTAGAAGACACTGCGAGAATGCAGGTCTTACAGTCATCATTCTTTTCTCTTGCGCTGTAGCACTTGCATTTACTCGAAGCCTTTATCCTAATGTTATGTAGGAACCACTTCTTGGGAATTCCTTTCTAAGTAAGATCTCACATAAGTTCAGTTCAGTAAAGTCAGATTCCTTACAAAAAAGGAGACATGATCCCCTCCACTCCAGGACGACCCATTTCAAACTGGGTTTACTCTGTGGCTCTCCTGGTGTTTGGCACCACTGATGTGCCTCCCAAGCATTCTCCCAGGCAAGCAAGCCATTAACATGCTAGAAATTAAGATATGTTAGCCATTTTCCAGCATTTTCTTTCACATTTGAAAAGAACAATTAGTTAAGAATAACCCCCAAACCTAAAACCTACCCTTACTATAGGTTAATACTCTCAAGAGATTCTAAAAGCTGAGACTTCTGCCACAACATTCACATTGTCACACTGCAATATCCCAGATTTTATAGTTGTTTAAATTTAATGCTATCATATTACCTTTTGTTTTGTTTTCAAAATGGCAGCATATTGTAAAAGATTCTGGATGTGGGGCAAAGAGAGGCAAATGAGGCAGACGTCCTAACCTTTGGAATTTCCCAACTTTGATACTCATTTGCAGTTTTGATGTTATGCTAACACCAGCTTCCCACCCTGCAGATGTAATTTGCATTGTACAAATGCAAGTAGTCATAAAGTTTATTTATACACATATATACACACTGAAACACTTCTGCTCAAAGCCATGTTAGGGTCCCCTACACTGAACATAAACTAAGAAGGTCGGCTGAAGGAAGAGAAAGCTCACTTCACAGCAGTTCCTTCTCTTGCCCTTTTAACCTGGTGTTATCAGATGAGCAGGGACTGTTTATTAGGTTTCTGTATAGTGTTTATAATAATGAAGGCATATATTAAAATAAATACTACTTACAATACAGAGCTTTGAAGATATATCTGAAGAAGGGCCATTTGCTTTATACTCACTTTGTCCATAAATACAACTTTATATTTCTGTAAGATCACAAAAAGACCCCCAATAAAATAGAAGACAACATTTAGTTGTCTACCTTAGTCCAGCCTTGCTGTTCCATTCTAAAACCAACAAGAAATGAAAAGGTCCCTAGATTTTCAGTGGCTCATTTGTATCAGTAATCAGTGTCTCACAAGAACAGTTCTAACTAAGCTGATAGAAACATTTATATGAGAGGCTTTCGCAATCCTTCACAATCTCACTCTAGGGAATGTGAAACAAATTAAAGCTGGGCTGGTATGACCCCTAGCTTCATTGGAGCAGAGGACAACTCTGGGGGTAAAAAAACCAACCCACCCCTGTTATCACACATACTTTTAAATGTATAAAGCTTCATAATGGCCAGAAGACTTCTACAGTGGTCTTTTATTTGTTAAGGAACAGCATCCCAAATGACAATTGCACAGGAAACAACTTTAGGTTGAGAGCACTGATGATCAGATCATGCACAAGATGACTATTCCCCGTCCAGTATTCTTTCTTGGTTTTTTTTTTCCTTTTTGGCAAAATTAAGTGTCTTGCAGAGCGTTCTCTCCCACCATCATGCTCCTGCACTGCACTGAAAGCTGTCAACACATACAAGGAGCACCAGAGCTCCCTGGTTCACAGGGTGCTTCAGAGAAGAACAGCACCAATGCCAGATACCTTCTGGTTTCAGGAATAGCCCATTCAGTAGCGAGTTTAATAACTCTTCTGAATGTACAGTTAGTGTGTTCAGATAGGAAACTTTCACTTTAATGTATAATTTATATAACGGAAGAAAAAATGTGCTCTGACAAATTAGTCTTCTCAAAAACAAGAGTTCAGCTATTGGGGAAGGAGGAGATACATCTTGCAGTACACTCCTTGAGACAGTTTAAATACTGTATGCCAGAAATTATCCTCTTTGAGCTCTGCTGACCTTTGATCTGAAGAACTCATTGGTCTTGCTCCTCCAGGGAATTATCCTTTGAAATCAGTTACTCATTTTGGAGCTCAGAAGAAATGGGGAAATCTAGTGATCTCATCCTGATGTCAAGTTTCATTCAGCAAAGAGAAATGAAATCTAAATGAGAAAACTTTAAACGGGAATACGGAGGTATTAAAATAATATTTATGAGTGATCAAACAATGTGTCTGTACACATATCCTCATATGCCTTATCCAAACCCAATGAACATTTAAAAATACATACTGGAGTACAACTGTTTTGTCTAAGGAGAGAAGGATAAGTGTTTGGTATCTTGTTTCTATACTTAGTTTTGACTATTGACACGTGACCAATTTCATGAAGGATACCAACACATGCTGAACCTACTTATAAATAAAATGAGAATGTCTGCCTGGGACAGTTAAAACTGGCAGCCAGTAAACATAGATCCACCAGTGAGCTGCATGCCAAGGTTCAGATATATTCACAATGTGAACTTCCTTTCAGCTCTGCCAATGACATTAAACTAGACCAGACAAGATTGCTATCTCAAAGGAGTGTGGAGAATTAATAGACTTGTGTTTCAAAGTCCAGGTCATCAGAAATAGGTCCATGTACAACATATCATCCGTGCAAAACTACTTAGCTATCTCCCCACTCAAATAGCAAGTCCTGACAAAGAGAATGCTCTATATGGATGAATATACAGAAAAACCTACCCTTGTTAAGAGACTCCACAACTGGATAAAAAAAAAAAGTATATTTATTGCTTCTCATGGGAATAACCATATGCTCTCAAAAACAATGTTCCCTAAAAAAACGTTTCATGAATTGAAATACTGCATATGTTTTCTTTATGGTGTTCTCTTGTCTTGTTCATTATTAATGGTCTTGTATTTACTTCTATAACCTTAAGACACTATAAAAATGTGTCTGGACAATATTTGAAATTGGAAGGACAATAAAGAAAATATTAACTTGGAAAAATTGTGAAATACAATTCTTTCATGAAAAACAAACTGACTGGCTTAAGTGTACTAGCAGATGTTTCTCTCTAAGATTGCTAATTACTACCACCCAATTGCTTTTAATTGAGGTGGGGGAGGAAGAGAAGAAACACCAGTTTAAAGGTATTGAGGCTCATCCCTGAAGAATTAAGTCTTTTTTTTTTCCTAGGAGCTTATTCATGCCTAAGAAGAGAAGGGGTTATCACCAAAAAATCTCAAGAGATAAAACTGATTGTTGTGCCATATGTATTGAATAAGCATAAAATACAGCTCTTCAGACAGTAAAACCATTCTTCACTCACCTTCATCCTGCATCTGAGAATAAAGGGGGAAAAAGCCAAAATACAGCTGCAGTCAAGTCAAAAAGTAACTGTTTAAACTTTCACCCTCACTGAGGTGGCTTGTCATTTCAGATTTCTCAAAGTCTTAATCAATCAAAGCACCGAGCTCCTTAACAAATGATCTTCCTTCTCAAAATAAGACCAGTTTCAGTCTGTTTCTCAGCTGCACTGAGCATTTTAGTCAGATGGATTAAGAGGACCTCGTGGCCAGAAGCAGAAAAGGATGCAACTCTGATGAATGTTCAGGTCTAAGTTGCAGCTACCAAGTCCAAATTTGAACAGCAGTTAGGAGAACTCAGGCTAAAGATGAACTACTTCAGAGCTTCTTAGAGATGACAGCCATTCCAAAAGGTATGTGATGGATCACAACTCAGAAAGCAGACTACGGGAGAAGCTATGCAATTCCACAGAGATAAATCATGACTGGACATTATTAGTGAGTATTATCTTAACATCACGGTCATTAACTGTGCAATTTTTCAGAGAAAGAAGAATAAAGGTAAAATTGGAAAACTGACGAAAGTACCACCTATGAAAGTCAGCATCTGGCTTACATGCAACCAAAGCCTTTGAAGTGAAATGTTATTAGCCATCCCCTCAAGTTGTATAGACTGGATTCCATGGCAATCCTTTAAAACCACTGCCAGAAACAAAGAGACAGAATCTGTACGTGGCGAAAACCAACAAATCACATACTGGAACCTGAAACTTGTGGGAGAGTAGGATAAAAGGAAAATTTAAAAATCCATACATGTATCAAGACAAAGAGATGAAGTCATTAGCATTTCTGTAACAGCTCAAATAGAACTTCAGTAGCAATATTGGACCGGTGGAATTGAGCATCGAAGAGCTGGTCCAACCGAGCTCAGCAGTAAAGTTCCTACTGACGTCAATAGAGTAAGGGTTTCACTTCCAATCTGAAGATCTAGCAGACACAAAACTTAAAGTCAGGGACTACAAGGTCCAAAGGGATAGAAAGAGAATTAATCATGTTATTTTTCCTGAAGTCTCTGATGTCTAAATTATCTGGTTCTGTCAACATTTTTTCATTGCAAATATTTTTCAGACATAACTGACATTCCTCACTGACTGCACGACAACAACCACAGCAATAATAACAACTATGTTTCAAAGTCCAAATTGAGAAGTCATCCCTTAATTAACAATTATATTCACATTCAGATTTCACTTTTAAGTTCTCCTGGAGGCCATGGATTAAGAAATATCACCCCCATTAAGCACGTATTTTGGTTTAATTTACAGAGTTGATTGAAATACATCCCTGATGGAGATTACTTTGCATGAGCAAAGGTTCTCTTCTCCAGCAGCAAATGAACGTAGGCAGAACAGGACCAGGAAGGGAGTAACATTCCTGTTCCCCAGCCACCAGAATAAGCACGAAGAAAAACAGGCTCGTCCTGGGTCAGTGCCAAAAGCGTGTACTCAACTTTCTCTGGCTGAAAGCTGAAGCTGATGAATTAGACACACCTTTCAAAACAACAAAGATCAAGCTGCCTTCTCTGAAACTTACTGTAGGGAAATTAATTGTCCATCTGGAATGGGTATTTCAACCCCAAAATACAGAGATAAACCGTTTTCTTCTATTTTACTGTTTCTTGTTGACAGCCACAACAAAAATTAAAGGTTCAATTGCACATGACAGAGTGGGAAAAAAAAAAAAGATTCACAATGTCATAAGACCTACTGTCAGCACCCGACCAGGGGATACAGTTAAGGGCAGAAAAGAGGGGCAGTGACTCAGACCACATGATGTCTTGCAAAAAAACCCCAATAAAACCAGACAATCAAAATGTGTTTTTATTATTCAAGAATCAGATAATGATTCTAACTGGCAAGTCACCACTAGGACATTGCAGAATTGCTAAACTGAAATTCACTCAAATCTTCAGATGACATTTTCCCTCCTGAATAAAAAGTAGTTAAACTCAAAGGTCTGTACAACACTACCCCCATTAAGGCTTCGATTCCTTTAGCCAACCCCAGTAATTTGACACATATAAGTATTTCCAGGCCTCGATACAGAATCACAGGTTTCTGCCTATATCTTCCATCTCTTTTTTGGCTGTTGAGTTGAGGCAAGGGAGAAATATTTTACTATCTCCTTACCAAAAAGAAATGTGTACCAAAGATGCAGATACAAAGGACAACACAGTCTATCTCTTCTTAGCTAGGGTGTAACTCATACATGCTTAAACACTAAACCTAAATTTCTCACATTCTCTCTGGAGAGAGTTTGCTGAAGGGAGGGAGTTTGTTGAATTTTGCCAGATTATGATTCCCTTTCCCAATTAGTTCCCCAACTGGCTGTATTTTATCAACAGGAACTGCCAGATTAAATGCCTTACTTGACCATCTTCACCCAATATACTTTGATGTTCAGTTCTCAAGCTTCAAAATACCTTTTGGATGAAGATCAGACAGCACTAAACAGAATTACTAATTAATTAAGCAAAGTTAAATTTTAAACACTGTTTGTTGTGTTAGCCAAAAGCCTGAACAGAACAGTCTTTTTTTTTCTTCCTCATAAGAGATCAAAGAAGATCATTTCTGCCTTCCCTCCCCTATCTTAAAAAAGAAAAAAAAACCCACAGGGGACTGGGGACAGAGGGAGAGACTCTCTATAAGCTTTGCTCAGAATAAATAGTTCAGGATGATACCTGTAGCAGCAAGATTTGTGTTTGATCAGTGGGCATACCAAAAGCCACATTAACAGAACAATCTGCTGTAAGTATCTGTATCATTTAACACTGCTAAGTACTTCTTAAGTGAAAACTGTCACTGTCATATGGACCACTTACCACTTTCTGACAGTATTGTGTGTCCCTGGAGCTCTGAATGGGCTTGCTAAGCGCTGAATTCCGTTGCTGAACAGTGACAGATGGGGACATCAACCGATCATTTGTAAGTTAAGGCAAAAGAAGAAAGAGCTCTCTTCTCTAAAGATGCCCATACACCGTTTTTGGTTAGTAACTGGTAACGATTTTTTTGCTTTTTAAAAATCCCTTCTCAGTGTAAGTTGCAGATACACGCGTCCACATAGGATTTTCTGTCTTACATTTTCTTTGCCTCTTTGGATTTTTTCCTCTGAGATTCACAAGGGAAGAAAAAGAAGGAAAAAAACAGCCACTACATAACCCTTTATTCAAATGAAGGCTGAGTAGGTAACGTTATTAAGAATGTAGGCTTTGATATCAACTCGTTCCCATAAAACTTAGATGTTCAGTGGGAAAATCGTGTTTCCATCACCTTTGCTATGATAACAGGGCCATTAAAGGTATCTGAACAGTAAGATTCATTTTATCAGAATTACTTCCCATGAGGAAGAATGTCACTCTAACCCTCAAAGCTAGCCTTTTACAGAGAGTGGCGTTGCAGACCAGTATTGTAACATCATTTTGACTCTGAGAATTAGTTGCACATCTGACAACTCGCTCATAGTTAACATTCGGTAAGCACATTCAGCATTCACATCCTCAGAGCCCTACATCTTACACTGAGAGGTGGGGGAGAAGGGAAACTGATCCATAACACGTGAAAAGTGATATAGTGACAAATAGTCCAGCATGTATGTCTACGTGCCTAAGCATAGGTGTCCTTTCATTTTCGTATTTCCATATGGGTGAGGAATAGTACTAAGGTACAAATCCTGCAAAACATGCAGAGGAATAAAATTCATCAAGGCTTGACCTCACCACCTTATTTAAAGTCTACAGAGCAGACAGGATCTGATCACAAAAAATTATTCCCAAAGAGCAAATGCAAGTAACTGCTCACTATAATTAATAATTATAGTACACTCTAAAGACCATAACCAGAGATGGAAGCCTGCTGTGCTACGTACTGCTCAAAATGCAGAAGAGGAGCATGATTTAGAGCATCCTTAAGGGAGGAACCAGCTCTTCCTGCTGCTCTAGAGAGCGTATGTGTTTTGTAACTCAAGAATTATCTTCCCATTTGGAGCTACCTTTTTGGTGGAAAACCCTGTAATATTCTACTAAATAATGTCATTGTGGATTTTCATTCAAACATAGCATCTTGAAAGCTGTGTGTCAATTATACTTGCTAGTGGGGCTTGGGCAGCTGCCCCTGCAGGGGTGCATGCAGGTGGGTGCTCAGTGCAGCTCCTGGAGGGCCCTGCAGTCGGCACAGAACAGTCTTCACGGGAACACAGGCTTGCCAAGAATATCCTTCCACACCTGGAGGGCTCTGCTCTCAGCAAAGGCTCATTAAAATAACAAAACAAAAAAAGGGGTCTGCAGCACCACACTTTAGCTTTATGCCTTCAAATTCTTAGGAGGGCCTATAACTCCCTCTTAAATAAATCTTTTGCACAGTTCCGGGCTGCCTTGGCTCCCCTGGGCTACTCCCTGCCAGCACTGAGCCCTGCACAGCCCTGGCTGCAAGGCACAGCAAAGCTCTCCGCTCCTCCAGAGCCCTCTGAAAATTCCTCGGGTAGCAGCTCTTCTACTTCTGGGTATTTTGTTTTACAACTGCTATTCCTTTGCTCTTTTTTTGTTACCTTTACAGTTTTAAATCCTTTTTGGTGCAAATTTGGGCACTTTGTATGACATTTTACCGGTGAAAGGACCTGAATTGCTGGATCAGATTTATAAAGCAAGAAAAACCTGATTACTGGTATTTTTACTTCTTTGGTAGGCTGGGGGTTGGGACTTTCCATCTAACAAGAGCAGCTGGACTACAAGCTCTTTCAAGAGCAGAAATGTTGCTTCAGGTTCATTTCCACAACCCCATAGTGCTGCATTTATTATTTGCTTTTACTCACAAACTAGTTGTGGTTACAAAAAAAAACCCCACTCTTCCAAACAAATGACATTTTATCTTTTTCTCCACAGGAGAATAAGGTTGACTGCTACTTGTGCTTTGAGGTTTGGATATGATTGAGATGAAACATCTGTCATGAAAAAAGGTGTGGGGGGGATTTTTTTCTGCTAAAAATATCATGCCTTTTTTTTTCCGCCAAACCTGAAACATGTGATGAAATTCAACTTTTAAAATACAACCCTGGAGCTACTTGAAACTATAAAAGTCTCCTCAGTATCTGAGGCAAGTCAGAATTTCCACTGTTCAAGCTGGGCTTTTATGAAGAGCAGACTTTAGAAAAAGCTGTAATCTGTCTAGGTAACAAAGGGCACTTGTTCTGCCTGGTGAGGTAAAACTTTGGGTTTCTGTAGCTACTGCAGCAGAAGTGGAGTTGAAGCACACAAAAGCACCCTGACTGATGCATACTTTGAATTTGGAACAGCAACTGGCAAAATCAATATGCTTTTCACTGAAATTACCTCTATAAGTCTGCATGTACATGCTTGTGTATTTGTAAGGTTCAGCAAGATGACAGGTTGTTGTGTCTAAGCTATCCAGCCCAAAGGTTGAGGCATCTCTCTAGTTTTACATCTATCTACCCATCTACAAAAAAACATGGCTCCTAAACTCGATCCCAGCTAGATGGTTTCTAGTTCTGAATCCATGGCAGAAATTCAAGAATCATTTAATCCTGTCATAAACTGTATCCTTACATGAGACTCTCTGGGATATAAAATCCCTACAGGCAGGATAGAAGGACCTTAGAGGAGCATGCACATGGTATCGAAACAAAAGCCTACTGCAGAATCTACCAAATACCCCACAAAGGGAGAACTCAGTTGCTTGGCTGTGACAAGGTCAAGTCAAACAGAAGCGAAGGGGCAACTTAAGGAATATTCGGAAGTTGCAGCAGGACACACTGCCCATTAAATGCAGTATTCAAGGTTTCTAAGAATGAATGCAATGTTTCATGTAAAGGCAACGGATTTGAAACAAATATACTGTATTCTGAAATAGCAAGGGCCAAAACTTCTTTCAATTACAAGAGCATAAAACTGGACTAAGTCCATGAACATCATCATGAGAGTATTATCTTCGTCTGGAAATATGCTCCAGTTTCACATGGATGAAAAAAAAAAAGGAGAGTCACAAGAGAGTCAGAGAAGAATGGCATTTTGACTCACTTTTCAAAAACATCTTTAATAAAACCTCTGTGAACTGTGGTCAAAGCTACAAGAAAAATAACTGGTAATAATCGTTGCTGGGAAATTAAAAGTAGAAAAGGACCTTTGTTCTTCAAGTAGAATAAATGAAACCACTGGTATTCATCATGTTTCCAGAGAAATTGTTTTCAAACTCCTGACTTGTTCCCATATTTCATTCTTTGTTCTTGGTGGTGGATGTCCTGGGGCAAAGTTCAAGTACATTTTTATACTGCTGCACATGTACAGCAATACAGCTTTATCTTTGTACCATACACACTAGATGAGCTTGTCTCTCACAGGTACACCTGAGTCCATCAGTTTGCCGAGGCCTATCTGATGGTAGGCCTTGTCTCCCAGATTAGTCACCACTGCAGAGGCAGCAGACCAGGAGATGCAGACAGACGTGGCGAGGTGTGACCCAGTCATTGTGGGCGGTGTTCAGGGTTTGAGGCACACCCACACGGTGGACAGCCAGTGCAGAGCTGGGCACCAGTCTGCATTCCTGTACACTCAGTGTGATTGTTACCCAGCCTAAGACAGATGAGCACCTCACCCAGTTATGCCTACACATGCTACAGCTCTTTCGTTCTCTGAATCACAGTGTTGACAGACCAAGGGAAACACCAATGACCAAGACTGATTTGGTGAGTCTTGATTCCTGAGGCCCAGCCCTTTCGAACCTCACGCACAGAGCATGAACGTCATGTCATGGCACCCATTTCTTGCCCTTATCTAAGTCCTGCTACACAGTAGCATCCCTCAGACTTCTCTCACTGGTGTGAGCACCAGCTGGGTGCCACAGTCTGCTGCCTAAGCACTGCCTTGATGCTTTGGTCACCTTCAGGATGTGGAAGGCAAATGTAAGAGCTCTGCTCCCTTTGATGAGCTCTCCCTAAGCTATGTACTTTTGCCCTTTGATTGCCCTGCTTCCCTAACTGTCTTCCACACTGCAAGAGAAGAACCTTGAGAGATTTGTTTTTCACAGGTTTTCAATAGCTATATCCACAGGTGACTTTTTGCCTCCTAGCAAACTAGTTCAAGACTACCCCAGAGCTGAGTAAATGAATATTCTTATTGTTAATTGATTCTCTTTTTAATGACCACTCAGAAAGAACACTAGCTTCTCTGTGAAAGAAGAAAAAGTTGCCAGTCTTAGGTAGAAGGAAAAAGTACGAAAACCCAATATTTTTATAAATACCAAGATACATATATTAAAGCTTTCCATGTGTAAGGTGTTAATAAGGATGAGCTCTTTGCTTTTTTGAGGTGCTCGTTCATTTCCCTTTTCATTACCCCAGTTTTCTATTGAAATATTTTTTATATATTACACACAATTGAATTAACATTTCACTTTCTTCAGCCACCATAAAGAATAAGGGCCACTCGTCAGTTTGGAAGGTTGTCTTGTGTACTATACTTTCAAACCCTCTCTATGTCATATTGTAAGGGATAGACACAGATACTGGAAATCCCACTCCCTGTTCTCAGCTTTGCTATTATATCCCTGACCCCAAAGTGCAATTTGCTTGTGTTCAGAAATAACTTTCCAGCAGCGTAGAATGATCCGAACGCACAGATGATGTGAAACTGTTACCTACAGCAAGTATGTTCTTCCCTGTCTAATGTAGGGCATTAATAGCCCAGAACAAAATTCTCAAACCATATCCAAAACACATCATCTATCAAAAATTGAGGCAGCAGCAGCAGGAGCTGGTGGGTCGGCAGCTAAAGAGAGTGATACTCTACATGCATGGAACAAACACGGCACAGGCAGCAGAGCACATACTCTCTGCACAGCAGCAGCTCAGTCTGAGGAGGAAAGCTCACCCTCTGAGGTGACATAACAGCCCACTTTTCACTGCCTTTCTGTGCTCTGTGTGCCAACATGGGTGGGAGCTGTTAGACACTGTAAAGGTCCATTTGGAAACACCTGGAGATCACTAACTCATTACACACAGGCCATGGACAAACATCGGATGGCAACGGTCTTTCATCACTACTGACCTGGCCGCAATTGAAACAGCAGCTCTAGAAGTAAAAGCTTCTGATCCAAATACCAACCGCCCTTAACTGGAACAGCTAATGTTAAGAAACACTTGTACAATTCTATATTTTTTTAATTTTTTTTTTGAAAGTGCCTTATGCCATAAGATTTTCCTCCCACTCATGGCAAACAGCCTACCTGCTTCTTATAATTTCCTGGATCTGTGTATGACCACAGGAAAACTTCTGCTAATCCTACCAGTCTCATGTTCTTTGGTGACTTTTACTCTAACTGCCAAACTAAGCAGTTTTCTCTTGGCACTCTCCACTGCTCCCCCCCTCCCCCTCAATGTTCTTCGGAGCTCCTTCCAATTCACAGTAACCAGCTTATCAGCTTCCAGCCCAGGCAGGGACTGGCTGTTTGTCAGATAATGTTGGCTGATGTCGGCGGGTCATCCTAAGCTGAAGATATTTTTCAGAGTTGTTTCATGTCATATTGAGTAGAAAGAAAGGGTTCAGCAGAAACCTCTTGAGAGCCAAAAAAAATACAGCCAGTGAATGCCAGTCTGAGGTGATCACATAGCATATACTCATGCACAGAGCAAATCTATGGTAAGTGTGTAGGATTAGCAACAAGTCATTAAAATGCAGAGTTCCCATATAACATCCCAGAAGGCTGACCACAAGAGCACTTTTAAGGTAGGATTATTACCAATCTGTTTGCAGTGTCAGAGATGAATAGCTATCTGTTTTAAGAACACAACACAGAAAGGACCTTCATTTTCTGCAGAGCACCAAAGCCTGCATCAGTAGTACTAGGTAGGTAATAACAGTGCTGAGACAAAGCAACTTTGCCTGCATGCAAGATACAATCACACTGGAATTTCATGGATGTAATACCTAGAAAATTATTTAATCTTCAGAAAATAAATAAAGTAACCATCATTACTGAAGACATTAACTAGAAAGGAGCATGCAGTTTGAAAAAACTAACTACCTTTTACTACCCATTCATAGCTCAGCCTAGCACAACACATGAATTTACAGCTAAAAGATTATCAAAGCATGGTTAAAAGCGTCTCACAGGCAAACAGAAGGCTAGGTAAAACTAGTTAAAATGGGTTTTGCTGACTAGTTTATAAACAATTTGAGCGCAAGTATCATACCTTGCCACCCCCTTCCCTTGAGTTGGCAATCCAGTAGATATTCTTCTAATTACCAGTTTTAGAAACAACTCCAAGAACTAATTTTTTTCCTGAACAGAGAGACAAAGGAGAGGGAATCGACCCAAAATGTAGGAGAACAGCCTTGCCTGTAGGGTGCTGAGGGGGAGGCACATTCCATCCCATGCTCTCCTCTGCAAATGCAGCCCCAGAAGGGGGGAAGCACAGGCACCTCGGTAGGACTCAAGTGGAAGCCAATGTGCTCTCTTCCCTAGGCTGTCTGGGATGTGTGTGGTGGGGGGAAGCACGTGCAGCTGTGTGGGAGTCTGGTGAGGCTGGCAGCGTTGGGCATAAGATCAGCAGCCTTAAACCACTGGTTCAGTCTTTACTGTCGGTTCATTGTTTGCTTATCAGTACTTATTGAAGCCAAAAACAAGAACACAGCTAGTCATGGTGGAACTCTGCTAATCATGCCTCAGCATCTTCTTGACCACAGATTCCCTGGACAATGGATGGAGGAAGAAGAGATGAAGGACTGACTTGACATACCAGTAACATCTTGGAGAACATATAATAATAATGAACATAATGAATTATTTTTCTGTTTTGCTGAATACAGCATGCTGTCCTTGAAAGTTTAGAAATTCCACAATGTATCATAAATATGTGAAAAGTGCTACAAGTAGCTCTTTTACAGACATGACAGATTTTTTTTTTCCAGCAACAACATGTGCTTTGAACTCTGCTGGAGGGTTCCCTAGTATTTACAGGAAAGAAGATGACCTGAATAATTTTGTCCTTTCTGGTACTAGATGAAGGAAAATCTTCATCTAGGGATTTGGAAGCATCTGCTTTGGAAAACATAAAAATATCAGTTTGTTGATTTAGGTCAAGCTTTGTCACTACTTTCAGCAGAACTTCGGATATCATGTTCGGATAAGGCACCAGGAAGGCTTGGATCTTCTCCAGTAATCAAGACATTACCCTCAGCTGACAAATGAAATGGAACAGATTGCTATCAGCATAAGATACAGCTCCTCTGACAGGTACAGGACTAGACTGACCTCACAGAGATGCAAGGTTTCTGGCTAGTAGAAACACTTAACTCATAATTTTCAGTAGAACAGTGACATAAGCAATCAGATTATTACATAGATTATTACATAACTTATTGGGGTGATAGGTTAGATGTCTTCTGAGCTTAAGGAGTTCACATTGAACGCCAAAAGGCAGCTAAAGTAGACTGATGGCTATTAACCTACTGGGGTCTAAAGAGCCTGTATTAAGACAAGTAGGAAATTGACTCTTTTCCACCCTCAGTCTGTGTCAGAGGGAGATTTTCCTGCTTCTGGCTCAGATGTCACAAGCAGGGAGAAAGCAGGCTACATGGAAAAGCTTCTAAATGTTAACGTGACAAGATGGAGGAAACCCAGTTCACTTTGTATAGACATGCAGTGATCACGATAAGAAAGCTCTCCCGGTCTTCAGGCTTTAGCCGTGAAAATTTACCAGATGGTCCAGGGAAAGGAGGTTAAAGAATTTCTGGAAAACATGAGAAAGTCTCTTGAACGATTCATTAAAAAGCTTACCTATGCCTTAAAGAGCAGAGAGAGAACTTGGATATCGTTATTAGACACACTAATAGCAGATATATTTCTGAGCCACCTGCATGTCTCCAAGATGGAAGAGTGACTTGCTTTTTGATGCTACACTTAATTCCTGCCTGCCATTTTAGCATCTCCACTGAAACAAAACGAAAAATACTTCCCAATGTCTGTGCTAGTTTTGTGACTTCTTCTAGAGCCACCTCCAGTCACTCAGTTCCAGTGACCTACTATTCTATCTAGAGATGAGGCAGAGAAAATGCAAACTCTTTTAATCCTATACATGAAGAGGCATAAAGCACATTCTTCCTGGGCAGAAACTGCTGGACAAGAAAGTTCAAGCACGAGAAGTTAGTCCACAGCAAATCGTGCAAGCACTCTAAGTTTGGCAAATCGAAGTCTCCAAAGTGCACGAGAAAAGCACTGCCAAACTTGGAATGAAAGTGGCAAATGAATCCACTACAGAAGCTATATCTGGCATGACCAATCGTTTAATATTAATGAAAGGGGAAGAAGGGAAACAGAGAAAGAGTAATATAAGGAGACTGAGGTTTCTGTTGGTGTCTCTTATCTAAGGAAATCACTGACCACATAAGAGAAAAACCAAAAATTTCAATTTAGCAATTTGCCCAGCAGCAAAAACAAAGGCAGGTGCTGGATATAATAGACAATACTCCTCAAACTGTTTCTTTCTGCACAGCACTCAGTAAACAGAGTCACCACTATTGAGTTCTAACCTCTTGTCATGCAGCAACGTTGAGTCAACAATCCGCTCTTATGGCTTAATGCTTTTGATGTTTACTTTGTTCTTTCTATAGTTCAAAAGAAAGCACTAATGCACCAGTCCTCTTACCAAATACAATCTTAATCCCAGAATCCAAGCCTTTTGCTGTTGGCCAGTTAAGTCTGTTAAGACGAAAGGATTTGATCAAGCTTTACATAACAACACAGAAGTTAAATCCAGCAAACAGAGTTTCTTTTTATCTGTACTGCTCAGACGGCTAAGGGGGGGGGAATGAGAGAGAGAGAAAAAAAAAAGGTAATGAACTTGGCTATGTAAAACAAAATATGGAATTAAATTATTTCTTTTATTGCCACTTTGTCTTTTCAATGAGAGTCTTCTAAAAACTCAGATTTATTGTCCAATAAGTCTTTGAGTGTGAAAGCTATAACTTTCCTTTAACACAGAAGAACTGTGGCACCTGCTGTGTGTTTTTGCAAATCTGAGAAATGTTTTCTTTTCATTTTTTTCCATCCCTACCGTATATTTATGACGTTAGAACACAGCTCATTGATTAGCCTGGTACTCAGTAGAGCTGGGTTCAAGTCTTTGTTTTGTCCTTCATGTCTTTTGTCAGCTTAGTCCAATCAACCAAACATGTTTCAGTGAGTTACAGTTCACTGTCTCTGAAACAGGTTATCAGTGATGTTGATGTTATCTTATGGCACATGAATATATGACCATGCAACATGCATGTGTTACAGCAGTACATATGTAAAGATTGTGAGGCAGCAAAATAAAGGCAGAACAACTATTTCAGATGGAAAGATTAATACTTTCTAGAGTATTAATTACATTTTCACACAAAACATTATGAAGCAAAAGAGCCACAACAGTGGTCATTTTGTACCTAAGAGACAGAATCCAAGCTGTGCCCTAACAAAGGTCTCAAATCACATTTCAGCTTCACATTATGCTAATATCACAATTTTATGCTAGTACTATCACAATCGTCCAAAAATATTACGCCAGTAAAAAGTACAAAGTTATACAAAAAGAGTGGAAGCATCCTGCTTTAACGTAATGCTTCTAGTAGCATCTCTTAATCATGAGATTTTCAATATCCCATTCAAGAGAGAAGTGACTAACACTGTCCCCAGCATGGGAAGCACAGTCTGGAGAACTGAAAACTGAAGCAATGAGGTCCAAGCCTTGGCAAGCTGCACACATTCGTCTGCGCGCTGGGTGGGAACAGCTACCTGCTTGTCAACTTGAAAGATATCACAAAACAGCTCTTCCCCAGTGGCAGCACACAAAGAAAAGACCTCCTGCTGGTATCTAAATCTTGTCTTCATTACTCAGCTAGTTCATAAGAAATGAGGCGCATCAGAAATAATAAAATAAAACTGCTGAAAGACTTAAATTACAGTAGTCTAAAAGGTTTTACACTCATAAAAACAATCTTGCTGCTGACTTGTTTGGAAATATTATATATTTGATACTATGTTTGCTATGCAAGACAATGCTACACAACAAAGAGAAATAATTAGAGGCAAGGAAAGGTAGAATGAGACACAAAAATGGAATTATTCACCTTGCTGACATTTAATATCCTGTATATATATGCTATAATTACAAAAATTAAAAAGCCACCCTTTATTGGATTTATGCCCTACTATGAGAAGAAAGGAAATCTGTGGTGAAATTAAATATTAGAACCTTTTAACAAACACTGACTCTATCATGTCTTGTATATCTTGCTTTTGTGTTTAACAGTAACCTACAAGCACCAGCTGAAACTGAGCTCCTATGTTACAGGTGTATAAAACGGAATATTTTTTGTAAACTACAGACATGACAGAAAAATGTGATCCAAAAAGCACAGAGTATTAACACATTTCACAGATAAGGAACTGGAAGACAGACACTCTTAACACAGAAAATCTTTCAAGTTCTGTATAGACAGAGGACTCTACCACCAGCAACAAATGAGTGGATTGTAAAAGGACAGAAATTTCCAAGTGAAGCTTAACATGGTTCACTGCACTAAATAAGCTGGGCATATTGTTTCCACTAGCCTATAATATAAATCTAGCCCATGCAATCACTTGTCGTACCAGAGAGTTTTCCAGAGAGCTTCTAAAGTCATATTTCTGTTTGGTTTTGGTTTTTTAAAAACGGAGCAACAATGCCCTCAAATTCATCTCTTCTGTTCATCAATCCCCACTTGCCCAACTGGAGTTCAAGGTACTTCAGATGTGTTCTCTGGCACACAGAACACAGTGTCCATACTCAAGGCCCCCAAAGACCCTTCCCACCACAACAATGACCCCATCTCCACTGCAAGGAGAGGCCTGATCACAAAAGAAGAGATGACTCTTGGAAAGAAGCAGTTATCTGAGGCAATATCGATTCCATTCATATGCAAGAGAAACATTGGGTAAGAGACTCTGGCCTTACCGAGAAATTAATGCAGGAGTTTCTAAGTCTGGTTTGGGTAGCGCAGAAGGGTGGGCAGTGTATCACAAAACCCAGTGCTAACATTTTCAGCGATGGCACTACCACCTCTGCTGGGGGCAGTGATATTCACTACTGCTACCAATGCAAAATCATTGTGAGATCTTGTCCCTATGATACAACTGGGTGACTTTTTTTCACTACTCGGAGGACAGTGGTAGGAGATACCCTATTCCCATCTTAACAGTTTTTCCAGGCAAATGACACACCAGCATATCAAGAACTGCACTCTCATATATGTATTCTCACACTGACTTGTTCACTGACACACTCCGGTAACACTTAACATTAACCAAGAAACGTTGATTTTTAAATACCTTCTAGATGAAAGTGTTCATCACCGATACTGTCTCTGTAGCCTTCCCCAGATAAATCCTGTTTAAAAAAATAGAAACAAATTAATGACAACTATATTACATACAAGGTGCTTAGGTGTTAAGAATATGTATTTATTATCACCGGGATTAATTTAAAACACTAATGAGAGCACAGAAATTGTTTTACAGGAAAAAAGTCACTTTATTAGTAGTAGTCAATGCATTTGGTGCTATTTTACAATGACCTGGACATACTTTAGGACAAAAATGTAATGGAGATGAATAGATTATACACAAGAAAGAAAAAAGAAGCATTCATAGTCAAAGCCTTTTACAAAGTAGATTAATATTTAGCATTTCAATGTTCTGTCAATCAAGCAAGACAAAAAACTCCAAATGGAAATGATAAAGGAGAAATAAGCCTACACTACCCACAGAGGAATGTTATCACTTGGTTCCACCAACAAACAGAAAATGTTCATATGCCAGAGATCACCCAAGAAAAACAGATAACAGACTCTGAAGAGCTGCCTGATCCTTCAGTCCTGAAATTAATGAAATTCTGTCAGCCCCAGTATGTCCACAGTAATACACAAGCTGATGTCATAGATATGCAGATGATCTTATCTCAGAACAAAACCACATTTTTCTAATGGTGCTGAAGTAGTAATAAAGGGCATCAGTGGGATTTGGAGTTAATCCCACTTACAAAGACCCTGAAGAGCATTCTTACTCTTTTATTAGCAGACCCTTCCAGATCCATCCCCTCACACACCAACTAAACTAAACCACGAGCAATGACAGCTATCCTCATATTTTGCCCTCTCCCGTTCATTCCGAAGGCTCTAAGCATCACCATAACATTGTAGTTTGGTCTCCTAGATTCTCCACAAACACTCTGCCACTGCAAAATAGTTATGGTGATAAACAAAGCCATGGTCCTAAGGAGCTGGCATCCTGCACTCAGGGCCATTTTAATCACTGAAAAACGTAACAGGAACACAGATCCAGCATTCTCAGCATCAAACTGTGAATTGGAAGTTGACAGTATAGAGCGTTCTGCACAAGGTAAAAAAAGGAATAACCTATGAAAATAAATGTCTGGTTGTATTCATAAGCTTTATTGTCAAGAAATATTATCATGATAAAGGCAATTCACCTCTTTTTCTTGAAAAAGCTGACAGAGGTTCTTTTCTGCCTTCCACATGCCCAAATGTTATTCTTTGAGATTAGTTATCAGAAAGTAACTAAGCCACAAAAGCATATCTTAGGAATTCTTCAGTATCAATTTATGCAACAGTATTTTAAGAATTAGATTTCACAAACACTACTGAACAGCAAGCCCACAGACCTTGAAAATATTGTTCTGTTCATAAGCAGATACCCAGAAATAAAATTAGAACTCAGGGGTCAAATGGCTCTGAGAAATGCTCTCAACCTGACCAAAAATGCTAGGATTCTGCATAGCACAATGTTCCCACAAAAATGGTCATGGATCTAGTTTTCCAAGAAGCAAATCACAAAAAGTATTTTATGTCATTGATTTTGTGTTCCAGCAGAAAAGGTGTGTTTTTTTGAGCTGATTAATATCGATCATTACCTTAAAAATTATGGAATAAATGGACAGTGGACGAAAAGAAGTCATTAAATGTTGGCATAACATCGTATTTCTGCAAGAAGATGGTCCTTGCAGGGCCTTGTAAAAGTTAGTATACTTTTGTTTGGTCAAATTCCTCTATGTCATCATTTTCCATGAAGCTCTCAGATCACACCTCTGACTGCATGGATAATGCTCTCCCCCTCACAATCTTAAATATTTAATGACCATTAAATATTTAACGGTTTTGGTGGTGTTTTGGTGGTTTGGGTTTTTTTTGGGGGGGGTTGGGGGTTGTTGTTTTGGGAGTGGGTGGGGTTTTTTGTTGTTTGCTTTCTGCTTTTTTTAAGTAAACTCAGAATCCCTGCTCCATCCCTGCTTTCTTGGAAAAAAAAAGTATCTGTTAACCTAATCAGCAAATATGCAATGAGTGCCATGCTCTAACTTGTGATGTACTTCTGAGGCGAATACTATCTAGCAGTATGACTTAAATCTCTTAAAATTTTAGCAAAACAAGCAGTGCATCTGCGTATCAAGTGTTGCTTGTTAAATTGTGTCATTAATCTCAAAAACTTACAAAGTCATTAATTTTTATGATTTTTCAAATGATGCCACTTAAAAATGAGCATGCGTTTGTTAATGTAAAATGTACCATCAAGTAACTCAATGGAAAAGAGTGGAAGACAGAGGTGTAAAACAGCAGTGAAGCATTAATTTTCATTAAGTTAGCTGCCTTATTTTTTCACTTTTAATCGTTACATGGGTCTTAAGTAAATATGTTTTATATTCTAGTCTAGTTTCACTGCTTCTCTAGCTCCTAGTTATTTAAATTAATGTAGTAGCTTAATGCAAGCAAATTTCCATTAAGTGTTTCCGCCTTAAACCAAATTACTATAAATTATCAAATTCTAGAAGTTTTTATTTTGTTGAATCATAATGTAACTGTTAAATAGCACATAAATTGACAAATTATCCTGAAACTGATGAGAGCATCAATTTGAACATTTTAGTGACACATTTAAGCAGAAACCCTCGATTCCTATTCAAATGTGTTCCTCTGTATATGTAAGATTAGGACATGTATTATCTTTGATGGACATTATCTGCGAAAGGCGTGGGCAAGTCTAAGATTTTACAGGGGAAAAAAATGGAGAAAAAAAGAAACTGTTTCATTCATCATATTATCATTAACTCTTCCGTCAAAAAAACTGCAACAGAGTTACTTGAATTAGCACCAGTGAGCCAGATGGCACAACTTGGACAAATACCAAAATGCACCTATTTGAGAAAAAGAATTCTGGACAGTGCATGTGAACTCACACTCACTAGAAAAGTACAAAAGCATCAAGCATCATAGAGAACAATTCTGATTGCAGCTTGTACTGCATAGTGGAGTATTATCCCAGTAAACTGTACAAACTGCCTTAACGTGAATAAAAGAGTGCTGACTTTAGGAAATAGACTAGAAAAAGCAAAGGACAAATGTGTAACACAACTTGCAGCTCAAAAAATGCCAGTGCCATATGCTGCAGTCATATAGGAATATTTGACACCAGGCAGAACGTGTTCGAGGACAAAGGAAAGGCAGGCTCGAGGGGACAAGACCAGCAGTGGCTCTGCCCCTCGGCTGGGCTCTGCACCATGGGCCGCTCGCACCCTGCACAGCGGCAGGAGCCGGGCCGGGGAGAACAAAAGCAACAACATTTAGGTCATAGGTAGTTGTAGATCACTTTCCTGACATGATGTTTTAAATCACAACACTGCATTTTCAAACTGGAACAGTGAGTCACGAAACAACCAAAACCAGATGTACCCTGTGAAATACTACAGAAATGAGGTCAGCGAGCACTTGAAAGAATAAAGAAAAGAAACATTTACATAGAAGGATTATTCCAGCGTGCCATTTCTGTAGGTTGCTAAACAGAAACCCATCTAGAGTAAGCGTCTCTACCTCACTGAGGCCTACCCAGATAAATAAGTTAACTACCAACACAAATCACTGAGAATGACCAAGATTCAGACTCAAACATCTGCTTCAAAACTCTGAACAGCTGGCTGTCTGGCCTGGATAGAAAAGACCTTGTGTCCCATATATCCCATTTTGATAGGTGCTGCTGTGCTCAGCTCAGATTTAAGAGGGTGGGGGTTGAGAAAAGAGTTAATTAGTGCAACTCCCTCAGAAATGCTGCTGAGTATATACATACATGAGGAAGAAAAACAATCTTTAAAAGCTCCCATACCCCAGGGCTTCTGTTCAGCTGGTTACAAGTCAGGCAATCGTCACTTGCTTCCCACCTTTGCCACACAATCAGACTCCCAATGAATTCTAACTCACTGGGAATTTTATTTTTTTAAACCCAACCTCAGTCCTAACCACCCTGTGCAGTTTTCTTACTGATACGAGTCTCTAGAGACTAAAGGCCAGGCACTCACTGTGGGGCTTCCAGCCATTGACTTCTTTTTCACTAGCTATTTGAAAATGCTGCCATCTAAATCCTCACCCATTGTTCTGCCTACATCACTTTATTCCTCCAATGACTTTGCTGGCTCCCTTTCTGCTTTTACCTTGAGGTTAAGCTCCTTGTCTTCACCTTCCAGACTCTGCACAGTTGTATTTGCATTCACATCTCCTGACTACAACCTGGCCCCTGTGCCAACCGATTCTTTTAATCTTAGCCATCACTATGACTCTTCCTACCTGTCCTGCCTCTGCCTTTCCATGCCACTCTCCATGACACCCACAATACAAGGGCCAAAGCTACAGCCCACAGAGTATATATTTTAGCAAGACACATTTGGACTAACACAATGTTAAATACAATTTTGCTTTTGGTGTACTTAAAGACAGCTGCATCCATGGATGTATTAGATACATCAAAGGATAGGTAGGTTATCATGATAACAGGTACATTTTTAAAGTTTGGATCCACCTACTCCCTGTATTACATCACTGTCAATATTGTGTTAATTAACATTTTTCTAAAAGGTGTTGCTCTTCTCAAGTAAAAACAAGTTGCTTTACCTCTCCTCCTTCAAACACTTTATTAAAATCCTTTGATTTGGCCTTAAGATACTCTATTTTCCACATTTTTTTTTCAGAAAATATTCACTCATTCCCTGTTTTAGTGAAGTTCTTATCAAGGTATCATATCCTCCACCTTCCTCACGTAAAATACCAAGAAAACTTTCCTCCCTATATTTAACCATCTTATTGAAATATGCATTTTTTTCTGTCTTTATTGTCATATTGGTGCAATGAAGTTCCAGAACTTTTGGAAAGAACAAAGAAGAAACATTTCACAACAGGACTGGAAGGGATAATATATCGAGTAACTCCAGCATCTTCTGGAGCAGATTTTACAGTGGTTTTAAAGTAGCTGCTAACAAGAATGCCATGTCATCTATGCAAAATTTCCATTTTTGATGTAGACAAAATACAATCCCAAGAAACACAAATTCAAGAGAATGAGGATGCCCATTTATCCAAATGACTGAAGGCTCTGTCAGCTGGAGAGTGGCTCTTCTCGATGCTTCAACCTCACTTGCAGGAAACAGGTTTCCAAAACAAGTCTGATTTTCATATAGCAAGTCCTTAGCAGATTTTGAAAACCAAGTTTCTTGAAGATGCTTCAGGAAACCCACACAAACCCCAAAGCAGTCATTATTATTGTTTTACTTTGTTTTTAATCTTGCCTAGACTTGAAGACAAAGAGGTAAGACTTTTTAGAAAAACAACCAATGGGAGGAACTTAGTTCCCCTCTGGGTATCTGAAATTTCCCATGGACTAAAACCGTGTAACTATACTCACGTGTAACTATACTCAATTCAAGCTTAGTCTTCACTACTAGAAAATCTATTCACACCTCAAAAAAAGGGTATCATTTTAGGATAATGCAGGTGAAAGCAGATATCCAGGTATATGAGGTGATCATCATTCTTTACAGATACAGCTTCATAGCAGGCTTAAAACTCATAATATATAAACACGTAAACTTCTTGTAGCCAGAAATATTTGGAGATGGCATCTTGCTAGGTTAGTAGCTTCCATGTATACAAACCCATGCAGTCAAATATACATAAAAGTGGACTTCTGTGAACATAATTTTTTGCCATTTACAGGCAAAAGATAAGAATGTGTTTTGGGCGTGCACTTGGCTTTCTCTGCATTTGGAAGCAAAGCGTTCATATTAATATTCTCTTTCAAGTACGCCTGAAGATCCCCCTCGTAAGCCTTTTCAAATAAACCACATGCTTCTGTATTATAGTGTCTTATTTAGGACAAGAGCTTCCTTTTTTTCCCTGTCCATAAGTAATCTATATACCTAAGGCCATACACAGATAAAGTACATATTCCAAGTCTCAGTATAATGAAAATTGAAACCATGCAAATACAATTAAGAATTAAAGCATATACCATATAAAAAACACTATAGGGCAATACACATTTATGTTTTGATTTAAGCCTAATATTGTTTCTCCAACAGTATATTTTACCTTTCCTTCTGCAACCATGAGGTTTTACTTTCTCTTTTTTAATTTGCCATTCCAGACAATTTAACAATAAAGATAACTCATCAGGATTCAACCTTCTGTAAAGAATGTGTGAAGCTGCACTCACACTTGGAAAAGTCAAAGTGACTTTAATTTTAAGGCCAACATTAAAATATACATTACAACTGCAATAATCCAGTTTATTAAGCAGAAGCAACCTCTACAATGTTTTCTTTCTCTGAAATAAGAACCTGGTGCTCTGTGATCTGTTACAGATGGGTGTTTCTTTCTCCACCATGCATGGAAGCTTCTCAGGTAAAATTTCTTCATAATATAATCACAGCAGGTAGAGTTGTTAAGAAAACAGATTTCTCCTCTAAGATCTCTGATAGATGATTTTGGGTGGGTTTAGGATTTTATTGCCTTTTATCTGCCATAATGGCCTCTATGGCAAAGCTATAGTCTTCCTAACAGAGACAGCAAAACACGATGGGTGATGCACAACAGGTACAGGAATTCATCCTTCTGTATCTTAGCATAAAGTTCATATTAATATACCAGCTCAAAAACTACGATAGCAAAGTTCACAAATGCATTCAGTTCAGCTGCTTCTGTTCTAGGAGCCATAACTCCCAGGCACAATAATATATATCATAGTAGTGTTTGAAATTGCTGTATGAAAAAAACCCAACCAGCAATAATAGCTTAAAATACTATGGACTTGCTTAATACTACTTGTAGCTAGCTAAAAAAGCATCAACAGATAAAATTATCCGATGTACCTTAAGACCTGTAGATAGTCAGAAGATCCATTTAGGGGACAGTTTTATTTAGTTCATTCCAGTTTCAAGACAGAACATTATTGTTTCTATGATGTTTTCACACTGGATTTCATGGATCTTTAGAATCTCTTGCTAGGTGTTGCAAAGTGACATCTTCCACTAACACTTTTATTGGAATTCTGGAACTATGACAGCTTCTACTTTTTAAGGTGATAGGGTGAGAAACAGTTTTTCAAGGACTTCTGCTGCATAAGTGATGACATTATTGAAAGTAATTGTATGAAAGACAAATGGATTCAGCAGTTACTTTTCAACAGAAAGGTCCAGCCATTAGCTAAAAACGATCAATCCTTGAGATTAAATAGGACTGAAACAAGAAATGACTGCTTTTTGCTATGTTTAAATTCACTTTGAAGATACTTCAGAAGGATAAACGAACTCACTCTACAGATTCAGCCATTTACCTTCCTTTGTTCTTCTAGCTATCCTCTAATCTCTTTGCTGATTGCACACTCAATTGTCCCATGTCCCCCATGATCTTATCTTCAACCTAGATTATACTGATGAACAAGTCTAAGGAAATGAATGAAAGAGGAGACATCTTCATCTACCTTCCAGCCTAGAGAAGCTCATTAATTCTACCAAATTGCTTATTTTGGGATTCTTCACCACAGCAGACAGATGGATGTAGCTACAAAATAAATCAGATTTTCTGTTCAACTTCCATTCATGATAGATCTGGTTAGCAAGAAACTCTTTAACAACAGCTTAAAGTGCACTGAAGTGATTTTACCCAGGCATATGCTGGGAAAAAAGTATGCAGAAAATGGCTACAGAGCCTGACTAAAGAATAACTTGCTCATTTAAGATGTGATCAGTGAAATCAAGGATACTCTTTCCACCAATTTCCAGTGATCTTTAATACACTTCATTCTGAACCCTTCTTGTGATAATAGCCTGTGTCTTCCTACATGGCTCAGGTTTTCACACAGCACAAAGGCTAGCTCCCCTAGAATGATAATCAATGCTCCTCTATTATGTTTATAGCTGAGTCTTTTCCTGCTAATGGATGACGTATATTTATGCAGCTGGAGGAAACCTGGATTCAATAACTGCTCCACCACAGACTCACTGTGTGGTGCAGAGTGAGTCACTTAAATCTCTCTGTGCCTTCGTTTTTCAAGTGTAAAATGGAATTCTTGATGCCCACCTTTGCAAAGGGCTCTGATTCCTCAAGATGAAAACATACCCCGCTAAATAATATTACCTTGTTAGGAAGCACAGGTGTGTGACCCTGGACACATATGCTAATGCTGATCCATAAATCTGTCAACAGGAGGTGCTGGCAAAACAGATGGTTCACATTCCTTTTCAAACCACCTCTTTGTCCCCAAAGCCCAGGTATGTCAACTAATCATTTTGTAACTGGTCAGTGTTTTAATGGGCCAGGATGTCACCATGAAGCACAATACCACCAGCATTATGGCTAAAAAACAGAGCCAAGAAGAGGAAAAGACAGACGTAGATGTTTCCTTTGCCCTTCTCCTCTGTTCCCTGGCATGTAGGACAAACATTGCGAGGCTCCACAGAAAAAGATAAAAGGAAAAACAGAACCCATCTCCACACATTTCTGTAAGCAGTACAGCATCAGTGATCACACCCAAACGCTGATTGATGCTCCATGCCTAGAAACAAACACATGCTTTTTAATTACAGGCAATAAAAAACACCCACAGACACACACTATTTAAAAACCTGATTTAGATGAACAATGGCAAGTTGACCCAAAGGGTCAGGAGGATTACAGGCAAATAAAAACTTCACTCCTAAACTTTTGGTAGTTTATTTTTTTAAAAATCCCAACAACCTAAAGAGTTATCTAATTTCAACTGCCCATCTCAACAAGTGAGTGCACGGCATTCTCCTTGAAAATGTTAATTGGGGCGGGCTGCGGGGAGGGAAGGCTGGGGAGGGGAGGAGAGGGGAGGCTGGGAGCGGAGGGCGGGCAGGGGCCGTGCGGGTCCGTCTGCCACGCACATTCCCATAAAAGGAATGGCAGGGCCACAGCCCCACATCAAAGCCGTGGAGTTTAGCAGATTTCCCCTTCCCCTCCCCCCGAGCCTTTGAGACGGAGACTTCATACTGCAGAATTTAATATCTTTTTCCTCCCTCCCCCCAGCAGCCCCTTTGTCTGCGGCTCTGTTCTCTAAGAGCTAACAGATGTTGATGCCATATAGTTTCAAAGAAAACTTTTGATGCCCACATAACTCATTACAACTAATATATTCCAAGAATGCTTGTAGCTCAGGAAACACTGGGGTGAAAAAAACAGAGGAGAGGGGGCAAATGGCTACACTGAATAAGCCTTGAGAGAAAATAAATAGTTCACTTCAAAGTCATCAGGGAATTCTTTAACAAGCTCTTTCTTCCGCAAAACACAGAACAAATTCAGCTGAGCCTAGAATTCCCAAATGAAACAAATAAAACCAAAACCCATATAAATGGCAAAGCAGAGGGAAGCATCAGAGAGGTCGCCCGGCTCGCCCAGCAACAAAGTGCAGCATTCTTGAGGTTTGATATTCCCAAGCAACCTGCACTGTGCCAGGGCACAAAAGCACTGCTGAGAAGCAGAGACTGTCGACAATAACAGTACAGAGAGCCCTAAAGAAAAGCTACCCCTGTCCCTCTGCACAGAATGAATGCAGACAGCGGTGAGATTGCTCAGTTCACGGAATACTTTAATTCAGCCTTACAACATAAGCAGGAGGACATGTCACGAACGTCAAAATTACAGAGAAGAAATATTTGCTCACATAGCAAAAGCAGGTCATTCATTGCATTTTTCAGGGCAGGAAGGTCCATGTTCTCAAGTCGTTTTCTAGGGTTACGTATAGGATGCAACCTTTCATAAATTTCTCTAGCAGGTCTCCTCCCCTCCCCTGCTGCTTCAGCACCAGCTGCATCCTCTCCCTTTGGTGAGAAGCCCCCCAGGAGCCACCAGGGGCTGGTGGGGAGCAGGGCTGAGAAAAGGGGGGAGGGCGAGAATGCGATTACATCAATTTCCACAGCAGGAGGATCAGATTGCATCATTGCACACAACTTGGGGCCCGCTCTTTTATCCCTGATGCAGGCACATTTCCCATTGAAATCAGTGGGAGACTTGTCTGTGCAAGGACTGCAGAATCGGGTATTCTGTGATCACAGAATTAGAAAGCAGTAGGAAGTCACACCTGGCAGCACCTCTCCCGGTGGTGCTCTGCCCTCCATCAGGATGGGTATCAACTCAAAACAAATGAAAATACAACAATGATGTTGAATTCCTTCTCCCTCTCATACACAAACTTCAAAAAATCCACCTCTGCAGTTATTGTAGCAAAGTCTGTATAAAGTCCCTACCAGTGAACTGCAGATTTCATACAAACAAGTAACAAGGAGAAAGAAAATATTGGGGGGGGGAAGGATTTTAAAGGTTTTAGACAAACAGGTGTGTTCTGCTTGGGTTTTTTTTTCTTCCCAGGGTTTTAGATTGAAGAGGAGAAACAAAACCAGTCAGCCCTGCTTCTGCAGCAGTAACAACGCACGGTCTCTTTTTCTGAATGGTTCAAATACAAACTGTAGTATCATAGCACAATAAATGGAATTATCAGTTTTTCACCGCTGCTTATTTCCAAGCAGCACACTTTGCATCCACTCTCATCTGCATAAAAATTTTCCTCATAGCAGCTGAACAACCTCCCTACTTCAGCTGCTGCTACTCCCATGCACACCTTCCCCAATAACTATCCCCCAAGCAGACGGGTAAACAGCTTAGGAAAACCAGAACTAAAATCTTCTGTCAGATTTGTTTAGGATAAAATGATTTATTTTCTCTCCCTACCTCACTCTTTAGGGATGGATCATTTCCTCTAGGGAATAACAAGGAAGGTGTTCTCAAGCTTTGTGGTTTTCTAATTAAAGAAACTTATTAGTGAGGTCACCCACCACATTTCAGGGTGGCAGGAAACTTCAGCATGAGAGCAGACAGCAGAACTGCTCAGGTAACTCAAATCTAGTCTATGGACTTGGAGGTTTCCACAGTGGCAGAACAGGGCCAGGAGAAGACAAGGGACAACATGGAAGTAGAAAAGATTACTGAGCCCTTACAGCTAAATGCATGTAATCAGAAGATATTAAATCCTATTCCATAAATTCAAAAGCTTACTAAACTCTCCAGATAGTGCACCTGTAACATCTGGGTTCTACATTTCCTCAAAACACCCCAGCACATACAGACTAAAAGGACCGTTCGGTGAGCGAAAAGGCTAGGGAGGCCTACCAGAACCACTTGTGCCACACATTTAAGGCAGCTGCACTGCAGCAACGCTCCAGTCTTCTCCAAATGGCAGGTTCTGAGCTGCTGGAATTTGGCACTCGGGCCAGGAACTGCTTTTGGTGTACGTGATGTGTTTTTCCTATGTTTTTACAACCATCAAATAGCATATTCCAGTGTGAGCTAATTACATGCTCCTTCTGTCTCACATATATCAGAATAGAGTGAGGAAAAAAACCAAAAAGAACCCTGAAATACACCATTTAAAATAAACATCATGGCCTGGTTTTAGCTTCAGCTGAGCCCTCTTGTGACTATTTTATGACAGCAAAATAATTTGTCCTTTAGGAAATTATAGCAAATTAGAAGGAAAAACCCAAACAAACAAACAACATTTCTCCCACACACACTTAATAGCTATCACTTATTGTGGCTATTGGCAGCAAGAGCTGGAGTTTCCCAAGCATAAGATGTGGCATTGCTGTTATTGTGCTTCAAGTGATGCTTTACTTAAAAAAGTGAGAGAATTACAATAGTAGTTTTGTCCTAAAGCTGGTGATGTTTTGCCTGAATACAGGCTTAGAAATCTGTACCTGTAGCAATACTCTTTACTTCATATCACGTTTCTGTTTCTATGCTGAACACATGAACTACAGAGGAACTGATACATCCAGCTTTTTAGTAACTTTGCTGGACTTTCTCGGCTGTTTCTATACATTGAAAATTTACATTCACTGGTCTAAATTTCTTTTGCTGGAATTTCTCAAAGTAAAAACCCCACTTATAGACAAACTGGAGCATAAAACCTTTCAAGCATATCTCCTCCAATGGTCTCAGCAGTAGGGGCCCAGGATTATTGATTGCTCTCAGAAACTCATAATTCCTTTCCAATCTCAAGAAGACAGATTAAAGGCAATTAAAATTCTTTAATTTTTTCTCCCAAACTATTTTTTTAAACTGTCAAAAGATGGGTCTAGACAGAAATATTTCAGATGTTCCTCAACCAGGATTTCTGCCAATACACGAGAACTGTGCTACAGATAGCAGAAAAAAAAAATTACTTCAGTCTGCCACGATGGAGATCCTCATTTTGATGCAACTCTGACACTGTGGACATGCAAAACTCTGAACATTGAGCCATTGGTGTGGTTTTGTCTCCTAAACCAGACAGAATGATGCTCAAAGACATCCAAGGACCTTAGAAGGGCTTTATGGCTGCTTTTCACTATTTCAATTTGGCTTTCTGATTGTGTGTGTGTGTCAGAGTGTGTACGTTTGTTTGTTACATTGCAAGCAGAACAGAAATACTAAGAAAAAATATTTGTTTTGCCAAACATTACGTTCCTTCTAAAGAAACACTGACAGAAAAACATAATCCAGTCTCACAGAATATATATGCAGTTCCTTTGCCTGAAACAAAGGAATTTATCCTGCCGTGACAAAACCAAGCCTGGGTTTCTGAAGCACTATGGAAACTAATATTTGTAGGATGTCTTTCAATTACTTTTTTCCCTTGTTCCACTATTTCCATTAACAAGTATTACTGTTATCCATTACTCTTCTGCATTATACTCTAGCAGAGACCAGTGCCTGTACCTCTCAGTGCTACGAAGACCTACAACCCCTCCCCTCATCCAGGAGGATGCACTCCAAAAGGCTTCCCAGAGAAGCGTCATGGTGCCAAGTCTGACAAAATTCAAGAAGCATTCGGACAATGCCCACAGACATGGTGTATGTGGGGATTTATTTCTGGCCACCTGCAGGTGCCTGCAGTAGAGAATACTCCACTAAGCACTGCTATCTGGAACAACTCTGTTGTTCACTTCTTGCAGTGACAAAACCCAGAGAAAGATGAATGTACAGGTCTCAGACCAAAACATCCAGTGTGGTTGCCCAGGTTTCACTAGTGCATAGGTACTCCATGATTAACTCTTAATGCAAGAGATCCATCTCCAGGCAGGATGCTATGTGTTATTTCAGATAAAGTACACATATCTTACAAAAGCTGGCCTTGGCATCACACTTCACACAAAATGGGACAAGCCAAATCCATCACTGTGAAAAGTCAAGCAAACCAAGGCTACTGCATGTTGTCAAAAGCTGCAAGAGTACCACTTCCACATTGTGAGCACATCACTAGAGCTAGCAAATCCTCTGCTCCCCTTGCTAGGGCACAGCCCCCTTTAAACAGATAGCACAGGAAACACAACTCCATGACTAGCATAAACACCTGGACAAGTTGCATCACTTAGGATCAACAGACACTCTCTCTTCCCATAAAGCAAGGGAGAAAGCTGGAAGAGAAACTCAGGATACCTCAGTTTCATTACAGATCCACAGTCTTCCTCATGTGGCTGTGACTAGCAAACTGACATTTTAAAAGTCTTACCAGGTTACCATCCTGTCTTTCTTTTTTTCAACCAACTCAAATCTGGTTTTGGCGTAAGGTTTTGTACTCATTTTCTATGACTTATCTTATTTAAACAGAAAGGGCAGTGGAGATCCTCTACAATGTTTATACAGTCCTTAACATTTTCCATGAGGAGCAGACACATTTAGGAGAGGAGGGAGCAGGGATGACAGCTGAATGCAGATTATATGCAGAGCAGCAGGCTTGACTGACCCAATGCAGCTATTAAGGGACAGCAGCACCTTAAAATTCACATTTGCCTAGAAAATTTTCCCAAGTCTTAAACACCTGAAAGGGATTAAAGGAGGAAGGAAACCTCAGTATTTCCAGCCAGTTCCCTTTGCTCACTTGACTTTATGAAGATTGCTTCCTTAATTTTGCAATTCAAGCTTTTTGGTCCTTTTAATATGCTTCAGTATGAAAAGTACACAAAAAGAGTGGTGCATGTAATTATAAAACTAAAGGAAAATAGCAAGGAGACTTCATCACCCCAAGCTATCTTAATTTAAATTTTAAATTTAAACTAGGATAAATATTTCATCGCAGTCATTACTAGCATCTCTGTTAACATTGTTTTAATGTCAAATGTTTTTTAATGCTGCTAATTTTTAATTGTTTATGCTTAAAGAACGGAATAAAATTAACACAGAACAGATCTCTCTCGCTAAGCACAACTTTTAATTTCGGTCAGAATCTCTTGAGCAGTCCAGATTGCATCAATAGCTTCATAAGCTCATGACACATATAGCACAAACTATTGCCCAAACTGTCCTGGCAATACATGCAAGCCTTGCTTTTGATCCCAGTTTTGCCCTAGTTTCACATTTCTGTAACTGCAGTAGAAAAAAATCAGGGTGGCTGGAAACAGAATTGTGCCTTCACCTCTTGCTGGAGCATTCAGGACGAACTTGTTTTATAGTCAGCTATACAGCACCAATATTGATATCAAAGTAGATATCTTACCTTAAGTTGAAAACTCTTTACATTTCTTCCACAAGTAAAATATTAAGAACTCTGCCCTAGAGAAAGATGAAAGGAGCCAATCTCCCCTTTAAATTACCAAGCAAGCCTGGGCCTTGACTCCTTTTTCAATGGGAAGTCAAAAAGTCTGACTTCAATCAGTTTGTATAAACCAGCTTTTGTTTTTCCTTTTACCCAAATGACTCTACTCTTAAGGATTTATTGTAACTGGATTGCTTTTCTACCCAGCAGGGAGCTGTAGCACTAGCAAAGCTGTTCCACACAGTAGGTTTTCCGCTGATTGAATTTCTAGACTTTCAGCTCTTCGGAAATGTTTGCTCTTGTACAAGCTGTCAGAGGGAAATTGTGTGCAGTCGATTTTGTCTCAGCTAAAGCCAGGCGGGGTTCCACATACAGCCAGCAAAAGCAGAATTAAAAGAAGGAGGATCAATCAAATTGTGAAGGAGAAAAAAAGCCTCAGCACAAACAAACAAACCAAAAAAACCCCAAAGAAACAAACCACACAACAAAAAGGCAGAGGAAGCAGATGCGAACAAAAACCATTTCTGCAAATAGGTGCACTCAAAAGAACTAGTGACATCCTTTCTTAAAAGGAAAAGTTTTAGTTAAAAATCACTAAAATAAGGGCTAGGAGCAATTTGAAGAAGCTGTTCCATTAAACATGCACAAACCAAATACCATTATGTTGCGTTAAAACCAACATGCTGTATAAATCCTTAACTTTCAGAGAAGCCCACCCTCCCGGTACTGCCACAACTTTCAGTCCCAGGGTCACGTCACGTCACGTCACAGCACTGCATGCCTGCCACAGCGAGCATTGGAGTAGCCAGGCCTTTTACACTCTCTGCTGTGCTTCTCCCTGGTTCTGTGTAATCAGGAACACATGCTGGGAAGATGCAGGAAGCCGTTGCAAAGTACATGACTGTCATAGATGGCAAAGGGTGATTTCACAAGAGGGATTTTTCAGTCATCATGTTCTCAGTTGAGGCAAAGACTACAGAGTCACCACCACTTCAAGTGTGCTTTTGCCATTATCTTGCCCTGCACATGGCCTAATGGTTCAGATTGCTATTGAGGCTTTGTTATTTAGAAATCTAATAACCGTCAAGGCCAAAAGTACACACAAGCACCAACACAATCAAAGAACAGCAGCAAGCAGAGATTAAGACATCTGTATCAAAGATCCCATAAAAGGACCTCAGTATTTGACTGTGGTCTGTTCTGCATATTTCTAACTCATCCGTAAGAAAAAATTTTGGTTCTAACTGCATTACAGGGAACAGAAATGCTTTTAGGCTTACACTAATATTTCCAAGCGACACCACAGGCGAGTATTAGACAGGGAGTCCCTGCCCTGCCAGCCATGAGTAGGTAAGCCTTACAATCTTTAAGTATACCGTAATACGACCAGGAGCAATTGCACTGACAGCAGACACATCATCTTGCCTTAGTATTGACATCTGCATTTTGGTGACCCTGTGTTAGAAAAATTGGTTTATCTTTCAAGAAATAATTACAGCTAGTGGGTCGTTCTTTTTTGACACAACAGTGAAAAATCACAAAGCCATACAATGAGGTTTTTGTTTTTGAATTACCAGACTTTTCTTTAAAAGACTCTGGAGTCCTACTTACTTGTATTGTTCAGGACTCATCCTTGTATGTAAGTGCAGCATCATCCACTGTCTGCCAGGACAGTCACTCTGCCTGCTAAATGTATAATGAAGAAAAGTACCTTGCTAAAATGTTTCTTAGAACATCCCACGTGTTTGCAAGAGTGACTTGCGCAGAGCCTCAGTGAAGATGCAAAAAGTGAACTTTCAGTTATGCTGTGCACCGTCTTTCCTCAGAAGACACTTAACTATGCAGTGAGAAAAGATGACATCTATCATAAACCAAATAATAATAATGAGGATTTTTGCCACTATTCTTCCCCAGTCAACCACCTTCTATTAACAGTGGTTTTCTCTCTCAGTTCCCTCCTTATTTCACCTGTTAAGTGTAGCTCAGTGATTGTTCTGCTGGGAGTCTGTTCAGACATGCTTTCCCAACTCAGCACACTGACAGCCTGACATTTGTGTTCCTAATCAACAGTGCAGTTGACAAAGCCCCGATGATGAAAGGAAATATCCTGGCTCCAAAGTCTTCTAAAGGGCCACTTGACTGAGGAAGGCATTTGCACCACTATTTACACCACATTTAATGAATCTCATTGTCTAAACAGTCTGCTCAAGCTATCACTAAAGAGTTTCCTCCTTTTTTCTTTACCTCTAGGGAGGCTACAGTTCCTCTTTGACCATAAAGAAAAACATTGCAAACCAAAAGAAAGAAGGCAGAGAGTAAGAAATTCTTGATTCACAAGAAAGAAGCACAAGGCTGCAAATGACCTGAAACTTTGTTCAGTCTTTCCTACTGATGCTATTAAGATTTACTCCAGCTGTCCCAGCCATCTAGTGCTAACAGTGCCCCAACCCAAGGCTGAAACCATGTACAATAGCTAAATAAAGTATTGTCTTAAGATAGAAAGTCATTCATAAATCCCAGCAAAGGTTATTGAAAGGTTATTGCTCTCCAATTAAAGATACACAGGCATTTTCAACTAAATGATTGACAGATTTGATTTAGAAGGATGCAAAATTTAAGATTTAGTATTGCAAATCCATAACCTTCAGTGTTCTATGGGAAAATCTCAACAAGGACTGGTCAATTTTCCCCACGCAGACTGAAGAAGCTTAGATTGCCTGAGAGATTTCTTATCTCAATATCAATTTCATCAATTCTATTGTACAATTCTATTTGTGGGCACATGGTTATATAAAGTGCAAAGAATTATTCTGGAGCTGAGAGATGTAACTGAAGCGAGGTAGGCACAGCTCCAACACAGCTTCTCAACAACCCCTATCCCTAGCAAATTGCTTAATTTCTTACATATTTTCTACTTCCAGGTCCTGAAGAACAGAGGACCACAATACCTGAACTGTCTGTCAAAGCTAGTGCTCTTCACCATGACCAGCCTTAAGAGCTTTGCAGACTTTGCTGTATTAACCTGCTTCATATAAAAGCCTGCCTTCTTCTTATAAAGAGAAAGTTATGAGAGAGAGAAAGAGGAAGAGAGAAATGACTGAGGGGAGCAAAAACATATTTGGGGATTTTGGAAAAAGAGGAGCACAGCTTAGAACCTTACGGCTTGTCTCCACGCTCTTCCAGCTGAGCAACCAATAATCTTTCCACATTAAATTACCCGTACACTGCACTAGAAAATACATCCCTTCCTCAAAAGGTTAAGACAGAAGCTTGAATGTATGAATAACACTGCTCTGATGTGTGTAACTACAGAAAACACCCATTGTGGATTTGCTACTTCTCCCATTTAAGTAAATGGAAGCTTTGCCATTGATTTTAATGGAAGGAAACCTTATTTCCATTGTGTAGCATAGGCCATCTGCAGATTAACATCCTAGACCATATGTCATGCCTTGCAGGTCTCACAGAGTACAACCATCTTTCATCCCAAACAAATTGCTGTCAATCTGCCTTTATTTGCTTTAATGATTCTCTTACAGTTATTACAGGAAAATACCAACTGACTTCTTTTGAAGGAGCAGGGCACTTTCATGCAGAACCAGAATGGTGACAACAATGGAAGATGGTAAAGTAAGAAATGTAGGGGAAGTTACATGTATTATTATTATTATTACTACTATTATTATTATTAAAAACACAAAAGACACTGAGGTTGGGAGAAGAGAAAAAGCTTAACAATATAACATGACTGGAAAGCAGATGCCCAGAGGAAATTAAAGGCAGTCAGTGGTGAAACCTTTGCACAGACAGTAAAGCTTACTCAAATTAACTGTTTTTTGAAACCAACTTCGCTCCTTAAATGAGTAAATTTTACAGTTTGCAGGATCAATGATCTAAAGTGAATGCTTAAAAACAATGTAAAAGATACCAGGTATCTACATCAGAATAACAGTACCTGAAACAGCATATCACACTAATACTGATGTTAATTATCCCTCATTAAAAATAAACTTCAAAGTGGGACAAGAAACCTGAATGGTAATATAGGCAAAGACTTAAAAGGGATGATAGAAACTAGGCTAAGGTATATAATGGAATACTCAGTGAAAAGGGAGTAAGCAGAAAGACTGAAGCAAAAGCAAAGCTAAGAAGCAAGGGCTACAGTAGGAAAGAAAATTGAATGGGTGTAGAGAAAGAATATGGCCACATGTCTTTATTCTCTGTTTATTCAGGGCCACAGCCTGCGAAAATTTAACGCCTGATGGAAAGACTAAAGCCATGACCACTGCTGTGAATTTCAGTGACCTGGGTCAAACTCTTAAAGGCATTCCTAGGTTTGGAGCTGCAGAGGCTTCTCTTTCTGAATAAGCACACGCATGTGCATATACTCACATGTGCATCTGCAGGATTTAGTCATAAGCTCACAGCCCTGTTAGGGTTTCATTATTCTTACAACAGAGCTCCAACAGTCACAGCCTTATCCAAGTGAGAATGAATTGCTGGGAGTCTGACAAAATGGGGAGCAATGCTGAGACAGATAGCCAGTGAATACTGGGATTTCTGAGAAATTGTAGACAAATTCTACTGCTTATCTGACAGAAATGAGATGGGCTGCTGGCTGACACTTAGAAAGCACTGAGAACACTGCCCCAGTGAGAAAAGCTTCTTTAGCATGTAAATTAACTTTCCTCATATCACATATACATAAAGTAGTTAGGTATTGACACCTAACACATACATTGAGCTGTCTTGAAAAAAATAGCAAGAATTCAAAAGAAAACTGCATATGAAGAAAATAATTCTCTGGGCGACATCTTTCAGTGAAGCTCTTCCGCAACTCTGTACTATTGAAAAAATATGTAGATTAATTCTCTGTCCAACCTAAATTTCTGCAAACAGTGTCACCAGCTGAAGCAGCATGGCCAGTTGACAGTGTAGTACTTCACCCACCACCAAGCTCCCCTAGGCTGCCATGGACTGTACTATCCAAGCAACCACTTTAAAGTAATCCTCAAAGTTTCTAAACGAGCTGCTCTTACATCAGTGTTTCTAGTATAGTCAGCCCCCTCAGATATGTTGTATGAGGCAGAAAGGAGTAACCATCTCCAATGACACTGCTCAAAGGCAATAATTCATAACAGGGATGTTAGAAAACAATAAAACAAAAATGTGAGGAGTGGGAAGAGTACACAAAGGTAGGCTAGGAAAACACCTATCATGATGGAAGTAAAGCCCCTGAAAAGCTTCACCAAGTTTACAGAAAAATGCAATACTCAGGCATTCATTGTAAACCTTATTTGTACAGTTCTTCTAGTCTCCAGCACCAAAGCAGAAGTCCCAGCAGCTTCAGCTGGAGGACAGTGTCCCTAAAAAGCCCTGCTGCAGACCTATAAGCTCTGTAAATGAGGAACAGAGGGGTTGGTTCAGAGTGCACCGGAACAGAACTTTACACAACTTTCTGGTCCGTTTGAATTGATAAATATTGTAGAGTCACAGATTGCGGGGAAGCCTAGGAGGAGAGCGTCTATTAGCATTTGACAAGTGTTCGACTTCAGGAAACATGAAGGAAACTTGGCTTAGGTCATAAAACACAGTGGCTGGGATAGTTTTAGTACAACAGTTCAAAAATTCTCTGCCTTAGGGTAGACCGAATGTTTCACACAGGCTGGCAGGATATGGATTTTGCACTGGAGTCTGAAGTATTGTCCATTTCCTCACACAGTACTATAAACAGACCATTTTATTTCAAGTTTCTCTGCTTTTATGGCAAATATTAATCAAATGCAATGTGGCAGCCGAATCCCTGTTAACAGCTTAATTTTGTGAATCTCTTACACAGTGCTTGCAAAGCAAACTTTGCAGCTGCTGAGTTTGTTATGGGTTGGGTATTTCTTCGCATCCTGACTGAATCCTAAATGTGCCCAATAAAGCTCTGCTTATTTTAGCTAGGGATATTTCCATAGGCCTGTTTTGATGGGCAGAGTTCCTTCCCCTCCGCTCTGGTGTCTTTTCCATTAAAGAGTAACAAACTTAGAAGATTTAAATATAAATAAATAAATGGAACAGCAAACTATCACAGCTTCAAGATCTCACTTTATGGATAGAATTTAGGACAAGAGGCAATACTAAAAATATGATTTGTACCACACCTTAAAGCCTACATGCTCAAGCCAATGTTCACACAAATACACAATCTCAGGCTGTGAATTCTCTTATAAGCTTGCTGGAGATAACACACAAAAGCTTGTTTAGAGACCTCTGCTCTTTCTTTTTTTCCCTAGTGTATTTGGTTTTGTTATGCCCTTGCACACAGAACCTTAGCTCTCTACTTACAATGTCTGTTTTGCTCTTCTCACTAAAACAAGAGGGAAATCAGGAAGAACACAAGTTTCCTAATTATACACACAGCAAGTCACTACACTGTGACATTTAGAAGCATTCATGCAGCCCTCTATGATCAAGGCTGCATTTAAGACTTCTGATAAGAGACTGGGTCAGGTAGGTTCATAACTCTGGACATATTAAACTGTACTGACAGAAAACAGTAGCTCCTTTGATGAGAGTTTGTGCTCACAGAGGTAACAAGTCTAGCTGTGCAGTTCGGTACAGGCTGCTGTCACAAGACCTCCTTGCCTGTTCAACCTAAGGACAAGCATAACGTGGCCAAGGAAAGAACACAGTTCGTAAGTGCAAGCATGAAAGGAAATACTAAAAGAAAAAAAAAAAAGAAAAAATAAGAACAAAGAAAGCTTAAGCTGATTTTTCTGTTTTTCAATTGACACAACTGTAAACAAGTGCAGAGGTTTATTAGTTTATAATGCTTTGTGTGGGCATGTAGCTCAAATGTGAGCTTTCGCTGAAGAAATGGAATTTGGCAAAAAAAGGAGTTTCAAGACAGCCTACACACTTTCCTATTAAGAAGATTAAATAAGAATTCAAAATATTTAACTTTGAGTAATGAAGTTTGTACTTGAGTAACAACTAATCTTGTGCTCATACACATCCCAATTTGGTACTGCACTTGCTTAACTTTAAGCATTCAAGTAATCTCACTGACTTCCCTCGTATTTCAGCACACGCTAAGTGCTTTGCTGAAATGGGGTCATGATCAGATTTAAAGTGTCCCTTAACGAGGATTTACTTATTAGAATAAAAGGTCTCCAGAAAAGCCACATTCACCTAACCAGCAACTTTTTACCTAACTTTGCCTTTAAATAAACCTATCTTGCATACAAGGAAGGAATCCATGAAGAATTATTTTAAACAGAACATTTCAAGTTCAGCTAAATGTGTGAAAAATCAGGGCCTGGACTCAACTGTATCCAGACTCACTGTGACTGTATGTTAGAAGGCAGCATATAATCCCTTGCTATAACACAGCCACTTGTGCATTCAGCCTTAACTCTGAACATGCTGTCTTGCTTTTGTAATCCAGCAGGCAACATCCATATCTTCTGGCCAAATTCTTTTCAGCTATGATCTTTTCCAGATTTCAGTCATCACTTGCATGCAAAAAGAGTCAAATTCAAACCTTTACAATAGCCTTTAATTGCATATACCACATACTTTTAACACTACTCATTCTCATGAGCAGTAACTGACAAATAACCTTACTTTGTCTTGAAAATACAGGATCCAGTTAGGAATCAAAGAAAAAGTTATGGAAGAAGTAATACCTAGTTCCCCATCTCCAGCTCAAAGAAAAGGCCAGGATTTTACACTAAGAACACTCATGATTTCCTTTAAAGCAGGTTTAGGTCTTTGTTACAATCACTATAATTCTTCTACTGCTTTAGTAATATCTCCCTCTTGCAGGTGCTACTGCAGAAAGTATCTTTATTTCACAATGTTACCCTTAAGAAGAAATTACATTATCCAACATCCACACATCACAATGACCATCCATTTACCTATTTAGAAAAATATAAACAAAGCCACAGAAGCTGCAATTTTTGTAGCCAGTACAGATTTAAAAATTCCCAATGGCAACAAGGGGGAATTTTGCCTGAGCTGCTACATCTGCATTGCTCAGAGGGGCTACTCCGGTATTACTCCCACAGCACTACAGGTGGCGTGGGCTTGTCTGCAAAAGAAAGCTCTGCTGGATTTAAACTGAAGGCCTATCTATAAACTGAGTTGAAGTGCAAAAAGCTGTGTGGACATTTATTTTGCGTGGTTTATTTATATTTAGCTTAACTGATCCACAATCATTTAAAGCCAAACATAAAAGACGGCCAGAATCCTTAATGCCCATAATAGAGTCTCCACCATTCCACGCAAATTAAAGTAGCAGTTTATTTAAACTGAAGTTGTGCCACTCGTGTGGAAAAGGGCAAAGCTAATCAGGTGTTGTCTCACTACAGTCTGAGCAGAAATAATGGAAGGATCTGCTTGCTGCCATAGCAATTAGAAACAAGAGACGGAGGCTCTGCCAGCAGGGGAGAGGGAGGAGGGAGAGGGAGGAGGGAGAGGGAGGAGGGAGAGGGAGGAGGGAGAGGGAGGAGGGAGAGGGAGGAGGGAGAGGGAGGAGGGAGAGGGAGGAGGGAGAGGGAGGAGGGAGAGGGAGGAGGGAGAGGGAGGGGGAGAGGGACTCCCTGCTAGACGGGGCAGGCAAATCTATTTCTGCACCAAAGAAACAATCCCCTCAACGTCCCTCCAGTGTGTTGTCAAACCTGACCTGTGTGAAATTTGAGAATGGATATAAATCAAAGGGAGAAAAAGTAATAAAAAGCTCCCGGCAGACTTGATGACATGTTGATAATGTTCTCGTCCTGGAGTCAGGGTGACACCAAGCCCAAAGATGATATATAGAACTAAGCCCACATACCGACGATTTACTGGTCTAACGACAGTTTTCATTGATCAGAGGCCAACAATTACTGGATTCCTTCCCACTGCCTATTTCAGTATCAGGCTCTGGCGTACAATCAAAACACTAGCCCTGCTTCTCCACAGTTCATGTGCCAACTTTGCAGTGGATGCTCAAGCCAAGCAAGAATGATATGCAAATCTGGCAGGTGTTTGGGGCATACCAGTGCTGCTCAAAAGCCCAACCATAAAAAAGGAAACAGCAGAAAGGCTCGGGGAGTCCCGATCTGCTGCAGAAAGGCTGCAAGCTCTGTACTGTACACAGTAAACAGGTCCCAGAAACAGGAGACATGGCTTTCAGGCAGCAACAGAAAAGCTTGATTATTTTTTGCTCAGGATAAACAAAGCACATTCTTTATATCCCCTCCAGATACTCTAAAGGCCTCTCTTGCCACTAAAGCTTATTTCATAAAGAACAAGAACTTACAAACAAATACAGCAACTGGTGCTGGTACCAATCACATAACGTTCCTTTGTTTTTTGTTTTGCTTTGTGTCTTAAAGTAGGGAGCCAGCAGAGAGATTTTCTTCCCAAGTGTATGGAAAATGGATGTGTCACACTGAATTAATATCTGCAATGGCACATTCAAATGGCCACAATTAAGTTGCTGGAACAAGATGAATCAATACGTGAAAGGTGCTGGCAAAGAAATATTTTTCCAGTATATTACTGTCTCTTACAGACAGGCAAGTGCACGTCTTAGTCTATCAGGATTTACCTATCTATTCCACAGTCAGTATAAGGGAATGCTGCTAATTTCCAAAAGCTTCTGTCCACCTTCTTTGGGACCCAAGGAAAAGTTGGGAAAAGCTCCAAAGAAACAACTCCTGTTAAACAAAATAGTTAATATAACAGATTCCTTACTGTAAACTCATGAGTTACACATATTTAGAAACTACACAGTAGCATAGACTACACAAAGACTGATTCGTCGGTATCTTTGCACAACACTCTTAAAACTAGCGATGCCACTAAAGAATTTCCTTCTCTTTTGACCTTTTGTCCTCTTATTTCTGTTAATATTTCTCTTAAATCTGATTTGGCCAAGTTTTCCAGCAGAAACAAAAGCAATTCAAGAGTTCAGAAAGGGATATATTGTTTTTAGGAGCACAGACAATGGAAAATACCTTCTTAAGACAAGATGTCATTTCAAAAAAATTTTGAGCAATTTTGAGACTTGACGTGGGTGACTACTTTTAAGGGAAATGCAGGCAGAAGGATCTTATGGTTTTGAAGACACTTAAGAGGATAGGAGGTTTTTGTTGCTTTAAATAATATCTGTGTAAAAATGAAACTATCATTAGAAATACTGTCCATGTCTTCAAAGAATAATAACCACCACCCAGGCCAACCTAAAATTTGCAGGCTTCCAAGCACATGTTCTATTCTTAAAAATTACACACTTAAAATATTTAACCCTTTTCCACAAAAAGGGAAAGAACATAAATAGAAAGAAAAAACGAGGAGACTGAGCATCCAGAAGGTGCCATCAGCATATACTCTGAAAAGAAAGGGAGTTGTCTTCTCTTCAAGCTTCCCAACAGTAAAACTTACAACAAAGGAGTCCAAGAGGTTCAAACACAAATAGATTTTTATAGAGGGAGTATTAACTTCTATATAAAGACACTGCACAAAGGAAGACCCTCTGGAAGCAGATGACTTTGACAACCCAGCCTTTATGTGCTTCCCTATGCAGCATTTGCGGTAGAGATCTTCCTTTCTGCCTCTATTTCGAACTTCACTTAATATGGCATTTTAGCTTCCATGTCTATTTACTCTTGAAATGTGACAGGCCAGTAACAATAATTATTTGCATTGCAGCCATGCCAACATGCCCTGGTGATGAACTGGAACCCTCTTGCGCTAAGCACTGAGCTACCAGTTAAATGAGCCCGTGAGTGTTGACGAGGCTCCTTGCCTGCATCACACAGCTACTGGAAGGAAATACAGGACATAGCTCAAAGAGGAGAGTGCCACTTTTGTGTTATGTGTCTTTGAGCAACTCAGCATATTTTGACCATGTATACAGAGGCCACAGAAGGATTTTTACAGCGCGTTTTCCCCCACCCTTTCATATTGCTGTTCTTTCTTTCTTTGGCTAGTATTTGGACAGCCTGGTGCTCATCAGCATGCCCTCCTGGTCAGGCAGGCATCTGTTTCAGCTTCAAGTGGTCTGTGGGGGCAAAAAAAAACCCCTCTTATGTTCAAAGAGGCCAAATTATTACCTACAGAGGGTCCCCAGATCAGAACATCTGTATGCAGTAAGTAGATGTGTTTCTAAATACCAGATTTTTGGAGAAGAGATGAAATAATCTACCAATACAAAGGTGAAAGATTTATTCATACCATGTACTTCAAATAGTAACCCTATCAACCGAGGTTAAAAAGTTCTTTTTAAGATTTAACTCTTTTCCAAGGAAACTGTTTTATAATTACAAGGACTACATGGTAACCGTATGCTGTTCACGTTACACTGAATGCAATGATCAGTGCTGAAATGACATTATATCAACATATTTTTATACCTGCACAAAGATAATAACATGGTAAATAATCAACGTTCGCAGTGTACTGTCTCTGTCAGTTTTTCAGGGCCTCCTGTGTTAGATTTACTTGCTGTGTTTGATTTTTTTTTTATGAATCTGAATTATAACAGTCCACTATTGTTTCGCATTGTGTGTCAAAATCTGGTCAACACTAAATTTACTTTACACCTTCAGTGACATATGAAATATTTACAAATCTCTAAACAGCAGAAAACTGATGCTATTCCAAACTGTCCTGGACACTTACTGCTCGTATTTGTGAAATGCAAGAGTACTGTGGCAGCAACAAGAAGCTCTGGCGTTGCCTACAGACTAAAGCAGATATTAGGACGTAACATTCAACCATACTCTATCCATAATTGGAAGTTTTGGTTAACTTTGCAGTCAGACAAATGAAGTTTGTATGGATTATACAGAGCAAAAATTCCACAATAGTACTATTACCCCACCTAAAGCTTTTTTTTTGGCTGATGAGTGCAGTAAAAGTACTCCAAAAATTAGCTATAAGCCTTTAGATTTTGTTCCTACATCTTCAATTTTAATTTCTCCCCTTTCTCCTCTTACTCACAGCTTCTATTACTTATTTCAAATCTTAGCCTTTTCACTGGATTAGCTTCTCCTTTTTTGGACAGTTGGTGGCTTGTGTTCATATACAGAAGTCAACATACAACAAAACCTTCCTACCTGCCAAATCTCACAGACTTAAAACATACACCTAAACTGAGGACATAAGACAGACAGATGTGGAATTAAACTTTAACTAAAATAATTCACCAATCCAGGTCCTTTAAACTTCACCTTCATAGCCCCTTTGAGGTGACATCAATAATGTACAATAATACATATGAGACAAAAATAGGTCTGTGTGGATCGGTAGTAAACCTAAAACTAAAATGAAGGACAGTTGAAACACAGAATCAGGGTTTCACTGTGCAATTAGAATCATTGATTTCTCTCATTATTTCACTAAGTGAAGGTTGCATGCAGGGCTGATCTCGGCAAGTAGCTGCGAAGTAAAAAAAGCAATTTTCAAGTATATCTGCTCTGTCCAAGTAATAATTGAGCAAAAGTTATATAAAATTCTTCTTCTTCACAACTTGACATCTGACAGAACAAGTTTCTCTATACATAAAAAAGAAAAATCAAAGCAATTCTCCTCTTACTAAGAGCCCATGCCACCAGACAGCACAGCTGGGAGATCTTCTGAATCTGCTGCACCCTACCTGCCCAAGTGGAATTTCTTCCCTTTATTAATCTCTCCAGCAAGTGGCGGGACAGCTGCTATATTTATCCAGCACATGCAGGACTGGTTCCTGCAGTCTTCAAAAGGCATATCAGGTGCTGATGCCTATTTTTAAACAGGACATCTAAACTTCCCAAGTGTGGTGACCCGTGAGTTTGGACATTCTGCTTTTAATCAAGCGAGTTAATTAGCTACAGGGCTCTAAAGGAAAAAAAGGCATCAAAGAGGAAGACCAGGCTACAATAGAGAAGCCTAAGATCTGAGTGATAGGAGCTCCTCCTACTTTCAAGCACAAGTATTCAGGGAAGGATTTTTTCCCCCCCTTTGCCTTATCTTTGCCACTAAAATACAGGCAAGGCTTCTTCCTTCCCGTGAGAGGTTGACATCATCTTTTGTTCAAGAAAGTCTCGAGCATTGGTGCTACTCACTCTCAAGTGAAAAATTATTCAACAGACAAAATCTTGGCCCTAAACATCATGCCATTGGGAAGATACTAAGAAAATATTGAAACCCAGGACCGAAAGTAAGTACAAACTGCTTTACAGACATTAAGAGAACCTTCTAAAATAAGTAGGACACTTAGGTGCAGTAGTGAGCAGTGATGGCAGGTGACAGGATAGCATGGGATGCAATGGGGGTTGAAAAACTTAAAAGGTACTTTGAAAAAAAGGTAAAGCATGGCACACAGAAGTTAAAGAGCTTGAGAGGACCAATGAAAGAACCAAGGCCTTCTTATAACCTCACCTACTTTGTAACCATTGTCCAATAATCCTTCCAAAGAAGAGTGACAGGGTTATTACTTGTTCTTTATGTTATTCACATGGAGAAAAAAGCATTCAATATTTTGAACTATTCTGGAAAAATTTCTACAGCTTAAAGTTTTTCAAGTTATTTACACACACACTTCTCCCTGCTGGCGCATATCTCACCTCTAACATAATGGAGCTGTTGCTTTGACCTGTGCTGCTTGGGAAAAGGCAAGGGTTTTCTGTCTGTTCAATGTACAAAGCAGATACAAAGAGATATGGGATAAGTCATGGTCCTAGCACGAGGCTAAGAAGTGCTGCGAACGCTTATCCAGGTCTGTGACAGGCAAATACTGAAAACACAGAGAACAACATGATCAATGGAGAAAACCCTCTTATCTGTATAGGAGATGCACCCATTATTGATAGTGGGTATCATGTTCTGGTTTTGTTAAGTCCTGCGGCCTCTGTTTTCTCTCTCTCTGACACATGTACACACAAATACTCTCCCTTAAAACACCCATACTTAAAGTGCAACAGAGGCCAAGCTTCAGTCAAATATTCCCAAATCTATCCCTTTTCAGATATGTGAGATTAATGCTTGCATGTCACTGCTGACATTCCAATTTGCTCTCCAGCTTAATGGCCTTCCTTAAAGCAGCAATGAATAAGGGACAGTTGGCAGTTTCCCTTTCTCTTTTTTTCTGTCATCTTTTCTTGTCCTTAGACATAGCCTCTCCAAGATGTTTATTGCAGTTTCTTTTGTTAAGTTTCTTCCTCATCAGCCACTGAACATGGCTGGGTTTTTTGTTTTCCCTGAGATGGGGGACAGTTTTGGACACAGCAGTGACTTCCAACACACACAGTGGACATGAGTCTATTCATGGAAACCTATCTTGTCACTGGTTAAAATAGCACAATCAACTGTAAAATTTCAAAGCAGCTAGAGACTGAGCAGCTAATCCCACCTTACTTACCTCCTGCTACATAATCAAAAATAACAACATCCTCGATGCTATAAGAAAATTCTCACCCATGGTTTATATGTGAGAGAGCCAACCAGAGATGAGATCTCATTCTGCTCTGCTTAACACAAAGCAAAATAGACAGTCTTGCTCACATGGCTTACCAGAAACAGTCACAAGTGTTAAAACTGACCTCACTTAAGTCTCTGTTTCTTTCCACTGATGAAAGGAGACAGCATGACTAGCTCAGATGTCAGCATTTACCTTGCAGACATCTAAAGTTAGCCAAGATGGACTAAGCTCAAGTCACGACAAGAAATAATACAGAGTATTGGGCACAGTGCCTCAGTAGCTGTGACAAGGGGTGCTAGCAAGACAAAGAGTAACCATAAACTAAATGCAGATTCTGTATGTGAGTAGTATAAAATCTGGACGTTTTCCTACTCCCATTTTATTTAAATAACGATAAGAAAACAATTACCAAGCTAGTAGTGAACTTCCTATTTGTAAAAGCTGTAAATCTTAGAATAAAGCAACTATAGCAAGGTATAGGTACTGCAGGTTTTGACCCCGACTTTACTGACTTGAGCACTTGAAACTTTTCCAGCTTAGTTATAATTTACAAAATTCTTGCTTGTTCAAGTCATGAACGAATCCAGAATAATTTTCTGTTTGGTGTCATATGCAGCACATTGGTCTTTATTCATTGCTATAGACAGCATCCTTGCCTCTAGTACCCTCTTTTTTGGCCTTCTCCTGATTTTCCCACTTATTTTCATTCCTGACCTCTAATGGTAGTTTTGCAGGCAAATCGCAGCATTGCTTTCATTATTGCTTGACTCAGCAAGCTTAATGCTTAAAAATTACTCATAACATCCCTATTGCAATGAGGTCTGATTCTCCCAGACAGCTTTTGCTGATATTATTGTATGTTTAGTTTTGTTTAATAGCCTAGTCCTAAGGTACAAGTCATCGGCTCATTTTGGTCAGCCTCATTTCTGAGCAACCAAGTCAGCTATTTAAACAATATGTTTCCACTTCTTATCTTCAAGGTAAATTACTTCATTGGGAAACAGAGTATAGTTAGCAGCATCTGCTGTGGTTAAATTAAAGGCAGGATTCAAATTCTCTCTTGCTGTTTTACAAACATTGAAGCAGGTTTTTTTTTAACTAACAAGATGCCTGAAAATTTGTTATATAAAAATTATTTAATTAAAGCAAAAAAGGACAAACAACCTTTACTCCTATTTGGGTAGAGGTACTCTCGGGCACTACATGTTTTCTGGTGTGCCCTGGACTTGCAGGAAAATAACAGAGTTCAGAGGGGAGCCCACCATTCACCATACATTGTAAAAACTAAAACCAAACAGCCAGCCTGATTTTTACATACATCCCTTAAAGTGATTTGAGCAGTCACACATACCTGTCCCAGAGAAAGGATTATCAAACCTCAAACTTTAAAATGAGGGTGAACTCACACACAGCCAGTAACCTGTAAAACTTTTACAATCTGATTTTCTTCTGGCCAACAGTTTTTCTCCCAACACTCATAATACTCATTCATGGATCTGATTTAAAAGAGAACAGTTGCTTCTAGCAAATTTAGTCATAGAAGGCGGCTGTAACAGATGAATCTACACACCATTCATCAAAATATCATCCTAAATGAAAAGTCAAAATTAAATTCTTAATTCATTTTATAATCTATTTCTTTATCAACTTGCTTTTGCATTTGTTTTGAGTTTTCCTTTCATTCTCAATCATGCAAACAATCAGATGACCACACTAGAAATTACTAACAGAGGGTAAATTGTAGAAACCACACAAGAAAAGATTTTTTAAAATGTACTTATAAAATGTAGGGCACATTCATATACAAGTAGCAAATCTAAGGGAAACTTGCAAAGAAATATCTCCAAGTGGGTATAATCCCGACCTCTGAGCTCAGTTGTAATGTAGGATGTGGACTCTTGGAAGACATTGCTCTTAGGATAAATCTGTGGCCTTTTCCTCTGGTAGTCCAGAGTCTCCCATGTGATATCAAATGGTATGTGAGCAGATTTGGACAGACTGCCCTAGTTAGAGAGAGATCAGGTTTTTAAGCAAAGGCCAGACTGTATTTGGTTAGCAGGTTTTTAAAAGCATGTATGTAAAAGGATACTGCTGCAAAGGAAGTAGCCCAGCTTCAACTCCCATTAACCCTTGACAGGTATGACTTAAAGCTGAAATCTCACACCTTCCCTGGTTTAGTTTTAAGAGCTCAGATACGTACATAGATAATTCTCAAATTCCCAGGGTTTACAGTTCCCAGCTCCATCTAATGAAGAAACTTCCTCACAGTGTTTATTTTTTGAACACACTAGCAAGCCTTCCCTCTCTTAAGCCTCTGAATGCCCATTTCAGTTCATGTCACACTATGATAAGCGTGAAATCTAAGTATAAACCACACTTGGCCAAATTCGTATTAACAGAGACAGGGCAAGTAATATAGGCATAAGGGAAACCCAGTTCACAGCTGTGAAGATCATAGCTGTAGTGCTACATACAAGAACAAGATTACATTTCCTATCAAATTCCATAGGGATTAAATCATCAAAATAATTCTGGTAAGGAGGACAGTTAATTCCATTAAACAAATCTGATATATACAAAAGGGAGTCTTATTTCCTTTAAAATGAACAGAGCATATGAGAGGTTCAAGAATATCTTTCATGGCTAAGACAACAGAGAAATTCGTGATCACAGAAATTCAGTTGATTACACAATGAAGTGAACTTTGAAAATATCAGTTGCCTTTTATAAGTGCCTAAAAATCCAAATAATATTCAGACTCTAAATACAAGTGGAAGATATACCCTGCCCTACCCAGTTAATAGGTGAGAGACACAAGTAAACATAGTAGTGGAAAAAAGATCCAAAAGAAGTGAAACTACTTATTCCCAGCCACATAAGGGTTCAACAGAAGGCCAGAACCAGTATGGAAGTCCTCCCAGTCCATCTCCTGAATGATGATCCTGAGGCTGCCTATAATTACATAAGTATGATAAAATGTTCTATAGAATACTGGCTTCATCACTCTTCTTGAATGGACACGGGCACAACGCCAGGCAGTTTTAGCATTATTCAAAGAAACATTAAACTGTTAATATGGCTCACATGTCTTTATTGGATATTTTATACCTATAGAAGAAGAGAGATAAAAGGCAGACTTAGGTCTAGCTTTGGTGGTGCTGGGTCAGAAATCTCTTGTGGCATAACTTTGCTCTAGGACACAGAAGAGATAATGCTTTTTTTTCACAGAGAGCAGAGATGCAGATGTAGGTGAACATGGCGAGAAAGTGCAGACATGGAAGAGGACATGAAAAAGGAATGTCCAAGATAGGCTAAGGTTAAAGGCTGAGTTCGAAAAAAGAATTAGAAAAAGTGGGAAGAAAAATATCAGTTCAAAAACCTAATATAGCTAAACAAAGCATTAGCCCACGGCTTTAGGAGAAGTTATCTTCTTAACACTAGGCTCCCAAGACAAGTTCAGCAAGGCATTTTCTTTTCTGTGGCACATTTTTCAGTGATGTGCCAATAACGCCAGGGTGCTGTAAGAAACAGCTCTGCCCTGAGCATAGTCATGGACGAGCAGTCTCACAGTAACTGAGCTGATGGAGAGACCTGCCGCCACACTGTATATACAGTGTTTTACTGCAATGGCAAGAAGGAATAAGATGAAAAGCCTAGAGAAATAGGTCCAGCTCCAATTCATTCTCTCTCCATGGAGGTTTACCTTAGAAAAGTCTGGGTGGCATACAAGTGAATGCAGGCCTGTTCTGACCACAATTATAGTCATTCAAAGAACGTTTTCTTTGCCAGACACAGTAGCATTCTAATCATCCACACCACTCAGTTTCAGGCTATCATCCCAAATATTGTTTAGACACAATTAATATTATTAGTAATAATCTTGCCACCAAATTAATGTGAGCTTCTGCCTCAATTTGTACATCACACTCATTAGAAACAACAATTAGAGTGGGTTTAGGATGCAATAACCAGGTTTTAGACAAAAGTTAGTTCTGCTGATGCATTGACTTTTTCCATCAATTACATGTTGCTAGTCTTTGACAGGAATGAGAGCTGAATTGTTTATTGCCTCCGAGAGCTATAATCTTACTCCATGGCAACATCTAATAAATACACTTAACACATCCGTTATGCAAAGATCTCCTTTGTAGGAAGATGAGCACTGTCCTTCTGTTTAGTCTCATATTCATCAAGTTCTGTTGATCATTAAAAGTTGTTTCCCCCCCAAAAAAAGGAATTAAATGTTATTCATAGCAAAGACATAAGTAAGGAAAAGACTTATTACAGGACAAACTAAACCAACAACCCGTTATCTCCTTTTTCATATTTAACTTGGGGTATGTGAAAAGAAAAATTAATACAAGGCAAAATAGATAATCCTTACCTGCAAAATTGTTTCTCAGTGGTGTCAATTTAGAGGAAGCAAAGACATGCAAACCCAGTCCATCAGCCCGGCAGGAAGAGAGTTGAGCTATCTCACTACAGTCTCAAAAGCAGCAACTCTTTCCTGACACGTAATAAAAGGGTTAAAAATTTGAGGAGCAGCAGGAGCCTCAAAGAACTTCAGGCTGCTAACTCATTGTGATAGTCTGCCAAGGCAGCTGAGGGAATGGTGTGGCTTCTCCTTGGTAAAAAAGAAAACCAGAATTTGAGTAAAACATGCCACAGTCTTGACAAGTACTGCCAGAGAAACAACATTAAGAAAGCGCTGAAACCTAAAATGATGCTGGTGTGTGGGCTGAATTACTGCCCCAGGAAGAACCAGGAAGACTATGATTGACATGGAAGAGAAGTTAAGAAGACAGGTCCATGAGTCAGCAGTGAGGGCAAATACTGTCCTTGAACATGACCAAGAGGTTCTCCCAGGGTTACCACTGTTCCACTAAAGAAAGACCACTAAAGAAAGACCACAGCTATGGTCTCCTGAGGAAGCAGCTTCTGAAGTCTGTTCAGAGTTTCACATTGGCCCAACCCAGGAACTCCAAGCCAAACTCAACACTCAAGAAAAAAATCTCTTTCGTGATACACACAAAAACACAACTAAACATCTTAGTAAAGCTATACCCAGGGAAAGGTAATGATCTTTCAGCACCTCTCCAGGGTAGGACCTCCACGCAGAGGTGCTGGGCGCTGTTTGCTGCAAAGTGTTTGTGTGTGGCAAACCAAATATGCATTCTTGGCTTCCCCCTGCACTTCCCAGCTTGCAGCCTGCCTCCAGCTCCCTCCAAGTCGTGAACCACCACAGTGACCAGCAGCTGCAGCCCTAGCACTGCAAACAAAACTCTCTGCTGTCACTCCAGCAGCTGCTTGCTCCACAAGGATGACAGAAACGAAAGATGAGAAGTGGAGAGGAGAAAAAAAAGGTTTAGGGAAAGACAGATACAGAGGAAAAATGAAAAATCTGGAAGAAGACCTACTACACAACCACAAGGAAAGAGGACAACTAGTTCAGAAGGAGCAGGCAGGAGGGGAGGGGGGCATTAGAATACACAAGAACTGAAGACAAAGATCAACAGTAATATCAAGTATCTTCAGCTACATAGGGCTTTCCATAGAGATGTAAAGGGAGAAAATTTACCTCCAATTAGAATGAGCTACTTCTATTTACCTCCCAAGTTTCCATCCTAAGTTTATGTTCTCGCTTATCTTTCCAGATCTGTGTGCTATGATCCAAAACTAGGATGAAAGTTCAGCAACCTGCAGCCTCCCCCTGCCGCAGCAGGGCTGCCAGCTAGAAAATGACCCATTATAGACCGATGAGAATGGTTGGAGGTTGGTCCTTCTGAATTGGATTCTTCACCTGGCATCACAGCAGGAGATGTCACACTCTATTACACAGATCTCCGGTACAACAAATCAGTGTATTCATTTCTATTCTAAAGACATTGCCATGTTCATTTGGACATGCCTGTTAAGTCTTAAGAAAAAATAAAATTGAGCAATTGCCAATTTTAAAGCCTCGTGTTTGATAATTATTTTTCTTTCCCCAAGTAACATAATAGGCCTAATCCATATTGTGGGTAAGTATCCTGTAAAATGTAATTAAAAGCCCAAAGCTGGTAAACAGAGTGATATTATGACACCAGAAATAGAACAGAGATTTGGGAGGTTTCAGTGTAACTCAGGTCACTGAGTTTGTGATCCCATACCCACTTCTGGTACTTTTTTTGTATGTGTTACTCAGGGGGGCTTCAGCCCCTAAACGAATCCTGGAGGAGGAGATGAAATCATTATCTTGGTGTACTGTGGCCTTCACTAAACAAAAAAAATATTTCCATTTCCACCCTTTGGGATTTCATACACCCTGAAGTTTGATGGTTAAGGAGTCTGTACTAAGCCAGATCATAAAAAAGGTTCAGGCTTTTCTCCAGGGAAATGTTACGCTGTGATCTCACTGTTTTCCCAGATAAATTTCATTGCATTGTTTCTTTTGCAGCAGTTTCAGGCCCATGTGAATGCCATAGCCAATACCAGATGTGCCTCCACGCACTTGCAAGAGAGCTCTGAACAAAGAAAGTCCAGGAGAGCTGGAGTTATGCTTAATGAGAACAGCCCTGGGACAAAGCTTTAATAGTTTAACTAAAATTGCATTCAAAACTTAATTAGCAGAAGCTCTGAACTCACAAGCCATGGCCCATGAGCTCTAATACACTAATTAGCTAAGACACCCTTTAAAGCCAAGTATAGCTAAACCTTCTTGAAGAGCTGTCACTGTGAGGCCTCAGATCTGAGGCAACATTTGTGCTGCACATGGGAAGTTCAGCATTATTTCACTCCAGTGCTGTTGTGTGTACAATTATTGCAGGTCCCAATTATTCTAGGTAACAAAAAAATATAAATTGTTCATAGCATATATTTCTATACCTAAAGAAAGAACAAAGCAGACTTTAAACTCACATACAGTAATGTGAGCCAAAAAACTTGGAGAGCTGGATAATAATTTTCAAAATTTCAGAAAAATTACATATCTTAAGGAAGAATAAAAAAAAAGTCACAAATAATTTTTTTTTCTAAAAATCTTCCTGGGTCAATGAAAACACCCAGAGATTTGTTTAGGTAATTTTGAACCGTTCTGTTTTAATTTCAATATTCTGTGCTTGTGTACTTCCTGTAACTGAAATACCTGAACAAAAAATTACTAAAACATTAGAAATAAATTTAATTTCAAAGATGTAAAAATCAGATGTTTCAGCAACCACATGACTATTTTTGAAATTAAGCTTTATTGCACATTGTGTCTATTTTGACAAATCATATTGTATGGGAAATAAAATTCACAGTAGGATTCCACATTAGCTTTGGGATGTCCCACTGTCTTTACTGATACTATTTAAGCAAGAATAATTGTTTCAGTAAGAAATTTGGTTAAGTCCAGATTTCAGGATATGAAGCATTACTGTGGGTATTGCAAGACAGACATAAATTTTTTTACTCTAAATTCTTACCTTTCACAAAAAACCTAGGAAATGTTCAAAATACCTTTTTGTTCTGTCAACAAATGCATGTACTTCAACTGTTACAATAGACATTATTATTATTGTTGTTGTTGTTGTTATTATTCACTGGAATTTCCTCAGCATACCAGCATTGTATCATGAAGTTCTCAACATTTATGTATCCAACACATAGAATTCAGTGAGCTGATGAAATCAGTTTATCCATCATATAAAGGAGGATGGCAAAAAAAAATTTAAATCAGAGACATAAGGATAATTTGTATTTATTAAGGAGATTGTCTGGTCTTAGAGAAGATGAACAAAAGGAAATATTACTCTCCCAAGACAGATTTCCAGACAGTGAAATCCATGGTGTCTAATTTATTTATTTTTGAAGGACAAACAGACATTGCCAGAATTTGGACCTGTCGTGCCAGGACATTTCAGTGGTTGAAACCTGATGTTCCTGTGCACCAGCCATTAGCTTTCCTTCTCTGAGGCCTTGTTTTTTCTGCTAAAAAGGTGTGTTTCTATATTTCAGGATAACCAGTTTAGGCTGAAATTAAGACATAGATTTCTACCCTAAGGTTAGGCAATGGAACACCTTTTCAAGAGAAAAAAAAAACAAACAGGCAATCTCCCTTTCCCCTACTCTGCAAAACAAACAAATAATCAAAAACCCTGTAGCATCGTTAGGTTATTTTATTTTAATGTACCTTGGTCAGTTTCTGAATGTGTTTTATGGCACGGCTGTCTAACCACAGGGGATAACCTTGACATTTCTCTAGGGCACATGAGACATCCTAGGTAGAAATACAAGGTTTTAAAACACGTGACAAGCTGTATAGAGTCAGCCTCTGGCTGCTGCTGACCTTGTGTAACCAACCCTCTGGTAAAGCTGAAGCACCTTGTGTTCACCTAAAGGAAGCTCGTACAGCTTAGTTCCCTGAATCTTAAAATACGCTTTTGCGTATCCACTGTATCCCCTCTGTCAACGCCCAGGTTCACACCCCAATAATACAATGACAGTACAGTGTGCTGTAGTAACTACCCACCACCTACACACAGTCTGAAAACTGGAGTTCTCGTACTGCATCTTATCAGAGACCCACTGAATCTAATTCAACACAGGGAACAACAGCTCAGCCCACCCTGCACAATGGACACGGGGCAGCCATTCTGCTTTCACCAAACAAGGCAAAAAGTACCAGGCAAACATCAAATATTACACATGGCAATAATCCTGCCACATGACGTCTACGTATAAAACTCACATTGACACAAATCCGTAGTTTGTATCTATTAAGATGGTTACCATCTACAAGAAGTGTCCTTCTTTCCAGTTTTATATAACGTATGAGATCCACAAAAGGGAAATCTTAACCAGGAGTACAGAAAAACTTACTCCCAACAGGTTGAAACTAATAACAAAAAAAAAAAAGGAGTACATCAAAGTACACTATTTAGTTCTGCTTGTATGTGTAAAGCACTAAGTCTTTCCTTGAGGATACATAGTTGTGATGTTTGCTACTGCACTGTGCTGCTTCCATTAAACCCATAGAAAGAGTTCAGGCCTCATGATAACTTTTGCAACTGCTGATCCAGTAAGCTGCTTAAAAGACTCTTGATCTCTCAAAGCAAATTTTTTGCTTCCAGTTTCAAGCTACATTCCCTATTTCAAATGACTGAGAAAAGGGAGAATCAAGGGAAAAGAAAAATAAAAAATGAAGATAAATTAAAATAAGGCATGCAGAAATCATCCAGCAGAAATTCAAGAGCATACTATTCAGTTTTCAGTCCATTCTGTTCAAGTTAATATATGGGCAGCAAAATCAGGTTAATCTTCCCCCATTCTCCTGTAAGTAAATGTAGAAAGGAGACTAGCTGGATCTGCAACACAAAAATGAGTTTCAATTGAATCCAAAGCACTGACTGCTGCTCTTCAGACCTAAGGAAATGCTTCACATCATACTGGTAGGAAGAGATCAAAAGAAAACCCATTAGGTTCATCGCCCTGGCTCCCTTCCGAATCTCCTTTAGCCTCAAAGAAGAGATAATGCAATCTAAAGTTGGCTTAGATTTTCCATCCCTAGGAGGACTGTCCCAAGCAAGAGGGTATTCTATGGAGGAGCTGATGAGCTATCAGGAACCACATCAGGGGAAGCACCCTACCACCTCTGGCTACAAATACATCTTAGCTTTGTTCAGTTTCAGAAAATAATTCGCATAAACCAAGAAGATTACCAGAAAGATAACTAAGATTTTTTCCTCTTTCCATGTCAAGTTTCCAATTAATTTCCCACAGATGGAGAAAATCTGATCTTATGCCCTGAATTTCCAGTTGGTTTAGAACTGTTTATTCTGTAGACTATGTCATGAACAACACCCACTCCAAGCTAAATGCAAAATAAATTTATTAGTGGCTTTTATTTCTAGTAAGCATCTGGTTGAAAAGATTAAAAAAAACTTTTAGAGGATCTTTAAGATACTATAAATGCATATTTAAAGTAGAACAATCCTTAATTGGCTCTGCTGTATTTCCACCCATGAAGCAGCACAGCTTGAATTATAGAGTGCCTATCCTCTCAATATCTTTCTATCCCAGGTGAACAATGAATGAACTGCTCTATAACAATGCTGCCCTCAAAGGTCAGAGAACAAAATCTAGTGATTTCATGTAATTCACATTTCACTTTAGTAATTTTCAATAGAACAAAGTTGCAACAATACCAGTTATTATTGCCAGCTATCTCATTCCTGCATATTATATGACTAACAGCACTGGCTCCTAATAATCAAGTTTGCTTTGTCATTAATGTAGTGAGACCTTGCAAAAATTGCAAGAGTTGTATGAACAGGGATAAGACATAAAAGCCTCAGGCATATTGAAAGAAATCTCTCCTTTTCGCACATTCACTCCCAAAGCGACGCACTGTGTTTGTGTAAATGTGAAAAGAATTTGCCTCATTTTCACTTTATTTAGGCCATAGGAGACCAGGAGGTTGCAACATTTGGATTCTACTATCATGTTGAAATTATTAATGTCTGGGGGGAAAAAGAATACTATAAATAAAATATATGGATGATTGAAGTCAATGGGAACTGAAGGTATGTATCCAAGGACTTTATTTGGCCCATAAAATGGAAAACCAGCATCAGCTATAACCACAACAGAAGCGGATATAATCTGTCAGGACCAAATGCAAGAATAAAAAAGGAAATAACAGAGCCAAAACACCCTCAAAGAGAATCTGCAATAGACATCAGAACAGTTACAGAAATTAGAGAGAAACATCCTTGAAGATAAATAATTGAGTATAACCCTGTTAATATAATTAACTCCAGTGCAGAAAAGGTAAAATAGAGCACAGAAGTCGGGATGTGAAAAGAGATATTTATCACTGGGACCAGCTGCTTTAAAAAAATAAAGTAAAACCCATGCACAAACCCATATTCTAATTAATGGTAAACTTCTACTGCCACTTTTTCAAGCAGCACATGCCCATAGCAGAAACAATTTCATACTTCTCCAGGCACTAAAGGCTATCATATTTATATTGTGCACAAATCCAGCAGGTTACCCTGCCAGCTAGATTAACTACTGATGTCCCCTTGACTGTACCAGCCCTGTGCTTTTATGCAAAATATGACTTACAAACCATGCTGCATGTGGAATCAATAATTGAGCAAATCTGCTCTCTTATTGTTTTCAACCTTCTGTGTGAGGCAAAGCATAAGCTTTGGCAGTCAGACAATATAACACTGAACTTCATGCAACCAGTGCAGAAGTATTTAAACTATGGTGCAGGCAAAGCTTCATCTTTCTCCTTCAAATCGAGGTTGTAAAGCAAGGCTTGCTCCTGGACTACACTTTTGAAAGCAGTAGTGGGTTGAAACAAACTTACAGCTGTCAATGTTGTCAGAGCTTCATAAGCTCCTGCAAAAAAATAGGCAGAAATAGTCTCTTCTGGGAAATGGAGGTATAGGGAGTGACCACTTTGAGAGCTCATGTTACCAAGTGCCCTTCCAACATCAAAGTCTCAAGACAAAACACTGTGTCACTGTAGTAATGTTATCCTTCTATCTTCAGATCTCAAAATATGCCTGGATGCAGGATGGCTGTCCCTGTCCACCAAGAATTCAGTCAGTCTATCAAATACGTAAGACTTTTCCATTATATGATTCTCAGCTCTGATTCACTCAAGGTTTTTACTTCAGCCCCTCTTTCAATGAGATATTCTTACAAGTGTCAGGGCTCACCTCTTTCTTCTCTAAAGGACTTAGATCGGGAAAGAAAGAAATTTGCTGGGATTTATATTCCCTTCCTGTTTTTCTGAAGTTTTCAGTATTTTTTCTTTGTCCTTCATGTCTGACGATTTGAATATTGCTATTCTGACAGATGCATCATTTCCCTTCTTACAAGGGTTTCTATTACTCTTTCAACTTAGAACTGATCTTCATTCTTATTTAAATGCATCATTTCAACTAACAAGTTGCCTAAAAAGACAATCAAGACTCCTTTTCCTGCATTTTCTTGTCACTTGGTAGCCTGTAATACTCAAGGGCTTCTCTTCCAAAATCTCTTTGAGTTACAACTCCTCGTTCATCTCTGGAAGGCTGAGGGTTGGATTAAAACTTTTTTTATTGCTTCCTGTTCCAATCTTAAAAGAATCCTTTTTTGTCTTACATTACTTGCTTTCCATTCTTTGTACTCTTATTTGTCATTTGCATTTCAGTAGCACTTGGAGGTCCCAAAAAAACTGTAGACAATGGTTTGCACATTGCAGCACTGGAATAGAGGGTCTCTACCCCAGGAGTCAAAAACTGAAATAAACAAATAAAGAAAAATTATCTTTGTGGGGAGGATGAACAACCTGCAAAGTACAGAAACAAGACTTTTCCAAGCTTACAAGGAAGTCTCTAAAAGATATAGAAAGTGAGGCCAGATCTCCTAAAACTGAAAGGCTATCTCCTCTTTCTGATAGGCTGCTTTCCAGGGCATTTGTGCCCATCTGGTCTATTCAATTATGTGAGGACAATGTATAAATGGCAGTCATTTGCATTTGCAGTCTCCAAAAAACTGTTTTTCCAACTGCTAAAGAAGAAGTTGCAATAAACCAAAAGCAGACAATCTAAAAAATGAGTAAAGGGAGTTAAATGGAATTTATGATCCCTGTTTCCATATAGCAGCACCCTAAGATACTGAGTCGACTAAAATGACAGTCCAAGAAATTTGATCTTGACTATTAAACCAAGAAAACACATGCTCTAATGCACAGAACACCACTTCTAAGTAAAGTTGAGATGATATTTTCCACAAAAATACATTTATTGCTGCATGTCTTGTATTAAAAAAAAATATCTCCAAGAACGCCAGCCTGGAGCATATAATGGTTTATGCAACAAATACTTGTGAAATGCCTACTTAAAAAGTTAAACCCCCTGGAGGGCTTGTGAATCTTTTAGTTCTAATGTACCCCAGGAGGATTTTATTTTGTATCCACCTAGCCTGAAGTTAAAGAGTACTTTTTGAACATGTTTGCTTTACTTGAAGCTAAAATCTGGGTTACTTGGGGGAGGGCAATGGAGAGTCTAATAAATTTTACAATACACTTCTTGGCAAGAAAACTACTTACTGGTGTCATGAAGAAACAACTTTACTGCTTTCTAAAGAAATATTGGTTTCAGAAGTTACTATTGTATTCAAGACGCATGGAAGCTGCATTAAATCAAGTTATGAAACATAGTGGGGCTATACACATTTAAAAAAAAAAAAGTTAAATCCTGAAATGGATCCCAACATATTAAAAAAAAAAAAAAAGGAAAGTTTGAGGCTTCCATAAATTTTAAAGCGAGGTAGTTTAAAACTTCAGAGTTCCTCTCCGCAAGTTAGATTTCACAAGGAAACAGCTTGATTTTATGTATATACTTTTCCCATCCAAACTTGTGTTTTTTTAAACTTTTATTTTCACAGTATAAAACTGTGCACAATAAGCATGAGGAGGGAGCAGAGGGAGCACACTTGCTCTGAGAGCATCAGGTGGTGTTATGTTTTCTTATTCATATTTGGGCAACTGCTGGCTCACAACACTCCCAGTTACTTTCTTCCCCAAACGCTGCATCCATAAATGGATCAGCTAATTAATCTAGACACAATTAATTAAGGCCACCAGCAGCAGAACAAAATTGTTTTGCCAGTTGCCTGTGCATCTGTATCTCCTCCCACAAGCTGCCCAGAGGAAAAAACTGGCAGGCCCAATCTCTACAAAAAAATCACTGTAAAGGGAGTACAGTGAATTTAGACTTCTTGAAGGAAAGCAGATTGTGTAGTCAATTTATCCTTAGAACAGACTCAGCTCAGACGAGAGCAAGGTTATCCTGCCACTTTCGATTCAGTACCTGAGGGACCATTAGATTAAAGGAAACCAGGTGAATTCAAAGTCCCTGAATTTCTGTGCTTTCTGTTTGAAGATGCCTATGAGAATGTGAAGTGAGGGCAGGTGCCACAACTACCCTTCTGTGGCATATTTGGGTGACTGTTAAAAAAAAATGTTTCCTTGGAAGTGGCATTTGTAGCAATATAACTGGCTATGAACCAGAGACTTCTAGTTCTCCTTCCTCACATGATTTATTGTGACCTAAGGAAGATCTAAGAAAAATCAAGACAATAATGTTTTAAAAAAGAGATCTATACACAACTTAGAATTTCATACTTGCAGTCTGTGTTACTTAATTCCAAATTACACCTCCTTTCCCAAGCCTGGATATAGAAGAGACAGCCTGAGTCACACTGTTATGAATTTGATACTGTTAATCCTCTGCTGAATGGACAGTACATTGCCAAATTATGGTCAGTTAGGTCATATTTGTTTTGGGGTTTTTTTTTTGTTTGGTTTATTTTAGTTTGGGGAGGGGGGGTTGGTTGGGGGTTTTTTAGCATTTGATTCTTACAACACAGTTAATTATTTCTCTGGTTGTTAAAATATATACACTTCTAGACCATAATTGGAACCAATATATCCTAATAGCCAATAGCTAGTGATGATCCTCTTCCTCAATGTGACTGGATTCAAAATTATATAACAATATTTTCAGCATATATAATACATGCAGCAAAGATTCCCCAAGTGGGAAGAATGTTGCCCTCTTTAGCCTGCTGCTTTGCTTCCTCCCTCACCACTCCCGTGGCACTGTGTCCAGCAAAACAGAGGGCTCAAAATAAAACAAAAAACCCCTCAACCCCCAAAGGCTGACTTTCAGTTTGTCACCTTATTTCATGTGTGAAGAACACTGAAGACTTTTCCGCAAACTTTCTAAAACATCTCACTTCCCATACATATGAGCTGTGAACTCTCTTACTGGCTACTATTGTACGAAATTAAGCAAGAGGCATATTTTAAAAGCTTGAAAATCCAAAGTAAAGTTTATTGGGAACTTCAAGATAATTGTCTAAACTCTGCAAATTAGAATGAATACTCAATGTTACAATGCTACCACTACAAAAGGCCTACTTCTTTTGATAAAGACTGATTTATCTCAAAGTGTCCTGGGAGGGTGAGGATGAAGCTGAAATATTGCAAAAGAAGCTGGCTTGGATCTTGGTTTCAAAAATGACAAAAAAATTATCAACCCTTAGTCCTTACATTAGCCTTCAAAGTTGAAAGGGGGATTAAAAACATCACTAAGTAAAACAAGAAAATACCAGACATACTGAATTTCAAACAGTTCAATTTTATCTCCTAATTATTTAAAATGCAGGCTGCCAAGTGCACCAACCATTATGACAGCAGAAATCTGATCCAAGTTTGCAACAACAACTAAAAAAATGTTTATCAGAGAGGTCTAAACCACAGACTCGATTTGTAAGCTTGGAAGCAGTTCCAGAGCTAGCGCCATACATCTCAAAGGAAAAGATAAACCCTCACTCACATTTTTATATCACAACAACAACAAATACAAATGGATGAACAGTCTTCGGGCAAAAAAAAATAAAAGCATTCACAGTTGAAGCTACGATACTTCAACAACAACTACTTCTTATCAGGGACATTTCCGCTAACATAAGTGCAAGTAAACTCTTGGCAGAGGAGTCCTGACTCGTGTGTGTCAAGAGAGAGGAGTGAGGAACCAAGCTGGCTCTCAAGGGCTCAGAGCACTCGCATGCTCCTTACGAGAAAGGAAACCATTTGCTTGCTTCAGGAAGAGTCTTGTAGGACAAGGGTTTCATCCCCGTCTGAATAATCTCCAGTTTCCAAGAACTTTGCATGGAAATTGAAGCCACATGGCATCTAAGAACTAAAGACTGAACAGTGAACTGAAGGCTTAAATACTGCAGATGAGAATGAGACAAACACATTTGAAGAGGCAGAGAAATTTCATGTTCTTAAACCTCCACTCACATTTTTTCAAATGCTTCTGGAGGACGAGCTGGCTCAGCAGATCAGAAATGAGAACATTCTTTCAATAACAGGCTGCTGTTTCAAAACCAGCCCAGTCTTGTGATGATACGTAAAAGTTATTATTCAATTGTTGGTCAATGTTAAATGAAACAGTGATTTCACTGCCAGTTTCAGTTAAGCAGGTGTCTGCAATGCAACTGGCAGTTTCACCAGAAAGACCAAGCTCTGGCTCCCCAAGCCATGACCGAGGTGTGCTGGCAGGGCAGGACAGCAGCTTATACCGGTTTTGTGGCTAAGAACTTCATTTACTAGTGCTATTAAAAATGAACCAGGAGAGAGCACGTGTTTTTAAAACAAAGATGAATAGGAGAATTCTACATTCATGACTGTTTCCTGATTAATTTCAGCAACAGAATATATATCTAACATGTTTACAATATATAGTTATTACATCAAATTAAACTTCATATATAGCTCTTTAATTTTGTTCCAAGATACAGACACGGCGCTGTAGGACTCTGCCATCTGATACAGCTCTGCTATTGTGGCTTACGGAGCAAATGACTAGGAAATTTTACTGGATGAACCTCAGCAAAGTGCTTCACGCTAATTTCTCAACATTAGGACATCTGAGGGTATGGCTACATGGCAGGCATTCCGCAGTAATAACTCATGTCAACACTTCCATTGGGGTAAATAAAGGCATAAGCTGCCTCAAATTGCTTTGTATTTACCACGGGGTATAAGGGAATGCACACAGGACTCCACGGAGCAGCCAATCACTGATGTGTCCAGAGCCTTGCTTACCCAGAGACTATCTGCCCTAAAACTGCAACCAGACTCCCATATCAGCCTTCAAGGTACTTGATCCTAAGGTATCTCCACCATAGCCAGGGAATGATTTGCCACACAGATCAGGTGGAATGAGGTGAGGTTGAACTCTTCCAGCACTTTGCCATTGTATTCTTTGCCTGGTTGCCAATACATCCTCAGTGCAGACAGTCTATTTTAATCTCCCTCTGACACTGACTGTCCCTATTTGCTTAAAGGAAAAGACAAGCCACCACCCAAACAGCCCCAGGAGAAATCAAATAATTAGCAATACATTTTTGGGTACAGAAAGGTGCAGGGAACATGGCTTCCCCTTTGACTGCACATGAAGGAAAAGTGTTGGAAAAGCAGGGAACCAGTCGCTGTTTTCTCAACGATATTTAGTCTAACTCAGCCCCATGGAAGTTAACTTCTGCACTGAAAGCAGTACACTGTGCAAACTTTAACAGGTTTTTTTTTTCCTTTATATCCTATCCAGTGTCTTCCCTTAAGGGTATTCAAAAAAGTTGAAAAAGGGAGTGTATCCTCAGATCACTCTACAAGACCACTCTGCTGAGCCACAAGTATTAAAATCACTCTGTTATTTCCAAAGTTGTGTTTCCACCTGTGTGTTATTAATGACAATGATATTGATGATCCAGTAACAAACAGAATAAGCCCTACATTGTCACAACTGTAACACACTGTCTGTATACATACATACACACATTCAGAAAAAAGGAGGTAAATTTCAAACAAGTATTTCAATAATAAGTGTTACAAAATAATATTTTCCCTCCTAAATGCATGGATAAAGAACCTTTTGCTAGTCTCCGAATTTGGCTTTCACAGCTACATCATCAAGCAATGTCCTACCCAATAAAAATATTTCTGCAGAATTTAATAACTACATCTATAGCACCTTGTCTGAGATTCAAAAGCCTTGGAAATTAAAATATGGCAAGAGCTAAATTTATGACAAATCTGTGAAGTAATGTCTATATATACATTTCCTCTTAATTTCATGATTAATTTACTGTTAGGTCTATATTGTAACAAACTTAAAAATAAGCTACAAGTTCTCCCCCAAAACAATGCTTGCCCACAGAAGACAAGCTTTTGGCCCCTGTGCCTGCTGAGCTGTTTTCTGCCTACTGAATGATGGCAACCAGAATAAGAGTTAATAATGCTCAGATGTGTTAAAAGATTCAAGCTCTTTGCAGCCCTCCTCAGAAGCCATAATTAAATGTGATACTGCAAAATGGCTTGTCATCACCCTCTTCCTGCCCTCCCCAACACATATATATTCCCCATGAAGGGATCTTTTCTCTCATATAGCACCTTTGAGATATTGAAACATTACTGCCCTAGTATTTTACTTCTGCTATATTATAGGAAATGGTGGAGGGAGATGATTGCTGTTACATAAACAATTCTATTTATGAACTGAAAACAACTTTCAGGGATTGGCATTTCCAATATATTTATTATTTCAAGGATCATTAATCTCTATAAAAGACAGAATACAGTTAGTTACAAGAGTTACAGTTAGTTACAACTAACTGCTGCCAGCATAATCTGCTAAAGCCATGCCTAAAGTAACAGTGCTTGTATATTGAATGGTATCATGTACTAAAAGTCACTTGAAAGGAAGAAAGTCCCATCAATACCCATTTTGCTGACGTAGATGCACACAGTTATTCTATGTTTTCAGTAGAAGAAACTAAAATGAACCGAGTTTAATGGACTCAACTTTGAAGGCTCTTTTTCATTACATCTCTAACTTTTTCAAGTTAGTAAACCATGCAGTTTTAACAATGCTGAGAGAAAATAAAGCCTGTACCATTTTCTAAGAATTATTCCTCATTCAAACAGACTTTCATTACCATGTTATCTTTCCTAGTTTCCCTGTTGCTATTTCTAATCATCCTCCTTCACTGCTCTAAATAACCTTTTTTAAACTTCAAACAATAAAGAGTAAATCCTTATGCAGCCATTGCTTCAGTAGTATTTACTGGCATGTTTACATAAGGAAAACTGATTGCAATAGGTATTCCAGAATAGTTGTTGCACAAACACTCTATCACAATAAGAGTCTGTTTAAGTAAGCACATAAATTACTGATCAATAAAAGGACTTCTATTCTTTCACTCTCTGTCTGTAACAAGAACCCTTCTTATCAGTTTCCCTACATACACAAGAAGCAAATGATTTGGTCTTTCAGTGATCTTAGTTCAACCACTCTTGGCTCTTCCAATTAATTTCTTCAAGCTTGCCCTATACCTTTTTGGAGGTTTCTCTGGGAAAAAAAAAGGTATTGTAATGGTGGCAGAGAAATACATATTGCATACTGCTTGCACAATAAGATCTCTACAAGCATGCAAAACACTACCAGAATTGGATTGGCCTCAGCATCTATGCTGAAACACATATATATTCACCACACATGCTTTCACCCACAGATCTAATCAGGCCAACAGAGGGGGACTTGCAAATTCAATGAGGAATGAGAAACAGCAAAGAGTAATGATACCGTACGTCTATGATAGTTTCCAAAGAAGCAATGCTCCCTGCAATGCTCCAAAAGGAACAGCAAGTGACAACTCAGCTGGGGTTATAGCCTGAACTCATTGAGGTTTCCTACTTATTTTCACTAACTTCCTAATGAGCAGTTCAAAAGTTAGCAAAAGGAAAGAGAATTTCTCTAAAGTCACATTCAAATGCTTCTAAACAAGTGATCATTTTCAGACTTGACCTCTTTGGTATCAACGGGAGCTTTGCCTGAGAAAATGGTTTCAGGACTCTGCCCACTGGTTTGTTTGCACAGTGGTACAGGAAATATGTAAACAGATTAAATACATGACAAAGTGCCAAGCATTTGAGAATGCCTGGATACCCATTTCTGCAATATTCTCTCCTATACAATTATGACTGCCAGAACCTAAGTCTACAGAAGTCAGCACTAAAACCCCCATATGAAAACAGACACCATCCAGTGTCTGATGGGCTTGCTTGCCATCATCTCTGTACCAATACACATGTTCACACATTATCAGCCTTTTCTCAGAATGAAATTAGTCTGAAATTACATTGTCACACACCAAACTACAGATACATTGGGTGACAGTCCAAGATAAAGTATGTTCAATGTCTTGCTTATTTGCTCTGTTCATATTTGGGCAATCATTCCTCTCTACCATTCACAAATTATCGTGTCTTATGACAAGAACTCAAATTTGGAGCCTTAACCTCCCACTCTATTAACATACTGCCCAGTTAATCCTAGCCTAACAGATCTGAGCAGAGAGCTTTTCTACCCAAAGTGACAGTTGTTCTTAGAATTGGATTTAGGCTCAAAGTAAAAAAAAAAAAGAAAGTCTAGCTCACTACAGGACCTAATTCTTAGTGTTCAGCTTTCTCACTTAAAGTTCAGCTCTCCAAAATGAAGGACAGTCATTATTCAACTTAAACCTTTTCCCCTCAATTAATTTCAATTGCTTGAGCAAAGAAATATAACAAGTTATCAAAGCCAAAACAAAGAAATTAAAGTGTTCCTAAAAAGATAATGTGACAGGACTTTTACTTTCTTCTCTGTAAGAGCATACAATCTTGAGTTTTCACTTCAAGAGAATTTATGAGAGACAAACATTATAGACAACGAACACTTTGCACTTGCAGCTCTACTAGGCCTAGTCAAATTTTTCAAGAGAAAAAAAACATATTCTAAAATAAAGCTGCTCTGAAAAAGTGAGCCCTACACTACCAACACAACATAGCTCTCAAGCCACATGGGTAAAAGTTAACATTTATATCCCTGCTAACTAGAGACAGGCTCAAACCAAAACCACAAATATGGAGAAAGTCTGAACCCAGATCAGAATTTTATAGCTCACACCGCAACTCTTCTCTTAACAATGGCTGGAAAATGCTTTCTAAACTCCTACAATACTTGTTCCATACACAGGAAATTAGTTTAATAATACATCTTTGGGGATTAGCTTTGTTTAGCTGTTCAAGCCTTTGGTTCAAAAAGCCTGTGGATACTTATATTGCTTTAGTTGTTACAGAGAAACAGATACATTTCCTGATGGGATGCCTTCCTTGCTCATATGGTCATTCACCTTAATCCCTGTTAACTTTATAGGATGCTATAGAGCACACATCATTGGCTGTAAAGGAAGTCTTTATACATGTTTCTTGGCCTTCCTCTATTCACAGCATGAAAATGGTGAAGATAAATATACTCCTGAAGCATGGGAATTGAAAAGTTGGATTACACTCTTACAGAGGAATTCTTCATTTCTAGACAAATACAAAGCAGCTCCTGAGGATGAATTTACTGCTTTTCTACTTCAGCACAGTGGTTTGTATTATGACCCTATAATCCACTGCGAGCAAGGCAGCAGCTGAGAGCTGCCCTGCCCCTGGAGCTGTCTGAGACATGGCTATGATTCACTGAATCACAGTTTCCTTTCCAATTTCCCCGCTGCCTCAAGGAAGGCAGCAAGCACTGCCCTCTGCACTGTCCTTTTCCCAAAACTATTCTGCTCCTGAGCTGGGCTGTGCTCCACTGTGTTTCTGCTCATAAATAGGCAAGTAAGGAAGTAGGAGATACAAGGGAAAATTCTTTAAGCTTCAGAAGTACATATATGCTATAAATGTTTTTTGTTGGCAGCCTGTAGAGCGGCTGTGGCATAGCCAGGCAGTAAGTATGCACATACTTGTCTCAAAGGTGTGCTACACAATGCAAGATGGCAAAAGGATTCATGATGTTCAACACCCAAATGTGCACCTTGCTTGTTCAACCACCATGTGGTTTTGTTTCTCTACCAAGAATTAGTTTCTGAAAAAGCTAGCATTTAAATCAAGGTAAGGTAAAGGCCATAGCTGTTAAAATAGAAGTATCTAGCACATACAATATTAAGACCTGAGGAACTGAGAAGGAAAGAACACAGCACAGGGCAACTGCTGAGAAAGTGTGATCTGTTGGCAATAGGTGGCAAAGAAAACTTCATGTTTCCAAAGGAAGAGGAAAAAAATCCAACAAATACCCATATCTAACACACACTAAAGTACAATGATGCCAGCCAGACTGGCCAAACTCTCCAAAACCACAGAGCTGCTAAATTGAAACCATCCTTACAATTCAATATTCAGAGAAATCATCCTTTAATACATAACAAGGGGTTGTAAGATGCCATTAAATCTTCTTTAGACAAGCTGAATTTTTCTGAATCCTCTCCGTATTTACAAGAAGGAGGGAGCGGGGAAACTACAGGCTGAGATGTGCCTGGCTGCAAACACACAGCTGTAGCGGTGCGCTCACTGACGCCAAGTTAACGGGACAATAAGTGCCTCTTCAATAAGTGCACCACACATCCAATTGTGCTCTCTATTGTTTAAAAGAACAAATGATACTGGCAGCAGAGAATCCAGCGGCGACAGCTAAAAAGCTTGGGAGTATCCATCACTAACCATCAGTCACTATACATCAATGACAACACCACAAGGAGGAGGGAAGAGGTGTTAATTAACCTGTAAACCTGCTCCACTTTGTGCTACAGAAAGTACAAAGGCCCAGCAGAATAGGAGGCATAGTTCACCCTCATTATAAGGCTCTCCATTACAAAGTCCATGCAAACAAAAGCCCACTGCTTTGACTCACCACTCCAGTTCATTGTAAACATTTTGACATGCATTTCACTCATATACAAACTCTGCCGCTCTGAAGAATAACCTTCAAGAGAGGGCAATTTCATTATTTAAGCAAGCACCAGAAAAAAAGCTTATCTCCCTGCAAAGCCTTAAATCTAGCTGGTGCATCAGAGTTCATCTAGTAGTGGGAAGGTGTCCCTGTCCATGGCAGGGAGGTTGGAACTGGATGGGCTTTAAGGTCCCTTCCAACCCAAACCGTTCTATGATTCTATGATCTACAATCTAATTTTTAAAAAAATACTTCCTTGCTCTTTAGTTATGTCTGTGTAGTCGATGTCATCTAATAAGTCTGGCATTCTTCTCATCCTATATTATTTATCTGTTATGATTTATACATACACATATGCTCTATCCCTACATTCCTACTAATCTTGCACTGAATTTATCCACATTACAAAAAGCAAGGCACAGCAATAAGGAGAAAGTTTACGTTACTTGAACACCTATGTCCTTGGACAGGCCTCCACAAGGAGTGGAGATTCAGCTCATTCATTAAAGACATGAATCTTCCACCGCCTTCTATCTTTGTCCAAACTCTTGTCTGGATGAGGGTGAAGTGTCTTTTCTACATATGTTAAAACTGTTTTATCTATACAAACTTTATAGAATTAGACATCTTAGGCCACTGGATTGTGACGAGAGCTGGACAGCTCAGAAAGGCCCCTTTCCAAAAAGATTTCTGGAAGATTATTGTAGAGCAAGAAAAGAAACAATGAAAGGGTTTGGTTTTTTTTTCACAAACGGAGATTATATAAATTCCAAGGGAAATTCAACCATTCTTTTCCATTCTTACTTTGCTCTGCAAAGTAGGTAATAAATACCTGGCTTATTCAAGAAAACATAGCAATAAATTAAGTGTACAGCTGGCACTGAAGTTCTCCATGAACTTTAAATATTTCTCCATCTACTTCAACATCCGAGGTAGGTAAAATGATAAAACCTATTACCACTTCTCTGAAGGGTAAGTGGGAATAAGTGGATAAAACTGGTAATTTCAAAGAGAAGATAAATGAGACAGTGGTAAATGCTTAGCTATCTTGGGTCTCTGTCAAGATTCACGTTTGAGTAACTTCAGATAGAGTATACAGCTAAAGCTTGGGTCTAGATTACAATACATGGCTCCTGTATCTCATTCTTAAGCCATAAAATAAGAACTTCAGACACCAGGTAGCACCACAGCAACAGCTATCCACCTGACCACCCTCATCACAAACATCTCCCAACCTCTCATCCCAGTCCACAGACCATCCTTCTAACCTCAGGTGACTTCAAAGCCTACCTAATTTGTGATTCAGAGTGCTTAACAAAGCTGTATTTAAACTGTCACCCTATCTCCTTAAACACAACTGGACTAGCATCCTACCTACGAAAATCCCAACCACTGAGTAAGAGACCCAAGGGCCTACACTAGTCACCCCGTTAGAAAAGGCATACGTTGTTATCAGAGGTGCAAGGACTGCATGGTAAACCAGTGTCTGGACCACTGAGAGCTTTAACTTAGGGATCTTTCTGCCATATATACCTGTATATAAAATATGGTTCAGAGCCACTTGTTAACAGTTAAATCTGAGAAGTGCTGCACTAGAACATACAGCTTCCAGATAAGACAGCTACTAGTAATTACTATCACAAGATAAAAATACAAGCAGAAATTATTTTATGATTGAAGTAAAAAGAATGAAGTGCACAGCCCAGATATCCCATCTCTACTTACCATGCTTCTGATGTGCCCATTCTCATCCCATCCTCTTAACGACCAAGTCAATGTCTTTGTTACACCCTATGCATGTGAATACTACATTCATTCTTTCACAGTATCCCCAACACCAAATGAATCCTAATTTTCCACTTCACATGGAAGGAAACCTAATTTTGCATGCTATAAAAAGCCTATCTACATAAACTGAAGAAACACTGCCTTTTCTACCTACTCACTTTTTTCAGGCCTCCTTTCAGAGGAAACATCTAGCCTTTCCTCTAACCAGCCCTCCCTTGCCTTCTTTAAGAGCGCACTTTCACTCAGTCTGAGAGGACTGCATTTTGCACATTCCTGTTTGATATATTCACTGTAAGACAGGATCATATAAGACTGAGGGCCCAGAAAACCCCATGCTGTGTACCTTGCATAAAATGTATTTTCCCTTACAGTAGAAAAACGCTTACATGACATATAGTTTTTATAAATATATACCTATGAAATTTTGAAAGTAGGCAAAAAACATTATAATATCATAAGGTGGCAAGGAATACAAAAGAAAAAAACCACAGTGAATAGAATTCTTTTTATAAAAAAAGAAAACTATGCTTACTACAAACTCCTTCATGAATTCTCTTTATACTTGCAATGACACGAATTCACCATTCTGCTGACACTGTTGCTGACACTACTGAAAAAGTCACCCAAGAAGACTCGTTTTAAAATAAAATTTTATGAGAGGAAATGGGGATTTGTAATGGAACATTTCCTTCTACTTAATCACAGCATCATTACTGAGATTGTATGAAGTCCATCTGGACTTTTTAATTGAATTAATGATATAACATTTTTGGGCTAACTGCCACAAAGACATCCAGTCAAGAGGGGAAAAACCTTAGGTTATAGTTACACACAATATCTCCCCTGCTCAAAATGATTTAACACCAACAAACAAGAGATTCCTGTAGTAATTCCATATTTCGAATATTTCTATTATTTTTAATACTACTTTTAGATCCCATTCACTCAAGTCACTGAGGAATACTCAAGTATTTACAATCATCAATCAAACAAGGCTCTGTTTCAGCTCTTTGCCGTTAGAATCGTGAGGTATAAACTTTCAACTTCCATACAGAAGATATTTTTAAAACGAAGAGCACATTTCCCAGAATAATGATGCTCTAATACCAAACAGCAGCTCAGTTATTCTGTGTTAAGAAACCAAAGCCCTTCTTACACAATTTCAAAGCAGCAGCTGTGACTTTGAAACTAGGAATTCATCCTGGCCACCTGCTTTAAAACCAATCAAAATAAACGTGGTGGGATGGTTCCTGTCGATAACCATGGGATGGCAGGGTAGCACAGGTTGTTTGCTGTTAGAGCTTTACATCCTACAGATTACTAACTTCTTCCAGGGTTTTGTCTAGATGAGGACCTTCGGATCAAGCCGCGCATTAATTGTTAAGTGCTAGATTCGGAACTGTTACTCATAAGGAGTGAAATATCATTACACAGTTGAGATATATTGTTCATGGCATGCCATTCACAGTACAGTTTTATTCCCACAGCAGATAATCCTTTTCAATCACTGGGCAACCAGTTTTATGGTCTGGCTTGTAAGGTATTGGGTTTTTTGAAGAAAGAGTTTGCTCACTTTTTCTAGCCTTAATGAATGCACAAACATGACAAAACCCACTGCCCATCAATGCAACTTAGTGGAACACAAGATCTTCCCAGATTCACAACCATAGCTAATGCAGCATAACGCACCTCAGGAGATATTTCAGGGCCCAATCCTGCACTCAGCGTTAATGGAGACTTAATTGACTCCAACATTAAAAGAATTTGTTCCACAGAATCAGTAATTTCTAATTCCTGTTTTTAAAAGGAAAGTATATTTTGCATTAGATTGAAAATAATCCCCTTCAGAAAACTATACTACAAAGTACTAAAGAAGAAAAAGAAACCTTTAATAATTAAAATCACACAAATGTGTTTCTAAAGGTTTAATAAAATATAACATCACAAAAAGTGGGGAGAAAATTAAAAAAAAAATAAGATCAGGTCACTGCTAAGTGTCCTAGGTTCTTTCCACTTTCTACTCCTTTTTGCCTTGCTTTGTCCCTTTGCATATTCTTTGTGCAGAGGCACATTTCAGAGAAAGAAAACTCCTGTAACACTAGCACTGCTGAGGTAGAAATATGCTTTTCTCCTTATGGCCAGCAAAGGACCCACACCTTGCTCTTCAAGGTAAAGCTTTTGGATGGTGCAACTTAAAAGGCTGCAAGTTTATTTCTTCTTTCTTTTTATTTTCCTATAAATTACTCCTCCTTTTGATGTCTATTCTTGCTCTTAAAAAAACCACACACATCAGGTTAAGATGAAAACTGCCCACACGACAAGTTTGTGTTGACAAGCTTAAGAGCAAGTTTCACTTGAACATAGGTCAATGCCGCTTTAAGAAAACATCACATACCAAAAAAATCACACATGGTTAGAACACATCATAAGCAGAGAGGAATTGTGGACTCAGTCTGTGAGGCACAGAGCCAGCCTGAAAAGCCCTTTGAAGTTAGAAAAACATCCTCTGGTCAGAGCACATTTGTGAAACCGTGGGACAGGCGCTTTAAACAACATTCACTCCGGGATCACCTGCGGTGTGCCAGTGGATTGGCGCCTGTGTAACTTCAACAACGTAACCCTTTATATTCCACAAAGATCACTCACTCTGAAAGCCGTCCCATCAACACCATACAGTAAAAAAAAAAAACTAACTGCGTGGCCAATCCTGTACCATTTCACCCTCTGTACACCACAGTCAGGCAGTTCTAACGAGCATGTGAAGTAAACCCTGCTGTAAGCAGAACTTGGTCAAGAGGCAACAGCGTGCTTTACCTGCACAAAGCAGCACTGATACAGAAGGAAGGGATCACTCTGCAAGAAGGGCCACTGCAACCCAGTGTTGCACAAGATGGAGTATAGCTTGGAGTGCAGCTGGGTATGGCACAAAATTCTCAGTTAGTCACCATCATCATGAGAAAAAGATTCTTGTCTGTGGATGGCTACGTTCAGGTAATCCATACCTAGAATCATAGAATGGTTTGGTTGGAAGGGATCTTACAGATCATCTGGTTCTCTTCTCCCTCCCATTTAAAGATAGATAAGACTGAGCATCAGAAGACTGCTTTTTCAGCTGACCTGCTTCCATCCACACAATTCTGCCATCAGCTATCAGCACCCAACCCACTGGCATCAGCAAGCTGTACCAACACAACTTAAAGCCCAGTCCTGCCCCTGATCTGGCATGTTTCAGACTGGCACACATCTCAGGAAAGAGCTCTATACACATTCCAACAGAAGGCAGAACTGGTTATCCCTTCCTGATACTACTGGATATTGGAACTGATACATAATCACAGCAGATTTTGAACACACCTCATGCCTATTGAGAGTGCAGAAGAAAGAAGCTTCACGCTGTCTTTGGATGGGGCTCCTGCTGACAGTAGGAGACACTCTGACTGTAAAATAGGCCAGGAGTCTTTCATTGCCTTAAACACACCCCTAAAGGCATGACATTAGCATTTTTCTGTCTAGCCATTCTGTTGTGTATTTGAAGAGCCTTCCTATTTTTCCCAATGATGGTGAAATTCTCCTCATTTTTTTGAGGAGACCAGGACTGTTGGTGTTGCCATCAGAAACACAGATGAGGAGGGTCAGATTACTGTTGCAGAGCAAAAAAAGGGATCTCACAGTCTTTTTGCTGCTCCCACAGGACATTACCCATTTTCTGTTATTCATTTACTGGCAAATCTAGGGGGCTCCCCACTGCAGAGTTTTCAGTTTCTGTCTTTCCAAAATGCGGAAAGTCAAAGGTGTCCATAGATTAAGGGTAAATTGTTTTAGCAGAGGTATGTTCTGTGTATAAACAGTACATTTATGCTCACTGACAAAGCACAGGCAACACCTGCACGTTCCACTCTAACTAGTCCCTCCTGGATAACAGCAAGTGTCCAAGGACACAGAGGTACTTCAACATGCCTTACTTTTAACTTTCATCACACAGGCCTCAAAAAAAAAAATTCATTTCACTCATTTTTTTCTAAATTGCATTAAAAAAAAAACAAAAAAGAAATCAAACACACATCTGGAAAAGAGTGCCATGGTAAAGTTGATGACCAAATTCCAGTGAAGTCTATGTAGCATCAAGGCATACACTACTTACATTTCAAATGTTGGTTTTTTTTCTTTCTTTTCTGTTACACGTCACCCTGTTTTAATCCAAGAATGACTGCTTCTCAAAGAAAAGGCCTGTACAATAGCTTAGGCAGGCAGAGATCTCATTTACTTCTTTATGCTGTGCATTAGTCCAGAGTTAAAGATTTTGTGCGCTTCCTATTGGTCATAAATATACAATTGAAAGCAGCCTTAGACTAGAAGAAAAAAAACCAGAATGGGACTGTGGTGCAATACTTTTAACAAACCAACCTAATTAGATAAAAAATACCTTCATATAGTAAAAATGTAGCATTTTAATGGGTATTAAGCAGTGCTGTGGGAATAGCCTCTCTCAGAACACAGTTTTTAAACCTATCCACTGCAAAATTGCATTGCTAATTACAAATGGGAATTTAAGCGGTAATATAACTGAAAAAACTTCTGTGAACCTGACATAAAATCAGATAAACTGCATCTGCAGGGGAAAATACATTGCCATTCCACCAGCAATGCAACTGCTAGATAAGACTATCAGTCTTACCACTTGAACCTTCCCTCATCTTCCACCGATGCGGCAGAGGACCTAGCACACAACCACAAGCAACAAGAAGTTTTCCCTCTATTACAGTAACGGCTTTTGCATCAAAAGATAACAGAGAAATATTGCAGAAGTCTTCAAGATGATAAAAACAGACTTGCCCAACTACACTTAGTTACAAATACACCTTTAAAAGTAATTTATTTATGGTGTTCTGAAAAACTCCTTTTACACACATCAGGAACAGACCTTGCATATAAGCTTTGCATAAATAAAAATGGCTTTAACTGAGATAACCTATGAAGTTTATCCTCAAAATAAAATTAAATATTCAGGATGGCTAAATGAGGCACAGTTTTTCCATGGGAAAATATCAAAGTATTATTTATTTTTCTGTAAGTACTTGTTTTTAAAAGCCTTTCCTCCCCACCTGGGCTTCGGCTAAAAGCCACAATCTACATTTAAACAGTGTGTATGCTTTAGAAAACTATCAACCATCTTTTTTTGAAGCATAAGCATATGAAATTATTTGATCTAGTTTTCATATAGAAAGTCTAGGGCTGACCATAAAGAAATAGGCAGCCTCCCAGTATAAACTTACCAGGATTACATGAAAGACCTTCCTCTAGGATCAGACGATTGATTTCTTCAATGCTTTTTAGAATTTCTTCCAGGATATTTTGGATTATTGCCTCAGACCTTTGCTCAGCTGAAATGACAGGTATTCTGTTTGCTAGACTATGATGTTCTCTCTTTACAGGGGAATGAGTGTCTGTAGTTTATACACACGTACACCGTGAACAGAGAGAGACTTGGAAAGTTCACAAGCAAAATTATTATTTATTGTTTCAAAAAGAGTAGCTTATTACAGAAACATTGATACAGGCTTAACCGCAGCATCTTATGCAATACAGAGACTGCTTGTTATTCTGTGAGCTCAGGACTGGGGCACTCTATGCTCAGGGAAAATTCCTGCTCCCCCAAACAGTCATTTGTTCTTTTATATGCATTTAACACGTATGGCTTAGCTTTACAGCTATTACCTTCCTTACCTAACTCTCTTGAAACTAACCATCCCGGAATTACAAAAGATTTTAAGATAGGACGAGAGGAAGTGGCTTAGTCCTTACCTACTGCTATCAAATCTTTGGGGAATCAGATAGCAAACTATCTCCGAGGGCAACGTGACACACTACCCACCACTCTCCTTCCTCCCCCAAGACAAATCTGTCACCTCTGTACCACTAATCATTCACATCAGAGTATGGATCAAAAGATCTGAGGCCGTTCCCAGCTCCCATTTCTCCTGCAAGACAGTACTTTGTTCTGTCACTTCCCTACTGAGTCTATCCCCTTATTTTATGCCTCACAGCATGTGTGGCTGCACCCCAAGATCAAACACCCATGCATGATTTTCTTTCACAGATCTTGAATCACAATGTTATACTTTAATAGGAACCTCAACATACTTAATCCCTTTAAAGCTATCACAGTAATGCCCCCAAATGCATTAAATTCTACCCTCATCGCAAAACACAAAGTATTTCTCTTGATGGACAGCGCTTAGACTGTTCTGACCACATGCCAATCCATCTCCAAGCTAAAGCCACATACACTGCCTGTATTTGTTAGCCTGAAGCCCAAGGATGCTTGGCTGGTAATTCCAGGCACTTTAAAAGTTCTCTGCTGCAAATTTTGCTCAAAACACAACTGATCTCCTCCCACATTTTACGAGAGGATCTCACATTCTCAAGCAATTGTCATTGCAAATTATATAAGGGACCAGTGCTACTAAGTCTGTATTTAAATCCAAATCCATTACAACTAAAAGCAAGACTGGTAGAAGGCATTTTTCAAGGTACAAGTGAAACACTCTCACAGGAAGCTCAAGGAGTTTCAAAGGTTCACCGAGACTTAGATCAAGAGGGGTTATCAGGGAAAATAATCAAACTATCAGAGCTTTGACAAAAAGGAGAAAACAAGCTTGCCTATACATCTTGTTTACAAGTATTCAGTTTTATTAACAACTATTTAAGATTTAAGTAACAGTTCCTTCTCATGGCAGGGACCTTCATTTGAATCAGGGAACCACAAGGTCTTCCATTATCCCTGACAAGGGGTTAGTGTGGTGGGATATTTTAGATGTATTTTTACAGGGCTCTTCTTGGCCATTGAGGACTTCCTCAAGGCAGTTAATGGCATTTCAGTCTCCTGTTGCAACAGTCTGGTCTTCTGAGAAGCAACAGGATTCACTCCACCAAAAGTTTAATAGACTAAATCAACAGGATCACTTATTGCCCTATAACATACAATGGGACACACGAGACAAACAAAATCAGTGGCACTCAATATCACAGCTGTAATAGGACCCCATCACAAGAGAGTGCAACCTCCCCTTCTTTAAACCATTAGAATCTGTATTAAAAAAGCAATATTTCTCACATATGATGAGTACATATCAGGCCATGTAAGATGCACGCATGTAGGTATGAATGAATCTGGCTGAACAATTACTTGCCGATATAAGGTGTCTGAAAGCCAACTCCCATGACAAGCCAATGGACCCATCCTTATTAGAGAGTGATGCGTGGTTACATGACAGAAGTCTGTTTGCAAGACACTAACTATGCAGAACTTTACAACTCAAGAAAGGAAGTCTTAGACGTTCAGAAGGGTCATCTTTATTCTACAAATTACAAGATAAAAATATATTCTTCCGATGACAATAAATCCAGACATTTACTAAAAGTAAAGGCACTGTAAAAATACAGCTGTACCCCTTGCAGAGAGAGACCAGGACAGCAATAGGTGAACCTACACAAGTCACTTCCCCTCCTTCCTAGATCACGCGGCAGAAGAGGTATCTGCGCCAGCACAGCCCTTTCAGCACAGCTAACACCGCTGGCGTTCCACCACTGCAAGACAAATGTCATGAGATATTCCAACACAAACATGCTTTGCTGGCTCAGGAATCAGACACAATGAAGATTTTGCATTTGGAACTTGGTTAATAATTCTTGAATGGAATACAGTCCAACTCAGTCTCCCATAGCTGTAGTTACTCTGCAGGAGTAAATACAAGCTTAGTTTTGCTGCCAATGTTGGCAGATATGCCTAAATAAATTCATAAAGAAAGTCTATTTTACCATTTATTTACATTAATTTTTTGAACTAAAACTATCTCATTTTCCATGAAAAGATAAAAATATTGCATAGTCTGAAAACTCCCGAGTATTCAGATTAACTAGAAAAGTGATTTAGTTACAAAAAATACTTCAAGTATTTTGTACATTTCAACATCCACCATTCACTTTCCAGCCAGGTTTTGATGCTGACATTCACAAAGGAAAATCCATCCACAAGGTTTTCTATAAAGGCCAACATCTGCAGCACAGGGAGCAATGATCCATTTTGATTTAAATATCATCACCGAACAATTATTTCCCCAACTTTGGAAAAACTAACTCTTACAAAGTTTCAACACTCAAGAGACTTCTCCTTCCTCTGTTCATAACTCAATTCAGAAGAAACCATAAAAGTCAACTACGATGATCTTCTGACGGGTGCCTACAAAGAGCAACTTACTGAGCTCCTCCTGAGTCTTATTACAGATCTCGCAAAAGCTAGAGAAAACCCTTCTGTTAATGAATGCTGCTGTAAAGAACATTCCCATATGTCGACAGTCACGTGCTACAAATTTCCCATTTTTGTTATAACCAATGTTTTGGTGTAAAATCTGGACTACATTATTTATATTTAAGTCATTAAATAATACTGTTGTTACTTTTCATCCTAATTTACCGAAGAAAATGTACTCTACAACCAGGGCCTTCTCACTCAGAAGAATTAAGGTTTCACTAAGCCAAAAGGGACTATCAGTAGCCCAAGAGACATAGCTAGCATCACTTGGATGAGGACTTCACCCAGCTACTACACAGAATATGCTTCCTTCTTACAAACATCAACCTAACTAAATCCACTATAGAGGGAGTAGGAGAAAGAGAGTTGTTAGAGATCAAAAAGAAGTTACTTTAATGAGATTGTTTACAGAAACTTCATTGGTCATTCAGCTTTCCAATCAACATGCCAAATTAAAAGTGTACCACATTAAATCTGAAACACCTATAAAACAAGCCCTGATGAAATACAGACTGTCTTCCATCCACTTCCTCCATATGGCTCAAGCAAAACCAACTTTTAATTTCATAACACAAAAATATTTAATTTATGCTTTTCTTCATATGTCAATTTAACCTCCGGCACATAGCTTTGAAACCATGTAAGGATGCCTAACACTTTCCATATGGCAACTGAATTGTGGCTTTTAATTGCACCAACTGGTATCATTCAAGGATAATTCCCTTGGAATCCAGCTTTCTGCTACAGTATTGGCCAATGCACTAATCTCATCACCATGGCACTAATACTTTCAGAGACTCTTTGATTGTTAATATTCATATTATAATTTTCCCAAATCAGGGCTGTCAAGATAAACTATATGCACCACTAATTAAATTATCTTGGTTTGTTGGCAACAAACTTCAACACTAATTAAGATTCTGCTTCACTCTCTTTCAATGTAAAGTTTGGCAATTTTACTTTAAATGCCATACTCAATAGTTTGTATATCAAAATTTTTTTTTAGTCATAGCAATTTCTAGCCCTGCTGAGTCTGTCATTTATTTTAATCCTCAGAGTCAATACAAATAGTTATCTATACAATACTGATCATTAATGTACTTGAAAATATTTCTGTTTAAGATCACCTCAAGCAGTCACACAAGATAGCACCTAAGGAAATTTTAATTGCTCTTGTCACCATATAAGTAAGGTGGCAGTGTTTCAGATGTCATTCTACCCAAAGATGACCCCAAAGTAGTGCTAAATCTTCCACTTCAACAGCCACAGCATATACACACAACTAAAGTCTCTTTTTTCTTTATTATTTTCATTTTGAATGAATGATCTACCCAGTTGTGCCAGCCATAAGGCTATGTATTTTTATATGCACACACACATGCTATTTAACAGTGGGGGATTGGGAAGGGCTTTTTTTTTTTTCTTAAATTAAAGAAAGATCATACTAGAGGAGCAGTGAAGTTGACACTGGCGTTGTCTCCTCTCAGCCATGCAAGGAATGCCCATTAATGTCACTGGTAGTTACAGGCACAGAACAAATGGAGAACAAGCCCCACCTCTGAAGCAGTGATGTGCCTCAGCACTTCATACCGTATTATTCCCAGACCAGATAATCAACTCTAATTAATATCACTTAGGGTTGAACGTGAGGATCACCAGCACCAAAGAGCCCAGGAGAAGTGGTAAGCTAAAGTCTTTTTTCTTTTACCTAAAATCATTACTTACAACTTGGCTCACTGTGAGCTGATTTGAAATTTAATTAAAAAAGAGATTTTTTTTTCCAATCCCAAGAACAGATTTCAATGAGACATGCAAGAAACTAGTAAAAATTCTTATGGCTTTGAAGATAAAATTAAATTGAAATAAGCAAATGTCATATTCAATCTCTTCCCCTCTAGCACAGAACTACTCAGTTAAATAAATAAATACATGAATATTTGCAAACAATGTTGAACTCCAAAAATAGTTTGTAAAAGTAAACACGCTGAATAAATTTAAACTTAAGTGTTATACAGGATAATCTACAGTGTCAGAAAACCTTTCTGGACATAAGTTAAGTCGTTCATAAAGCAGCAAAAGAAGCATATTCACTTCCTCTAGCAGATTTACAGCCCCAGTGGTTTCAATTAGCTTTGAAACTAGAAGATGACTCTGGACCCCATACTTTTCATGGATGCAAGAGAATTCCTTTTTTCTTTAATTCTACATGATGTGGAAGGCTGCAGCCCAGCCCTCAGCCTCCACAGTAATTAAAACATTTAGAGCAGAGCAGCCCCTGCTGGGCGGGTGGCAATGGTTTAACGAGATCAGAGCTCTTAGCCAGAACAGAGTTCTATACACACCAGAAGTGCATATTTCAGGTACAGTTCCCTTTCCCTGGCTCATACCTTCACCCAACAATTTACTATGAGGTCCTTCTCAGATGACTGATGCATTTGGTAATACCTGGACACTAATTACTGTTCTTCCAGCAAACTGGAGGAGGACGACAGGGTTAGGTGGGACACAACAGGGATGACAAGTCTGAGAGAAATCTGATCGAACCAAGACATTCTCAAACCCCAGCTCAGCAAAAGAAAAAGCGTTGTATTCTTGAACCCTCCTTGTGTCAAACAAACTTTGAGTGAATTGACATAAAGACCTCCCCTCTAGAACTATTGTAAATTCAACCCTTCTAGAGAGGAGCACAAATGAAATTTTATTGTTTTCCTGTATTAGTCACTCATTCCTCTTGTAAAACACTACATGAATTCCCCTGAACTTCAGCGCCATCTCTCTTGATGACAAACTTGACCAATACAATTCAGTGTCTCTGTTCTTGAGGAAAACAGACTTCCAGCTACAACCAAGAGAGAATTTTTGGCTTATATAGAGCAACGTAAGAAAAATTTCACTATTGCACTCAAGTTCTAATCAAAATTATTCAAATCTTCGAAGTTTCAGACTTGGAAGCAACTGACTGCCCTCCAGTCCCATCAACAGGTCTTTGGAAGTACACTGGATTTCACAAAACAGGGTCCTATTTATCAATGAAACCACCATTAAAAAAAAACTCTGGCTAAGGATTCCTAGGAGGAAAATAATTTCTAGGACTATTATTTTTTTTAAACTCAACTGCATGTTTTTCTGAATGCAGATACTTCCATCAGTGTTTGTTCTGCCACAAGTCACAAACACAGCAATAAGGACATATTTCGGGGGGGAAAAAAACATGTTTTAATGAGAAGCCAAAGTTTAAGCTGTGACACAATAAACCTGTACCACTCCACAGAGCCATGAAAGCTAACTGAATATTTTAGCAGGAATTTTGAAGTAGTTAAGAGAGGAGCCCTTAGTCAACTCAAGTGCAACAGTACTGCATTACTGGGGAATACACAACTGTCCCACACAATCCCATGTGAGTAACTCTTGGTAGAAGTGACTAGTATTTCTACATCTTGAAGTGAATGAAGAGCCCAAGAGGTTAGGCTACAATTCACTTTGTCTCTTGGTATAATTACACACAAGATCAAAGAGATCTCAGAAAAGAAACAGTCATGCAATCTCACTTATGGAGTCAATAGCTGTGACTCCATAATCCTTGTCAAAAAGACTGTATGTATGGCACATCTGTTTCCAATGTAGGATTAGAAATGCATCCTTCCATATTACCAAAAGTTCATATTTTAAAGGAACTTTAAGATAGCTGTCACAGTGTGCCTGTGACAGGATGACAATTAAACTAAATCAGTTAGCAGGCTATGTATGCATAAAGGTACTACTAAATATACTGGACAATAAATTGTCAGAATTTCCAAACATTCAGAAACAGCTCTGTCAGGATGACAGTAAAAAGCCTCATGGGAGCAGTGCTTTTAAACACACTTAAACCTATTTACAGTTTTATAACGTATTAAAATTGTAGACTAATTTTTAGTTAATGGCTTGCTAATTGCTGAGCTATCCTGAGGAGGACACCTTCAGTAAGAAGAGAAATACTGTTCTACTGTCATTCCAGTTGAGCAGACCTCACGGAACTGAAAATTAAAGAGTTTCGTGAATAGAAAAGTAGCTTTGACAGACGGTATTTTTCTTCTTTTCAGAAAGCAAACTGTCTTTGTGGAAGAAAATACATTTCACAAAACTAAAGTCAGAGTTTTTGACCTTTAACTCTTGTATTTTAAACCTATGTTTAGTTTGGTAACATGAGCTTCGTTCTTAGACAACATATACATGGAAAGTAGAAGACATCTTAAAAGTTTGACTCACAAAAATGGGGACGATGAAAAACAATTAAGAGCACATGTTTTTACTCTTTGCATATATTAATAAGAACTTCTTTCTTTGAACACATTGTCTCCAAGCACAATAAAAATCACTTCAACCAACCATACCCACAACTTAAACATGAAGTGATGGTCCTCAATAATTACGGACACTCACATATATATCTTACCCTCTTCACCTCTCTTCTAGAGACCCCCAAACAATTTATCCTCATCTAAATACAACACTGGTGGAATCTAAAAAGTCACCATTAGCTTTTCCCATACTACACATCTTCTACACACTTCTAACACCCCAGCTAAAATTAAATATTCTCCACGTGCGAGTTAATTTTTCCTGAGACATGGGAAGTCCAGCCTTATGACAATAAACTGGTGGCTAACAAAGCGAAGTGCCTGCAGGAGGTTTGGTGGCCCTGTTCTGCTTGTGCTTTCAGAGCCACATTCCTTGCTGGGAAGCGTAGATACCAATCTCCCCATCTCTCAGGTTACTCTTCCACTGATGAAGCTTTCAGGGCTTGATCCAAAGCTCACAGAAGTCAATGGGAGTCTTTCAGTAAACATCAATAAGCTCTGGATCATAGTCTGAAACACTATAAGGACCATATCTAAGAGCTGTTAAGTTTGTTTACCTCCCATCATGCCTTTTTGTTTAAAGAGACAACATAAAAAAAAGCGGGGACTGGGGTGGGCAACTTAAACATTTCCTCCTGCCCAGCTTTAGAGAACTGGAGGAAAGAGACAGGGTGGGAAGCCACCAGTGTGGTAACAGCCAGGATAAGTGACAGTGCAATAACTCTTCATGAGAACATCAGCCACGCGTTATTAGCAAAGATCAAGTAAATAACAATACACTCTCCGAGGACTTCTCCATTCCCTAATTCCTCCGTCAAAATGTCTCAGACAAACCTGTGCACCAATCAAGGGTCACACACACTGGCAGGGCGCTGGGCTTTTCCCTGAAATTCGCCGTTTGTGAAGGGTTTTGTTCGAACCGTGCTGCCCTGACATTCGCACACAGGTCCCCTCACTGCTCTGGCTTTTGTACCAGCACCAAGTTCGCTCCGCGGCTCCTAACTTCATCAAAGGACTGAAGGAAACCACCCACGGGGCAGCCCCTTGCAGCAGCGTTAAGGCAAAGAAAAACCCCTTCCTTTGCACAACCAACCCCTGGGAGGGAGAGAGGGATGTAGAAAGCGCTTTTGGGTTTGCCTGTTTCAAAAAGGCAGGGGCGGGGGGAGGGGGGGGGAAGCTGACCTACCCTGGCGCTGGAGAGCCTGCAAACAGCCCGGTGCTGGCAGCCTTGCTGGAGTCCCGAGCTGCTGCCCCCGGAGTATTTCTGCTTCACCATCCAGTCCTCCAGCCCTTTGCGAGCCAGAGAGGCGTTCACCGCAAAACTATCACCTAGAAAAAGAGAAGACAATGCCGCCGCTGAGCCGCCCGCAGAGCCCGCCCGCTCCCCGCGGGCAGCACGGCCGAAAGTTGGGGGGACAGGGCAGGGCGGCAGGGACGGGGGGCACAGTCGCTAGGGGTAAGGAGCCATCCCTACCTTCTGGACTTTCTCTGGGTTTACAAACGGCAGCTAGGCAGATCCGGAGGAGAGTGTTTGGGGGAAATAATAAAGGAAGAGCATTAGACACCACTGTAAAATCACAGCAACAACCCGAGTAAATCCGAATAAGGGGAAAGGGGCTGAGGAAGGAGCAAGTGAAAGGAACTAACCATGTTTCGAGTGAAGTTTCCCCATCTCTCTGCATTGATCTGCAATTACGATTCATTTGAGTGTTTTCAGTAGTGTCAGGTTCGCTTGTTGTTATTTTTGTAGGTATATAAAATCCCAGCGTGTTTAGAAATCCATGTGCTCCGCTTCTCCCTGCGAGCGCACAAGCGAGATCAGATCTCGGCTCCTCTCCGGCGTCCCCCTCTCCGCTCCAGCCTTCCTCCTCTCTCCTCTCTTTCCCAAAGACAGAGGCGGTTACAAAAGACCTTACTTCACCCACCGGGGAACATGATTGACACCTCATTGAGATTAGACCACTTGCAGGCAGCCTCCGCCTTCCCATTGGGCCGCGGCGGCAGATGAAAGGGGCGAGGGAGCCTTTTGGAGCCACCAAAAAAAAAAAAAAAAAAAAAAGGAAAGAAAGAAAGGGAAAAAAAAAAAAAGAAAAAGGAGCAGCCGGGACGCGTTTCACTTCCAGCCAGGCACGGGCGGCCCCGCGCAGCTCCGGGCGGACAATGCGCTGCCCCCCGGCCCCCGGCGGACCCGCCCTGCCCAAGGCTGCTGCTGCTGCGCTGCCCTGCCCGGGGCTGCGACTGCTGCCCTGCCCCGTCCTGCCCGGGGCTGCGGCTGCTGCCCTGCCCAAGGCTGCTGCTGCTGGTGGTGGTACTTCTGCCCTTCCCGGGGCTGGGGCTGTTGTCCTGCCCTGTCCTGCCCAAGGCTGCTGCTGCTCCTGCCCCGCTGCCACTGCCTTGCCCTACCCGGAGCCGCCCCACCCTTCTCAAGGGACCCGGGGGTCCCTCTCTCGCCACCCCCGCGGGGTCGGCCGCTTTTGTCCGCGGAAAGGTAGCTTTTCCACGCGGGCCGAAGGGGCTCCCTGCCACCCACGGCTCCGTATCTGCCGTCCCGTCAGGGATGCAGAAGGGATCCGGGCGCTGGGCACCCCGCGCGCCTTTTGTGGTGCTCTCAAACTGCCTCCCATCGAGCACTCCTGAACCTCTCCTGTGCCTACTTGTCCCTCCCTCCAATCTTGATTGCAAAGGAAACCAGAATGTCTGGAAAAGAAAGCAGTTGTTCTACTGACTTAGCCCTGCAAAATGTTTTTCACGGGCATCTGCACATACCAGTGGTCTTCCCGAAGTCAACGCCAAGATGTCATTTTCAGGGTCAAGTCTGGAAACCTTTCTCAGTGACTCAAAATGTTAGCAGCAAGAGTTTCTTTCAGCTTATTTAAATCATAGAGTCATAGAAACACTTGGTTGGAAAAGACCTCTAAGATCATCAAGTCCAACCATACCTGTCCACTGCTAAAACATATCCGTAAGCACTTTATCTATCCGTCTTTTAAGCACCTCCAGGGACTGAGGTATTCAGCTACCTCTCTGGGCAGTCGGTTCCAATGCCTGATAACCCCTTCAGTGAAGAACTTTTTCCTGGTGTCCAATCTGAACTTCCCCTGGCACAACTTCAGGCAATTTCCCCTTGTCCTATCACCTGTCACTTGGGAGAAGAGACCAACACCCACCTCGCCACAACCTCCTCTTCTCCGGGCTAAACAACCCCACTTCCCTCAGTGGCTTCTCATAAGACTTGGTTTTCAGCCCCCTCACCAGCTTCATTGCCCTTCTCTGGACACGCTCCAGCACCTCAGTGTTCTTGTAGTGAGGGGCCCAAAACTGAACACAGGATTCAAGGTGTGGAATTATGATTATTAGTTGAGTAGATGAGATTTCAAAAGAATCTCCCCTTCTCCGGTTTATGAATGGTATGTTTTACCTATAGAATAAACTAAAAGGGAACTTGCTGTTTCATAAAGATAATTCTCACAGTCATTAAAATTTCTTCCCTTCCTCTGACTGGTCATTATTTTTCTGTTTATGAAAATCGCATCTCCCTTGAGATCCTTGTAGTTCAACTAGGAGAGATAAAAGGGAGTGCATAGTAGAGTCAGAACAAGAAAAAAATGAGGGCTTCTGAGAATTTTACTCAAGAAACTACTAGTCAAACTATGTAGGGATTGACCCAGATGGGCCTGGTCCAAAAACTTCAAGGCCACATCTGTGCTTTCAAATCCATATGTTTCAAGTGCAGGGAGGAAGGAGTTAGACTTGGGAGCTCATCTGAAAAAAAAATTCAAAGCATATGTAGTAACACTTCTGCAGGCAATTGGGACCGGCAGAGGAGGGTTAGGCTTGGAGCTCATTTTTAGAAGGAATTCCAAAGCACATGGATGTGGTGGAGGTCTGGTATGAAATGACTGTGCAACACAGCCAGTGGAAAGCCATTAAATGAACCATTTAAAACTAAATTGTTCCTTAGATGACTGCAAAGTAATTTCTCACATTATTTCAACTGTTTATCTGTCTAGAAAATGCTTGTGCTGTGAAATGCAGCCATTGCAACAGCATTAATTGCTTGTCAAATAGCTAATAACGTGTATCTTTTCTGAATCTCTTTTTTAAGTATTTTAATAATTTATTTGGCCCATTTTTCATGTTGTGTATTTAAAGTGACATATTTGTTACTTTGAAGATTGTCTCTCTTTTGGGGGGAGGAGAAAGAGAGGTAGAAAGTGATTTAGATGAAGCAGACTCCTTGGGGCATGAGCCTCACCTAGACTGTGAAAACTCATAAAAACTCTGTGATGTATATTAAGAAATTTGAAATTGTAATATCAATTTTATTTTCTCATCACTTGGCATATACTTCAGTACCCTTTTTTAACTTCATCAGCAAATGCTTTATTTGGGATATCACCCTTATCACCACCATTTATAAGAACTAGAGAACACCTTAGTGGAATTGCCCTCCAAATGACACGGATTTATTCATTTGTTTTATGAAACGGTGCCCCCATCATTCAGCTCTTGGGAACAAAACAAGGCCTTAGAAATGTCATGAGTTCAGCAGGTCTGAGCAAACGACTGGGAGAAGAAGCCCTTGCTTTCACAGAGGATTACAGAGGTCCACTTGTGTCCCAGTTATGGAGAAGAAGGGACTTGGATTTGTAACACAGTCACTGTTGTACAGTATTGCTTCCACATATGCAACATTTGTTAGAGTTTAAAGCAAGCCCTTTTAATTACAGTCAATGACAAACCCTGCAAAACCAAGATTTTCAGAGGAGAGCAAATCTGACAAACGAATGACAAATGTCAGTAACTGATTCTGCTTACAATGGGATTCATGACTTCAGTGCCTGGGCACAGGAATAACACGAATACAAGCTGGTTACCTTAGACTGAGTAGGGATCACAACTGCAGCTATTTCTTCTTGTGCCTGAGAGAGAGAGAGATTTAGCTACTCTTAAAGGGCCAAATCTTATAGAATTATAATGATCCTCAAAACTACAGGGACTTTGAGGCACACAAAGCCTTTTGTTTTTCCTTCCACGGAGCCAAAAGTGTGTTAAGTAGTGACGTCTAGTAAAATATCAAAGTACACCATTCATAAAACTGTACTAATGATTAAAGGGTCTCTAATTCAACCCAGTGACCCCAGTGGAATTTTTAAAGTTTGAAAGCCATGACGTAGACTATTATTAATTGCCCTTTCATTAGTGCTGACTACATTCTACCTTTTCAGAAGACGGAAACCCCTTTTGAACTTTGATATAGTTTAAACTAGTTGATGACAGGAAATAAATGTATCTCAGCTAAGGAACAAGTGAATAAGACTACTTTGGGAATTAATTCAATATTCAATAGCATAGTAAAATTAATGACAAGAATTACAATAGCAAGAGTTATATCATCAGTTAGATTGAGAAGAATCCTGTGTGTACCACTGAAGATTATTCTGATGTCCTGAGAAAAAGTGATCAACCAAAACAACACGTCTAGTTTGATGCTATATTTGCATATTAACTACAAAGCAGCAGGCAAAAATAAGTGCTGGCCTCATGTATGGTAAGGTTAACCAGCAGTGCAAAGGTTCAGATTCATCATGTACCTAACGAACATGGTAAAAGGCTGTGTGAAATCAAGTGACCTGAGAACAGCTGTTTAGAGGCTAGGTTAGAAATACTACATACATGGTAAGGGTGTACCTGGCTTTAGACTGTAAATTTAGTCAGGGATCACATAAGACATGGACCTACAGACATAGCCTATCATAGCAAACCTAAATAGCTGATAGGATTCACCTCGTTGTTATGGAGAATTCACTGACACACTGAACAAGTCCATATGGTCAGTGGAGAGGGCACAGCCCTGCACAGCACACCAGTCACATCCCAGAGCCCTTGACACCCACCACAAAGTGGGGATCTGCTTGGTGCCAGAGGCAGTGATGCACCCCCTCCACCAGGCTGCTGTTTTCTAAGAGGGAGGAAGGCAAATACACAATAGAGAGAAGATTCACACTGATTTTCCTGTCTGGGAAATGGGAGAAGCAGTAGAATACTGCTTTCCAGTTCTTCAGCTTTATCTCCTTCCTTTTCTTTCCCTCTACTGCCATGTTCCCATCCAGCTGAAGATGAAAGAAGTCTGGCATTGGCCTCCCAAGGTCTCAGGTGGGTGCTGTTCTCTTCCTCCTGGAAGTGGCACACAGGTTACATTAGACCACCTCCAGCAGAAGTGAGGGTTTAAATGTGATTTTTAAAGTGGAAAAAATTGCGTCATTCCCCAAAAGTTGTGCACACAGAGGCAGAAAAGTGCAAACTGTGCTGCTCGTCCTCTGCATTAAATAAACTATGTCTATATTTTAGAGAAGTGTTTTAAGAAAAGGCTGCTCAGTTGTGAAAGGAAAAAGGTATATCATTTCATATTTCTAAAGATGCTTCTGGTTCTCTCAGCACCATTTTCAGGGACAATTTGAAATATATCTGAGCTCTGAAGATTTCTGGGATCCAACTGATGCAAAATTTTGAACACCATCCCTCTCAAAATCACAGAGGGGCACAAACCACACTCAACCTCTATTTCAACCACCTTCCAATCAAATCACTTTTACTCCATCAACAAAGAATTGCCCACAGCAACGATACCTCTTCAACAATTGCTTCAATTACTATCCTGCTGATGCATTTAGGGTCACAATCCTGTCTTGCAGGTATGACTGATCCCTTTAATAACATTTAAATTTTATTTTGGTGACCTTGTGAGTGCTTTGATTGCTCATTCCCAGGATACACAAATGGGATGCTTGTCACAAGACAGTATTTTAGCTTCGGGTCTTTGTCTTTGGTACCTATGGTCTTGGCAGCTTTTTCAGCATTTTTCCCACAGGCATTTTGCAATCTGGCATGTCAGCACCTATAGCTTTAGCAACTTTGCAGCCTTGGCTTATTGCCTCAAAGCTTTGGCATGAGTCTGCACTGTGGCATCCTTTCAACTCCAAACCTACTTGCTTCCCAGGTTCTCTTTGGTTTTTTTCAGGATGTCAGCAGCTGCCCTGATCCTAGAAGGGACGAAAGACTGATCAGCAAGTTCAAACAATGTCTGTGCAGCAGGAAGATGTCTATCACAAATGAGCGCATTCATTACATCACCTGCCTTTCTATGTAACCATGCCAGATAGTGCAAGTGTTCAGGTATCATAGGAAATCTTTCCAGGCCTTTTTCAAGATTATCCCTATACTTCTTCTGAGAGCCTGTGATGATGGAATGGAAAAAAAACCCTGGCAAACTTCATAGTCCCAGACTATTAAAAGACTGTGTCTCCATACTCCAGTGGATATACTGTCCACGATCGAAGAATTTTCTTTCACCTCTCTTCAAAGCTGAGAAAACCTGCCATGTAGAGGTAGCTGTTGGGTTTAAGGAGTGGTGGTTCTGGGTGACAAGTGCTGATCCAGCAGATGAGCTGTTTTCCAGAACGACCACTGGGAGACAGATAGGTACCCTTTGGGCACCTCCATTAAAATTCTCCTGTTCACGTAGTATCACACCTTCTTAGCATTGTACTCAGGGAAGTGAATCTATAAAGTCTTTAAATGGACGAATCCACAATGATGATGACATAGACTGATGCCAGGCTAATCTTTGTCCTCATCATCTATAACTCCAAAAGTTCATGTTGCCAACTGCCTTCAGTGAAAGCCTGAGTTTTGGAGCAGCTGGAAGACTTCCCTTTTAGAAATGCTTTGTTGTTGTGAACTGATAATTGTCACCTGGTTTGTTCTGTATCTTTTCTCTCAAAGTACTTTGTATAACCAACTCAATAAAGCAGACTTCATCTTATCAGAAAAGCTGAGAAAGGTGGAAACAACAATAGAGGATGCCTAAAAACCAGTGAGACTCTTGCTACCTTGTATGTCTCTACAGCCAAGGAAGCTGGACAAGGGCTTTCCCCTAAATTTAGAAGCAACTGTATCTTTCAGTAGATTTTCATGTCTATTGGATCTAGAATCCATTTGCTTGGAATCTGACAGCAGATCCACCACTAAGAATTCAAATATCATACAGAATTACCAGGAATTTTTCTGTTGTAGTTTCCTCGAGGAAAACACAGTTCCTTCTCAAATAAAATGAACTTGCAGTTTATTTACAAATATGAAAGACTGGGGATGTTCTTCATAAAAAAAAAAATAGGCAGTTCTTGAGATATTTTAAAGTGTGATTTTTCTGAGAGGTTTTTCTCCAGTGGATATTTTGCTGAGATGAAATTTGCTAACAACTATAATACTTAGCAGAAAAAAAGGAAAAGTAACTTTTGCCAACATCATTTACAGTGTGCTACACATAAAAAGAAAAGAAGCAAAGTAAAAAGTAGTGCTATGACTACAACAATCAGAATCTTTCCTTTAGCATCTAAGAAATGACAAGTAAGAAAGTTTTAATATAGGAGAGGATTTTTATTTGCATTTCTTAACAATAAGGGTGGTTTATACTCCACCTGGTGTCTTTTCTCACATCATCTTTTATGGGCTTCTCTCAGTGACAAGTACCTTTGTACAAAGGTCCCCCCCCCTTCCCTCTGCCTTCTCCCCCTTCTCTGGTTCTAACTCTCTAGCAGGCTTCACCATACAAACACAATGAAACAAATTGAAAGGAAAACTGTGGGACATCTCCTTTGATCTTGTGTTCTAATAACTTGTGTATGTTTGTGTCCAAAAACAATGTTCCAAGGCTGTGAGGACTGCTGCCGCCGAAAAGAATACTCATCATAGGGGTGGTGGAATAGTTAAACTGTATTCAGGAAAGTAGCGTACTGGCCAGTAATGTAAACAGGAGACTGTAAACTCTGCTAAAGGCTTTGATGACTGAAGAGGGCCCCAGTCCTGACAGTTGACACACAGATAACACAAATCTGTTCAAAGCATGGCACTGAGAGTCACCACTAAATCATACAATTCACTATTACTTTTTATTTCTATTCTATAGAATGGATATGCGATAGACTCATTGCACATGGACAAAAGAAACGTGCCTTGTGTTAAAGCAAAAGACTACTGTCAGCTAAGCCAGCTGAGCTCCTCCACTCTACTGTACTCAGTACAGTATTGTACTCAGCACTGCACTCAGCACTGGTGAGGCCACACCTCGAGTGCTGTGTGCAGTTCTGGGCCCCTCACTACAAGAAAAACATTGAGGGGCTGGAGCGCGTCCAGAGAAGGGCAACGAGGCTGGCGAGGGGGCTGGAGAACAAGTCCTATGAGGAGAGACTGAGGGAATTGGGGTTGTTTAGCCTGGAGAAGAGGAGGCTGAGGGGAGGCCTCATCACTGTTTACAACTACCTGAAAGGAGGTTGTGACGGTGTGGGTGCTGCTCTCTTCTCGCAAGTGACGAGTGACAGGACAAGAGGGAATGGCCACAAGTTGCGCCAGGGCAGGTTTAGAGTGGACTTTAGGAAGAATTTCTTCACTGAGAGAGTGTTCAGTGATTGGAACAGGTTGCCCAGGGAGGTGGTGGAATCTCCATCCCTGGAGGTGTTTAAAAGACGGATTGATCAGTTTCTTAGGGATATGATTTAGTAGGGAGACAGGCACGGTTGGACTCCATGATCTCAGAGGTCTCTTCCAACCTTACGATTCTATGATTCTATACTGCTGCTTGCTCCATGTTGCTGGAATTTTTTTAAACTACAAGAAGCTGGGGTTTTGTTTTCATTTATTTTGTAACTTGCTGTTGCTTTTCTTTCTAAGGAAAGGATCTGGAAAAAATAGCTGGCCTGAGAATAGAATAAGACCAGTCAGACCTTACACACAGAGCACACTGCTGGTGTAAAGTCACGTCTGATGAAGTGACAACCCACAGTGAGGAGCAGAGGAAGGAGAAAGTAAGTTGTTTGATCTCTGTCCTGTTATTTGCAGCTATGGCTTGGTAAAGTCCTATACACTTAGTTATACTGTCACATGTTGACAAAGCTGTCAACTTTGGAAAGACAATGTAAGAATCAGGATCTGCACCTGTATTTTTGTACTTGGGTTCCATCTCTGGAATGAGAAGATTTGAAACTACAGAGTTTGACAGACACCCAGGCCTGATTTTCAATACGATAGCCTTTGCAAAACTCTCATGAAATGTGAAAGGCTTGAATTCAATGTGTGCTCCTTCAGCACAGCACTTCTATGTTAGTTTAACTTGTTTTTTTAAAATAAGCATGATGTTTGCTGAAGTTCTGCTGCTATAGTGAGCAGGGTTGGTTCTGTGCTTATAGATAACTAAATGTAACAAGTGTTTAATTTAATAGATAGCTGAAAATGACAAAAAAGTTAGTAAAACTATCTTTTAAGCTCTGTGTGAATTACAACAATTCCAAAGTGTTTTGCAAACTCACTCATCACCATATCATATTGGGAAAGAAAACTACTCTAAAAATTATGTCTGGGCCACCATGTCACTGTACAAATCTGGCGTCAGTAAGTTGCCACAAGTATTTTGTCATTCTAAAATAAACTTAGCTATAAAAGTTCTTCTGAGCATTAAGATATAGCAAAATAAACCTTCAGATCTCTTTTTAAGTTACTTCCACATGGGAGCTTTGGTTACTATTGATATTCCCCACAGATCTACTGTGTGAAGGAATGGTGTTGATGCAAAGCTTGTGCTGTAACAGGCATAGAGCGACTGATAGAGGTGAGGAGCTGTGGCAAAGACAACAGGCATTCTCCATTTCAGTATGTGTGATTCTGCTCCGCTGAACACGGAGCAGACCCTGGCTGCCTGTAGCCTACAGTCTCAGTGATGAATTACACACAAGACTTCAACAGAAAAGATTCAAACTGTTAACTACAGGCTCTCTGTAACTTCATCTAAGGGCTCTTTAAGAAGGCATGGTCCTGGCTCAATGCTCAGCATTTGTGCAGCTTACCAAAGGTGTTCAATCAGCAAAAGACTCATTTCAGACATGGACCTAGGGAGGTGGAGGCACACAGCACAAGTAAAAAGCGTGTTGGCATTGCTCAGCGTGACACACTCTCCAGGTGATAAGACCTAGACCAAGCCCTCTGTGCACCGAATTCCTTGCAAGGAAAACAGACAGACAGCACTAATACAGTTCATCTATACTGGTACAACCAGCACAGCACAAACAGCTTGATCTAAATGGCCTTAGCTGTTTACCTATACTCTCTAAGCTTTGCTGTGAAAAGCAGCTTTGTTTTCAAAATTCACTTCTTTCTTACAAGGTGCATCCAATGGAACCACAAGATTGGCTCATACAGATAAGGCACCATCTTAAACGACCTTAAAACTGAAGTCTTCTTCACTCCTATGAGGAAACTTCTGGCAGATGGACAGATATGAGATGATCATGTAAACTCTTTGAACATTTAATTTATACTTCTCTGATTTTCCTTTACCATTAACTGTCAGTGTTACAAGAATTTGCATCTACCCAACACATATTGGTCTAATCTGTGTGCTATATATGTGGCCTCTGCACTGTACCTCTGCAACTTTTTCTTCTGGCATTAATGACATAATTATTACATTCTGATAGGCTGAAGTAGTTTGAACAAAGTGAAAATAACCCATGGAGGTCTACTTTGCTGTTCTTCTCCACACTTGTGTATTTTCAAAGACATGACAGAAGCTACAGGAACTCTGGGATTTGCATAAAAATAACAAGCCCCAAATTCTTCTCCTGGCATTCAGTAATTTTGCCGTGGTGGTTTTGAACTAGCGCCAGGCCATGTCTAACCAAGGCAGCGTTTCTGTCAGCACTCTGCGTGGGCAGGGTGTATTGTAGTGGGCTTTCTCTTTTGCCTCTGTTTTGTCAGCAGCAAGTTAGACAAGTGAAAGACCTCTGGCACATTAACCACATACCCTGTACTTCCTAACAGCATTACCTATTGCCCTTGTTCATGGGAGTTTCTTGCAATATCTTGAAGGAATCCTTTCCTATAGGATTCCTTTAGTATTTTGAGGTAAAGAATTGCGGGCTGGATCACTGAGGTTAGTACTGCTTAGATGCAAGACCCCAGTCTCTTATTTATTCAACCAAATTTAGATTTTAACAAACAATTTCCTGAAAGCATGCTAGCTAGAATTCATCTCCTTCTACAGCCAATGGAGAGAAATAGGTAGCTCACATGGCCTATTTTATATATCTAAATGAAGTTGAGATGAATCATTTTCTAAAAGTATCTGTAAGTACATGATTTGTCTCATCTTAATATAGACATTTAAAATAGGTCAGATGAAATGGCTATTGCCCTCCCTTGGCTATAAGGGGAGACGGGTTGATGAGATCAAGTGAAGCTATTGTAAGGCTGATGAGGTGCATTCCACTTCCTGTATATAGTGTGAGACTTTAAGGTTCTTTTTCATTCTTATCTTAAAGAGAGAGATTTTTTTTTTTAAGCACAAAAATAATACTTCTGCATGCTATGCACTGCAAAACATCTAGGAGATCAGAGGGAACAAATTGCTACTAAGTTGAACAAGGCTGAAGTTATATATGTGTTAAACTAGTTTCTGTATATCTATTTGTGGCTGCTGTGGAATGTTTTAAGGTGTATTTTCTGTTTCTGCGAGGAGTAAGAATGTCACCATGGAAAGTTTCAATAGCATAAAACCTACTGTATCAATAAAAGCTTTTCTAAGTGTTCTGATCTTGGGATCTGCTCGGATCAGCCCTCTTGTCCAGTGATCAGACCAACCATTCCCATCAATCTCCAGTAGACAAAATACATGAAAGAACAATTATGCCATTTCTCATGTGATATTCCTAACCAACTAAACAGTGGGAGTATCCAAGCTTAAATAGGCTCAAGGAAAGATTGGGCAAACCAAAATGAGAGAAATCCACTGACAGTTTCTAAATACGTAGAAGCCATCTCAAACTCAGGAATTCCCTGAATAACAACGTTTTAGAGACTGAGAGGTGACTGAGTGAAAATCTCATGGTACGTTAACACTGTATTCTTCCCCAGGCATCTGCTTTTGGTCACCATTAGAGACCAGTATCCTGTACAGCAGTTCTTGAAGTACCTACCACAAGAAAATAAAGTGGATCATGTTTAAGACCAATTGAAAAAGTTCAATTAGTGTTCTCCCCATGGAGCACAGGAAGAAAATTCCTTCACTGAGTTCAGCTAAGCCACTGAGCTGGTCTGGAGACTCCATACTGATTTCAAGAGACCCATGAGGTACAATTCATGCTTTTTATGTCTGAGTATCTATATAATAATAGCCACATTATTAAAATAAAATCTTTTTTTCACAAGACAGTTTCCTCATATGTTCTGAGTATTTCATACTGAGAGTGGGAAGGCACTAATAAAAATGGATTTAAAATTCTATGAATCAGCATAAATCTCTATGGAAAAAATTACACTTCAGCTCTTCCCTGCTGTTGAGTTATTGTAGAATACCCTATGGTTCTCCTCAAATTCTTTTCTGTAGCATAAAACAATGAGATGGATAACACAAGTTTTGTTTATAAATTCTATATTCTCTTTATTATAAAGTCTGATATTTTAAAAGCTAATCTTTCATACAATAGAAACATATACTCAGAATTATGGCACCCTGGCAAATAGTTAAGGAGTTTAAATAGATCAGTCTTAAATTAAACAGGATTCACCTAAAAGGTAGCATAGCCTCATCCTGGTCATTAGTATTTGGCTCTCCATTTGTTCCTTGGGTATTCCACTTGTGACTGGCCTCCAGCCAGACTTTGTACTGCTGGTCACATGACTCTGAGCTTAGCAGTTCAGCAAGTTTTTAGTCCCTCTCCCTATCCACTCACCTAGACTGTACTCCATCAGTTTGACAGTAAGGATGTCATGTAAGACAGTGTCAAAAGTCTTACTAAAACCAAGATAAAAAAAATATCCACTGCAACACCTCCCTTTCATTATAAGCTACCAGATTCATCAGGGAATATTTCCCTTCTTCATAGATCAATGCTGACCACTTCCAGTCGCCCTCTGCCCTTAGCATGCTTGAAAATGGTTTCCAGGATTATTTGCTCCATTGCCTTCAAGGCAAAGCTGACCGGCCCATAATTTCTGAGATCCTCCTTTATGTCCTTGTTGAAGATATGAGTCACAATTTCTTTATTTCAGTCCTCAGGAATCTCTCCAAGTAGCTGCGACCTTTCAAAGATAATTGAGAGTGGCTCCACAGTGATATCAGCCAGCTCCTTAGTGAGTGTATCCCATCAGCTGCCATGGACTTGAGTACATACAGTTTCTTTAAATATTACCTAACCCAACAGTCTTCCACTGAGGATGAGTATTCGTTGCTTCAGACTTTATCACCTGAGTCAGGAACCTGGATTGCTGAAGGCTGATCTTACCAGTAAAGAGTGAGCCGGAGCGAATAGAGAATAACTTGGCCTTCTCCTTGTCCTCTGTCACCAGACCCACCGCCTCATAAAGTGGAAGACCCACATTTTCCCTGCTGATACAATTGCAGAAGTCCTTCTTGTTGCCCTTCACATCCCTCGCCAGATCCAGCTCCAGGTGGGCTTTGGCTTTCCCAGCCCTATCCCCATGTTGATATGGGTTGCTATAGGCTACACTCTGCAATACGCCTGGAGTTTGTGTCTAGAGTTACAAATTCTATGTAGGGATAGGATTTGGACTCGATGATCCTTTTGGTCCCTTCCAGCTCAGGTAATTTTATGATTCTAAATGTAATGTATCAATCTCAAAAGTAAACATGTAAGATTCTTTGTGTACAAACCCGCAGGAGGGACTGATTTTGCAAGGAACACAAAATATCCCAGCCCACTGAATTTTCACTTTAGCAATTAAAAGAAACCAGATGTGATTTACTGCAGTCATTTTCAGTAAATAACACAAACAAATATAACAGTTTAAAACTGCTATGATGGTCCAAGCCTTTTTTAAGCTTATAGCTGGGTTCACAGCTGTGCAGAAAGTAGATTTCCTGCTTTGTAGGAAATTCCACCAATATCTTTTTTAATCATTCTGGAAAAGGAAAAACTCTTGAAATTTTCATAATTTCTTAAATTTTCTTTTTTGTCTGAAACTGATCATTCTGATTTTTAGGCTTTTTCTATTACAAAGCACGGTTTGTCTTCTTAACTTTAAACAATGGGCTAAAAATCTACATCACAAGATCAAAATGTTCTATTCCAAAAATAAAGTTCTTCTGCTTCCAGTCTATTCAAATATCCTGCTCAAATATTTTTAATACATAGACAATTGTGAAAAGTGAAACATTTATATGGATTGCCATTTTGCAATGAAAAGCTATTCCACTGTAAGTTTTCTGACCAGTCCCAATTTGAAACATAAGAGAATACAGGGATTATATTTACAAGTGGTTTTATATCTTCAATGGTATTACTCATCCCTTTCATCTCCTCAGGGCAAAGATGACTCAGAAAGTGATGACTGAAAGTCCAAGCCCTAGATGTAACAAATGTAACAATTATATTTATTATTTTATCATGTTTTAAAGATTTAAGGTATCATCTGAAAAAAACTCTTTCCAATTATGATTCATCTGACTCTTTATTTACCTAAGTTCATCTTCCCAGTGATTTTAGTGAGGAAGGTACACTTTCATTTCAAAAGCATTTCAGTCTCTCTATTCCAATTTTACTATATAGAAAGAACTTCTTAGTTCTGCCAGTTTCCTTTCTACCCATACTACAGCATGCCTCCGATTATGCTACACATTTTGGCTAGCTAAAGCCAGTTGGCTTAATTTTATTTATTTTTATACTGAAGATGTTTACAGTTGCTTTGTTAGAATACCAGGACTTTTTCCCCATGAGATGCTTTGTTTGCTAGTACTGAGTTAAGAGTTGCAATGTACAGCATCCAGACTCACCCTTGAACAAGAATTCTGTACCCATCAGACAAATAATGCAAACATAATCCTATTAAAAGCTAAGATAATATGAAAGAAAACAAAACAAAAGGAATCTTAAGTATGTGTATTAGACTTTTAGCTTTACAACTGTACAGTCCCTCTGAAGACATCACATTTCATTACAGTGGAGCTTTCTAGTCCAATCTCACTCATGAAAAAGGTGCCTGCATATCCTTGAATTCTTTCCTGACTGTATTCGGTATAGATTTCAAGTATAGGATGAGTATCTGACCTTCAAAAAAAATCTTAAATTCAGAATATATAAAACAGGCTGCTTAGCCATTCCTCTTATTTCTAAAGGAGATTAAATGCAGTTGAAGAAACTATGCTGCATTCAGAAACTGGACCCTTTGGAAGAAAGGGTGACATTTTCTCAAAAAGTCCACGGACTAGGACTTTTCAACTGTTTCAGTATAAAAGAGCCAAATATAAAGAGCAGGAAACCATTCTGTACTTTCAGAATAATGTGAAAAAGACAACCCAAGAGAGCTTTAACACCTGAAATGCTCTTAAATCCTAAAGAAAGACTTTTTGTAATGCTATATCAAAAGGGAAAAGGGACATAGCCCAACACAGAGCCTTCCTTTTTTTCAGCATGATATGGATGTGGAAAGTATGTTAATTCCTGTATTCTCAAAGGAAAACAAATAGCATAAACAGGCAGACAGGAGAGGAAGAGAGCAGTATGTTTAAAATAATAGAGAAACCCACCACTCATTTAAGCTGTTAGCTCTGCAAAGGCTCAGGCTGTGTATCCAATCATAGGACCTATAGTTATTCCAAGACTTGTTTCAGATGCATTCTGCACCAACTCCACCAAATGCAAACACAATTAGAGCATTCATCATCAGACAGTAGGAGATCCCCTTTGATGTTGGGATAAAATGAGGATATGCATGGTTTTGTCCAAAATGACAACCATCCCAGGTTTACTAATGGGTATCTAATAGAAAAAGAGAAATTTATGATGCTCATTAATTACCATTAATAACTGTCATGTGCTTCTGGCAGAAAGAAAGTAATCCTCTTCTCCAGATTAGACAGCTACCACAAAGGACTTCAAAGAACTTTCAGTCCCCTCCCCTGAGAGCTGCCTTGCATAAACCTCACAGCACTAACCGTGCAAATTAAAAGAAGGAAGCAGTTGACAAACCCTTCCTGATACATGCGCAGTTTATTGCTGTTGGCAGTTCAGACACGAGCTCTTATTCTGCTGGCAGATGTGCACATTCTCTATACACAAAACATGGTCTAAAATTCACACAAAACTTTACAAATTGTCGGTAAAGAATACTTTCCATTCTTGCTTTCAGACCTGGAGATATTTGTACTGAAGATTCTTTGGTGGCAAGAAAATTTCCTTTTCAAGAACATGAAAAATGTAGAAATACCGCTGAAAGTCTAGTTCTTAGAAATATTACTCAGATGTTTTTCTTAATGAGGAGCAGCTAAAGTATGCCTTTTTCTGGCAGTTTGCCACAATGGATACAAAGGGCTACAGAGATCATCTAATATGAGAATGGACATGGGAGGGAGTGTGAAGTGCTTACAGTGATTCTCCCAGTTTTAAATGGTCAGACTTACAGAGTTGGGGATTTCACTTTCAGCACAAATTCATTCCCTTGCTCCTACTTTTCTATAAACTCCTTAAATGTTACTGAATTTTCTGCAGACTGAACTATACAAACTTTGAAGTATGGAATACATTTCACATATTTACAATTGTCACCCAAATGTGTGTATTTATGGTTGTTTTCACAAAGGTCTGAAATAGTGATAAAGCTTGAATTGTCTCTCAGGAGGAGCTGAGGGACGGGTACTTCTGATGTTTGTATATCACGCAGGTTTTAGATGGCAGGGTAGTGTTCTTGAACATATTTGCCTTGTGATTTTCTATTTACTCATGTAGATTCAAATCACTTTACTGAGAAGGTGGAAGACAATGAGCCCCATTATGATTTGAAATCTGAATATTTTCATTCAAAGGCTTCTCCAGCAGCATTTGTTTAAAGTTGTGTGCTTTTGTCTCACTGAGCAGACCAAGTTTTAATAGGTGTCCCACCTATTAAATTTGAATAAGAGCTTTCTCCAACCAATTTAACACATTTTTTTAGTACACAATGATTGCCAGAAGCATACTGCTATCCAAAATAGAACCAGCTTTATGTTTACAAAGAACATGAGTGCAAGGAAAGTACTGCTGAGTGACAAATGGTACTAAGAGTTCAGGAGAAAAATAATCATAGGAACCACCAAAAACTGTTCCTTTGCTCATAGCGCTTTTCAGGTAACACCTCTTTGGTACGCCATGGTCAAACTATTCAGAACCCTAAACTGTCTGAAAGATTCCCTTCTTCCCAAGTAATGTGTGTGTTGCTTCTCAGTTTGATTTTTTGGTGGCAACAAAATACCTGGGAGAAAAAGGATTTAATTTTGCTTTTTCTATGAATCAGTCAACATCCTTGAAAACTCTAGGGTTACATCAGAAACATCATGTAGTTTGAACACATGACCACCTTAGGCCACAGCTATGTATATAAAACACTAAATGTGGCTGAAATTTGTTATTCAACCTTTCAGTGAAAAAAATTACATTTTGCATTAAAAACCAAACATTTTAGTGGCCAATTAACAGTATAGAAAGATTTAGAACTTAGAATTCTCATGCAAAATGCCATCTTTTCTAATTTTGTGCTGCCATTATTTTATTTCTTTTTTCAGATTCCATTGATTTTATCAGAGGATTAAAAATGTATTTCCCTATCACCTCCACAATTAAGGCCTTTATTGTCTCTTTTTTCACTAAATGCTTTACTTTTTAGAGTATTCTTTCCAAAAATGAATAATTACTAAGCGCGTCAACAGTTTCAAATCACTATGAGTAGTGTTCTGGCTTTCCTAGCAGCTCTCCAGGAAGAACATTTAAAATGGATCCAGTTATGATTGGAAAAATAAAAAAATAATATTTGATCATGAGGTAGTCTATGTTTGGTCAGTCACAAGTTATCCGATAGCTACCAGTTCCTTCTCTAGACTATGGAAACAAGCAAGTGCTATACACTGAGGGAAAGACAAGCTTGTCAAATGATGAGAAGTTAAATGAAATATGATCATAACCACTAAAATATTAGAGCTGTATTGTGCTATAGAAATTTTCCTGACTGTATCTCTACAGATTCTTTCCTTCCCAGCAGAACCTTTAAAAATATCTCAATATAGTACCATGTACTCTTGATGCCACTACTTCTGTGTGATCTGCTATTTTCTCTAGGATGGAACCATCACAAATTGTTTTAAATAACTTTTAAAAACTGATAGAGCACAGACCAAGTACCTTGATGACTTTGTAAGCTTGCCAGAGATGACTAGAACCTGTAGGCTGAATGGTCACAGAACTTTCTTTTCCACCTTTTTTTAAAGGTTATCCACTACAGCTGAAAATCCAATGCCCATCCTCACTTTGTACTTGAAATTCTGCAGATGCAAAAAAACTGGGACATAATCTCTGACACAACATCCTCTGTTCCTCCTCCATCTTCTTCCTCAAACACTAAAAGAAACGTGTAGCCAAGAGTAAGTCACTCCTAAATCTGTTTCGTAGGCAAACATTTCTGAGGTAGACGAATAAAAAACAACGAACCATTCTACTAAACTGGTGACACTTTCAGTCTACTTCAGTCTACATAATTTCATCTATAGCTTTTGTCACAGTAATACCAAAATCAGAGTTACTCTTAAATGGGTACGTTTCTGCAGACACATGCCAATCTTCCAGGATATGCCCAGAAACGTGACTCCATCTGTTGGCTGCTTGCTCTAGTGAATATCAGTGGAGAATTCCTGTTTCAAAATACTCTGGTTGGCACCAGACAAACAAATCACCCTACTGAATATGAGATGATTTCCATTCGTTTTACTTTGGTCAAAGTGACAGCTGAAAAGAAAAAAAAAAGAAGCACTGGAAAAACTTGGGAGTGGGCTGATCCTTGCAGATAGAAAAAGAACCAGAGTTCAATTAAAAAAATGCAATGACAGAGGGGTTTGTACCAAATTTTTGTGCTATATCTTTGAGGATGTGAAAGAAACAGTGAAAGAATAAATGAAGGCAGCAAAAAGAACTGATCTGAGAAGAGTTAAGGAAAAGAGGGCTGGCTGGATGAAGGCCTGGATCTCGAGTCCATTTGTTAATCCCAGCTGTGCTTAGGCAAACAGGCCCCCGTGCACATTCTTTGTAACTGAACAGATTTGTCCCAGAGAAATACTTCAGTCCATAGTCAACTTCTCCTCCCAATAGAAACAAGCTAAAATTGGGGAGCTTCTTAGGAAAAAAGGATTAGCAGTGTTAGCAATGAGATCTGAAGTATAAGCATAGAAATTTCAAGTTGTTACTCCTGCTAAACCGAAGTGCAAGCTCTGGCATTTTTTCAGCTCAATGTTAAATTCTAAGCTCATAAGATGGTCAGAAAGGGCAAGAGGGTTTTTTTTAGCAGTCAACTAGTCTGATCTAACACCAATGACCCTGCAAAATTTTTTCCCCTCCAAAAACTAGAAACATTTCAATCCAAGACTTGGAGTTGATAGGCTTGAACCAGGCAGCCAGAGGCCACAGCAGGACTGGAAGGCAGAATCATAGAATCATCTGGTTGGAAAAGACCTCTGAGATCATCAGGTCCAATCGCACCTTCCACTTACTAAACCATGTCCCTAAGAAACTCATCTACCCACCTTTTAAAGACCTCCAGGGGTGGTGACTCAACCACCTCCCAGGGCAGCTGTTCCAATGCCCCATCACCCTTTCAGTCAAGAAATTTTTCCTGATGTCTAATTTGAACCTCCCCTGGCACAACTTATGGCCATTTCTTCTTGTCCTATCACCAGTCACTTGCAAGAACAGACCAACACCCTCCTTGCCACAATCTCCTTTCAGGCGATTGTAGACAGTGATGAGGTCTCCCCTCACCCTCCTCTTCTCTAGGCTAAACATCCCAGTTCCCTCAGCTGCTCCTAATAGGACTTGTCAAGGAGTCAAGAAGGGAGGAAGAGACCCCACTTGAACTGACAAAGGACTTGAGGAAACTTATATTTTTGGCATATTCAAGTACTTGTAATGTCTTCCAGATTTAATGGGCAATGAACCAGTTTATGCACACTCAGATGCATTGGGACTTGCAGATCAAGACCAGGTGAGAAGAAAGGAGAAACTGTCATTCCAAGAGGCTGTGGATTTCCTCGTAGAACTTGAATCTTTCCCTTTGCCTTTCAGCAGCCCACTAAACAGGAAGGCAACAGGAGCTGAAAAAGATACCAGCTGATTCCTGTGAGCTGAGGCAGCACAACTGAGACCCTGATCTGTATTTTGGGAAAGAGGAAGTCTGAGGTATTTTGAGATATTTTTGTGCAATTAGTAAAAGCAATCAATTCAGTTGATAGGGAAAAAAAAAAGAGTAAATTAGAGCAACCGAAACATTAAATGAAGTAGCATGAAAAAATTGCCCCTAAGAAGAATTAACGAAGTCCCCAGATGACCCTAGACACACAGAACTTTGAAAGGTACAGGAGACTTATTTGTGACTTGGCCAATGTGTGAAAACTTCAGCATAGGATGGGAACGAGAAACCCTTTTCGTGGTCAGCAAATTGCGATTTGGCAGTTTTAAGAGTTCATTTATCCCTTCCATGCACATACAAACGCGCACATGCACGCACAGAAACTGCTCTTTTCCTAGCTTACTCATGAGTTAGAGTTCACAGATTGAACGCAGAGCCTGGTGATGAAGGGTGAGCGTGCAGAAGCACTATGAGTGGTGCTTTAGTAGAGATAATGTTCATGTTCCGTAGTATTGTACCTCCTGCTAATAGATTTTAGATCACTAAGGCGTTTCTACTTGAATTTTCAAATTTATGATCTGGACAAACCGTGCATTGCTGCCATAGCTTTATAGATTTAAGCCACAAACAGGCTCACATATCAGGATGGTAATAATACTCTGTCCGTTATCACTAGGTTGAAAACTTAACAGTAAATGCTATCCCAGCCAGGTAAATTACCAGATAAAGTCATCCAAACAAAACTACATAAGACAAAAACCAGATGACTCCTTGTGCCTCTGTTAACGCCTGTTAATATGGAGGGTAAATATACCTGAAAGAACTGGCTGATCAAAAAGCATGAATACACCCAGAATTTACACAACTGAAAATGTTTCACTTTATTGACTGAAACAATGGATTCATTCTTTCAAGAATAACCTACAGAGTGCTAAAATACCTGCCTAAGAGGAATGCCATATTAGAACAGCATGCCACAGTGAAATCATCTGGTAAGTGAGGCACTCAACTTCAATATGCAGTTCATCTTCAGATAATCGTGGGTAATACTTTTTCCATCACAGAAGGAAATTCTGGTATTTCAAATTGAAATAAAGGTACAGGATAAGGAACTATGTAGGAGTTACTACTGTGCATTTTAAGAGACTGAAATATTCTGGTTGAAGCCATTGCTCCTAAGAGTCTGCTGAAGCTGGCAAGCTGACAAACATCTACATTGAGAGTAGTTTAGATATGAGTTACTAAGGACTCTAATCATGAGTTTTTCTAAATGACCAACAATAAATAATTTATTCTATCTCTTTTGAAGCTGTTTTCTCATCTGATCATGGATTTCTAAACAAAGATAGACCTGAAGCAAAAATAAAGGATGGTCTCCTTTCACAGAGGAGAAGGAAAAATATATTTCAATCTGAACTTTGCACTTCTAGAACAGAGTAGAGTGAAAGCACCCGTGATTTGCTAGTCCCAGATCTAGAACAGACACTTCTGGGACATCTGAGCACTTTTGTGCCTTTGAGACATTCCTTCATACAGCTCAGACATCCAAAAGTTGCTACAAAATAGGGCCTTTATCAAGGGACTTATGGTTTAACATCTCCCAATATCTGCTTTTCAGTCAGGCCATCTCCATTTCCTTCTTATTTTCAAAGCCTTCCCAAAAGTTTTAGCCATATGAAATGGCAACAGCGATTCAGAGATCCAATTCTGTAGGTCCTGTTTTCATCACAGGAGAGAAATGCACATGCTAAGCATATTTATCAGTAGAGTCACATGTGAAAGTAGGGCTATTGAACAAATGGAAAATGTTAGCTCATGACCAGATAGAAGATGCTTCTTGTAACAGAAACAAATCTATAATTTATAAAATAATTGATTCCTCAAGTCACTAAATGGGTGCTTGGAAATAAGTTAGTCATGCTTAACTAGGTATAAACCATTTAGGTGTTTCCATAAAACCACAAATTATCCTGTTACTTTTGCCAGATACTTACCAAGCTTGAAAGCAATCCAGCAAGCACACCAAACCATGATACCCACAAAGCTTTATTACTCTACATGAGTCTCTAACTGTGGGGCAATAATGACTGATATGAAGAGGATGATAAGAACAGATAAAGTCATTACCGGGTTATATTTGATGATATAAAGATAATGAAATTGGAAAATAGCTCTATTCACTCTAAAGGCTCTTCTGAGGGTGTTTGTAACTTGAAAATAATCCTAACGTAAATGCAGAATTGTGAGTACATTTTCTATTAAAAAAATCAGTATAATAACTGTTAATAAGATCTGATGATCCTGTTGAGAGTCAGAACAGCTTATCTCTTCTTAGAACTGTAAAGATACTATTAAGCATGCAAAGAAGCAGCTATGGATCTAGACAAAGCTGCTCAGTAAATCAAAAGGCTCCCCTGCTATGTCACACAGCACACAAACAGCTTTAGCTCCTGGTCTGCGTGCACTGACAGCTACTTACATGAATATTAACACTAAGACACAACATTAAGATAATATTTTCGGAGCAGTATTTTTTCTTTCTGATGTCCCCCACTCTCTGGCAGCCTACTCTGGGTTACCAGCTTCTACAGTTCAAAGAGGCAAACAAGGCAGAAATGCCAGTACACTCTGACACTGAGGTCAGAACAGTGAAGACTGGAGTTCACACTCTGGGCTGTAGAGGAGCTCTGAACTTCACTGATACAGGAAAGGCCCATCACACGGTGAGCGAGTCAAGCAAGCATAAAGCCTAAAGCCATCTATAAAATGTCTCCAGTTTAACCTTCTTCTTGAAATCTCAAGATGAATATCACAAAGAAATAGTTAGATATGGAGAACATACACTTCAAATCAAAAGCTCTCCTCGTGCCTGTATTGCAGGAATATCAAGTTTCAGCTCTCTGAATGTGATCTGGTAACCCAGTTAAAGAATGATACAAGCAGCATTTCACCAACTGCTTAGCTCCATGTCATTTGCTGACCAGCTTCTGTTTTCTTCTCTAGAGTGAACATGGTTCACAAGGCCAAATATGTAAGACCCTGACACAAAAAAATCCAAAACAACAAATCAAAACAAAATTGGTGGCTCCCTACCCACAGGGGAGTGCCACAGTCTGTATCTTGCAGCCAAACTTGGTTATGAAACAGAACTCTGTGAAGGCAAATTGCTGTGAGAGAAGAGCTGCATGCAGCAGGAAGGGAGCTGGGTCACAGCTGGACTGCAGGGAGGGTGCATGTTATTAGCATCTCTTCTTTTCACTTGGGAAATGAGGAACTGGGCAAAGGGGTCAATTGCTCATCTGGAAGAGTATTAAATCAACCAGAGAGCAGAAAGAAGAGGATCAGACTAATGTAAAAAGTTTAGACTGATGGTACTGTTCTTGTGACTTCAAGCATAGGTCACAAGATCCAAGACTTTCAAAATAAAAACTTTACAAACCAAAGCATTATGAATAGATTGCTATGTTTTGTGCAATACAAGAAGGTGATGAGCCAGGTAAAAGAAAATAGTTTCTATACTACACCTACATTTCACATGCTGGAATAATGGGAATTAAAAAAAAAATCCAAAGTAAAATATTTCAGGGGTGAATTATACTAAGGGAACTAATGAGTGTAAATTATTCTTGAAAAGTATGGGGAAATACTGAAAATGCATGAAATATATATGACGTTCATATAACATATTGTGTTCTGGAAAGCAAAGTGCAGGTTTAAGACTAAGAACAAAAAAACAACTGTTTTCTTGATGTTTTTTTCCCCATGGAGACACACAGGGTTTGATGTTTGCACTTTTGCAGAGCCTTGAGTAGCTCAGGCTTCTCTATCTGCAAAGCAGAGCAGAGTTCATCCAGCTGTCTAATGAGGTAAGAGCGAATGCTGCGACAGGAGATTTGCAGGCAGGACAGGATCCCTTCTGGGAACAGAAGGCATAATGAATGGAAAAGGAATTTAGTTTCAATATTTATGAAGAGACAAAACAAGAAAACTAATGAAAAGGTCCTAATCTCTTTCGGGGAGGCTTGCTGAAGTCTAACTTCGGCAAATACATGCAGTTAGAACTCTCACAGTCATGAACTGTCATTACTCTTAAATTACTGGAGGGAAGAGAGAGGTCTCCTCAGTCAGGGAACCCCCAGCTGTGTGGGTCAAAGAACACTAGCTCTAGATTGATGGTATCTTTTCTTTAGTGCTATGTCAAGAAGAAAACAATGAGATGTAACTACCATTTAAATTATAAAGACTGAACCTAATCCCAAAGAGGGAAAGCGGCCTGCACAGAAGCTGAAGCTGGAAATCTCCCTAGATATTTTTTTTCCACTGACCCTACCAACTATTTTGAAGAGGGAATTCCCTGAACTTGTGACAGAGACTGAAGAGACAGAAAGGGGATATTTCTTGCAGTAGCAGTGATTTGGACATACTGCCAAGTTCCTTCCAATCTGATAATCACAAAATTATTTAATAATCTAGATTGGAAGGGATGCTGGAAGTCACCTACTCTAAACTCCTCTAAATATTTTACCCTTACATCTGTTTGCCCTGGATTTGCAGTACTATAGTTATCATAATATGTTATAGCTTGGCCGGTAAATCTGTACCTGTACATAAGCATTGACTGCAAAAATGCAAAGAAAGAAATTTGGAAATAGGAGATTTTTTTTTCCCAAAAAAGACAACTCCTTGCCCACTTTTAAGACCAAAGGCAAATTGCAAAGATGTCCTCAAGAGAAACATAGCTGTGGCAGACCCAAACTAAAAGTTAAATACTGTGTTGTTGCCACTACCCACTTTAAAATGCTGTATGTTTTCTTTTGTATTGCTGCCCAAATCACTCCTGGCTGCAACACTGAATCTTAAAATTGAAAATCACTCTTTTAAAAATTATATCTTTACATACACTACCTTTAACGACCATGGCTGCTCTCCGTTAGGTCTGATGCCACCATCTCTCCATCTCTTTCTAAGAGTTTAAGCGTAGTCATAATAGCCAGCCAAAGAACAATCATCAGATTTTAGTCAAAATACCAGGTCTCTTACCAGCTTAGTGTGTCCCAGAGCAATGAATCTATACTGACTGCACATGCCTGTGCTGAACTATCATCCTCTTTTTCACTTTCTTCTCCTTCTATAGACTTTCCAATAAATGCCTTGAAAACTCACTACTGTGACCCCCAACCTCCACTTTTGTTTCAGTGTTGAGTCATTGTATTTATCTGACTCCCTTTGTAGTAGAAAACTGCTCTTTGAATGAACCGAACCTCGTTAAGAATTCTCTTTTGCTGCGAATCCGAATGGAATTCTTGGCAGTACAGAATACCATACACCATGCCAGGGTGTTTGCTCCCAAATCTCATTCAAAGGCACGAGGCTTTGTTCCGATTTATGCACTTCAGATAAGATCAGAATCAGGGTAACAGTTCCTGCCAAAAGAGCATACGGACTGAAAGGCAGAGAAGATAAAACACACTCACTCCTAGAGTTTCAGAGAATGGAAGTAGCATAAAGCTTTTTTAACTTTTTCTGTTTTAGCAGAGAGTGATGCTAGCCCGTGAGGAGCATTGATAGGCCCTGTAGAAACAGGGGTTTCCAGAAGTATTACATATGAACACAGAAAGATGAATAAGCTGGCTAAAAACATTAGAATTAAAACTTTAAAATATATCACCCTGCTTCAAAAAGGTAGCTTTGTTTGTATTCACAGTGCAACCATGCTCAGGTTTTTCAGAGACCTCAGGACTCTCTACTTGTACAAAAAAGTTAAGAGTCTGGAGAACAGCTGACCAGATTATGACTCCCTAGATTTAGTTGTCCTTACTGTTGCATCTGTCCTTCTGACACTTCAGCGTGCTAATTGACCATACAGGAAGTAAAGCAAGAAGCATTTAAAACTTGCAGTGCAGTCTGTTTCCAAACACAGCTGCGAGGTGACTGGAGGCAGTTTCCCTCCCATCTTGCTCTTATAGGGATGGGGAAACAATGCTTTGCAGACTGCAAGCTGGGCTCTTGCCTAGCCCTGTTGCATCTTGAACTTGGCACTTCACATCCTAAAAAATTTCCCCCCTCACCTTTCATATGCTCTGTCACAGTCTATAGCAACAAAGTCAGCTTTGCTGACCTTTCTATATGCATTTTCAGGGCTTGGCCTGTCCCCACTTCGTAGTGAAAACCTCATGCCCATGTTAAGAGTCTGTCTCAGTAAAAACTCTGTTCTTTTGGGAAGCACAAGAGAAAACATTATTCGTGCAGGTTACACAGCAATAGTAAATCAGTTCTAAGATAATGAGCTTTGTTTGATAGTAAAAAAAAGCAAAAATATACAGGATTCAGAGCAGGAAACAGTGCCTTCAGTAGCTGAAGCGTGCCTGGTGTTTCAGCATGGGTCCAAGCTTTTGTTCATAAGTGTGGACAAAGCAGACACAGGCAAAAAATACATGCTACAAAATAGTCAGCCAAGAGATAACACAAGCCAGCTCTTCTTGAATATGTGAATGCTCTAAGTCAAAACTGCAGCTGGGCTAGTAGTTATAGGGAAAGAAGGCATGAGTCATAAGGTTCAGTAGGCTTTAACAACTCTTCATGTCACAGTGTAGACATAATCCCACAATCTCACTGTGCAGTTCCTGGACAGCTGGAGAAAGACTTTGGAGAGAAATATGATCTGCTTTCTTTCCAAAAGCCAAGGCCTTACTCCGTTGACACATCTCTCTAGGCAATGGAAAGAATCACGACCAGATCTTGGTTCGCAGAGTCAGAGCTATTGTAAAAAAGCTGTGTGCACTCTACAGTGGGACCAGTGCACATACATCACAAGAGTGTACTCTGGCTCCAGATGAAGATACAACAGAGATGCTCACCATCCTATGGAACTGCAGGGCCTGACTGGGACACTCACACCATCAGGACTGAGGGGTACAGAACAGAATTCTCATACTCCACAGTGCAGCACGGATTTGGTGGAATAACTAAAAAATTACAACTAATATTTGTTCATGTAAAGTTAGTTCTTACTCTGTCTGAAAATTTTGTTTCCCTTCCTTTGTTTTCACCAAGAAATGAAAATTGCATGTGTCTCAAAATAACTAGATTTACTCCATGGCAGAATAATGGAGAATGTGTACACATTACTTTTTCCTATACCCCCAAATGACTTCTTTTTCCAGATGAAAAGCACATATTGTTTTCAAAGCAACATGTACTGTATGACATAGAGCATGCCAAGTTTCATGGAAACCCAAGCATATTTATAAAATAAAAGTTGGACAATACTCATAGATTAAAAGCTGATCATTGAAATTAATTTCTGGTGATTATTTAATCCTGAAACATTTTTGCACTATTAATTGAAATCAATTGCAATGAAATGTTTACTAAACTACAGTACATCTTTCTGTATTAATCTATAGCACAGTTAGTTTTTCTAATTTTCACAAAGAGGAGTAAAATTTTATATATCTCATAACCTATTGTTAGTTTCAAAGCAACTCTGAACACCACAAGTCACCGATCAATCGTCTTACAGTGAAAGAATCATAGAATCATTTGGTTGGAAAAGACCTTTGAGATCATTGAGTCCAACTGTATATGTTGGAGTACCTCATCTATCTGTCTTTTAAACACCTCCAGTGATGGTGACTCAAACACATCCCCATGCAGCCTGTTCCAGTGCCTGATAACGCTTGCAAGTGAAGACATGTTTCCTAATACCGAATCTAAACCTCCCTTGGCATAACTTGAGGCCATTTCCTCTCATCCTTTTCCTTGTTACTTGGGAGAAGCAACCAACATCGACCTGTCTGCAGACTCCTTTCAGGCAGTTGTAGGCAGAGATGAGGTCTCCCCCTCAGCCTTCTTTTCTCTGGGCTGAACAACCCCAGGTCCCTCAGCCACTCCTCATAAGACTTGTTCTCCAGATCCCTCACCAGCTTCATTGCCTTTCTTTGGACACACTCCAGTGCCTCGAGAACTGTCATCTCATGTTGTCCATGTGTGGATACTGCCAGATAATTTTGACTGCTTCTTAGATGATGTATTGTCCTGCAGCCTTCAGGTTTGTTTTGGTTTGGTTTTCAAACATAGGCAGTGTTCCACTGCTGGAGAGCAAGCCCCTGGGTATTTTGCCTTCAGAATGTCCTCCATCAGTTAAGATTTTGATAATCCTACTTTACAGGGGCTAAAATGTTGGATTTTTCCAAACATGCCTGATATAAATAAGCCAAGTGTTCTGAGAGAAATCCAGAAGTATTTAATCAGGCGAAACTTCCATTGATTTCCATGAGAGTCTTGTTGGAGTAAGAACTGAGTCAAGACTTCAAAACTTGGCACATTATCAATCCCAGCAAATGACGGGCGAGAGCTGATGCCTAACGCATGTTCTAGGGAGGAAACAACTTGGCTCAGAGACCATATTTAAAACATCACATACTGTAGTTTAAGCTCTGTAAGAAGTGAGAAGAACAAAGCTTAAGTTAGTCTCTAAACACCCAAGTCAGAGTTCAAATATAGTGCAAATATTCTTTACATATCTCAGCATGTCTAGCAGCACACTGTAAAAGGCAAGAACAATGGATAAAAAGAAGGCAGGTCTTAATGTGAAATAAAGGGCTAGAGGAAGCACTACAATGCACAATTTTTTCACAAGCTATTGAAGGGTAGACAATACGTGACTGTAGCATCACAACATTAGTTAAGAAATACTATTAAAATAAGGAAAACAGTATTTCGTAGAGCTATTTTAGCTCTTTTTTTTTTTCCTGAGTCTCTCCAAAAGACAGTCTCTTCTCTATCCTGCCTGGCTTTGTGAGGGAGCCTGAAATTCACATTCTCACAACCAAAGATAAAAGTCAAAGAAGAGAGATGAAGGGGTTCACTATAAAACCTTTTCTAAATGCTAACAAATGTAACCGAATGTGAATTTGTCCAGCAGATTGTGTTTATGCTGTACCAGGCAAATTTTTCCACATGTTTCAATTAAAAAAGGTAAGTCTAACAATTGGGGCAAACTTTGCAAGATTGGGATTTCTAGCTCTGTCACCTTGTCTACTCCTTTGTAGGTGGCACTTTTTTAATGTGCCTGACGTTGCAGATTAGATCAATGGCTGGTAGTTAACAGTGAGCTGCAGTGGGTTAAGAAACTGCAACAAATCCCTTTGCTGAAGACATATTACAACCCCCTTCTCCAACTTCTTCATATAGGATTCTACTCCAAGGGAGCAGAAAACTATTTTAAAACAACTGAGCTCGCATGGCCTATATACTGTCCTGGAGAATTAAAAGTCCACCTTTTGAGTAATGACTTGCCTTTCAGGTCAGAATTTCACAAAGGTGTTATATCATATACCTACATGTAGTATAGATAGAACATTAAAGCATGACAATTGTGTGCATTAATATGAAACAATGTTGGGTCAACACATAGGCCAGTTTCAGAATCCTATGAAATATATTCAGGACAGTACAGAGAGAGAGAGAGAGAGGTAGAAACAGCTTTCAAAGTCTTGCTGACCAGGTGCAGGCAAATGAAAAACAGGTTCTGTCTAGAGTTGTTTCTAGGCAAACATCAAAATCTGAGTTGCACTCATAACAGGAAAGATTTTTCTACGTTATTTCTGGTTGATTGGATTGACTTTTTTAGTGAGCATACTGTTCTTCTGCAAAAACACCTTCCTGCCTGCACAAACATTTGCTTTTTAATTAAAACACCTCCCCCTAACTCAAAAGGCTTAAATTATGACCTTATTAAGAGAGTGAAATGATATACAAATCCTTTATACAAATACTTTTTGAGAAGAAAGTCGCTACTGTAATGAATTTCACAGTGTATGGAGTGGACAAACAACTCCAACACATACTAAGATGCATCTTTACCACTGAATCATACTCTAAGCAATGGTCTGACTCCATGACAAACCAAGGGCACACACCAGTTTAGCTTATTCAGAATGCCAATGGCACACAGACCACTCACATATTGTCTGGATGTAACACAGAGTGTTATGACTCATACATTTTTAACAGTTGATTTTCTTTCCCTGTAAGTAACTAGGTAACAGTCTATGGGAGAGTTCATTAGATAAAAAAAGAGGGGAAAATACTTTCTGACCACGGCCAGGGTATATCCACAAGGTCTAAAGAATCTGCAAAACCTTAAAACAGCTTTCACCATTTCAATTCCAGTTTCATGACCTAAAGTGATGCTTAAAAATTTCTTCATATATATAGATATAAATCCGAGTGCATTATGACTTCTTTTCCTTTTACAGAGGACACGATCACCTCTCATTTTTTTCTCTATAGATTAGGGATGGAAATCCCTCAGTTATAAATAGACTTCACAGGGATATGACAAATGTTCTACCTCTAATAAAGACACAGTTTTCATCATATCTTTCACAGCTGGAAGCTCAACTGCTTTCATTCCACATGCTTCCATCTTGGAATCTACAACACCATTTCCGCTGCCTCCTGTCACACACTGAAACTTTTTAGGGAAAGGAAAGAGGCAAAGAGAATTAGGTAGAAGAACTTAGGTCCGAAAGAGGAGCAGGCAAACCATGAGAAAATATGTTTGGGGTAGTGAAAGGCCTCATAAGACAGAAGAGTCAGAGACAATAACATCCATGTTTCATTGGAGACTCAAAGTCTGTGAGCACACAGAAACCATGATAAACTGGCTACCTGAAATCTCCCCGCCTACAGGCATCCTGATGGGGCTCTTTAGTCAATTTAGTAATTTCCTTAATAGTTAAAAAACTCAGAAGGCAGAGAAGAAGTAACAGTCAAATCTGACGATTTGTACAATCACCCCATACTTTTCTGGAGCTTGTAATTTCAGAGCTCCTGCTATCAGGCAGCTGGGAAGCATACGCTTGTAGCCTTTGGGCACTCACACGCACTCAGTGCTGCGGCTGGCAGCTGCCATGGAGCAGTCATGGATGTGCTCTAATGTACATCACAGTGTGTCAGCACTAATCTTAGGAGGTTGGGGGAAAGAGGACCATTACTGATTTCTCCATTTCTGCATTGTTGCTACATCTAATCAGTATTTATTTATATACAGAAAATGTTGCCTTGAGCTCAAGATTATTCATTTGTAATGAATGAAATGTTTAATGTTTCTTGGTTTCAGTTGCACTTCCCAGGCTACATTGAGGCCCAGCTATTTGTCCTTCTGAGCCATGCATTACAGCCATGGCAATTCAGATAGTACAGATCCAAGCAGCACTGCAGAAAAATGCCTCTGTTCAAAGAGAGCCTTGGCTAAGTGGTAGCTCTCCATTTTTAAAATCCCCAACCTGTCCCATTAAGCTTGCAAGAATGTCACCTCATCCTGCAGAGGCTTATTCAAGTAGATAGTTCCTATGTTCCAGGGACTAAATGATCTCAAGACCATACTCCTAGCTGGGAGTGTTATATGCTTGCAATTCTCCTGCATCTGGACAATTGGATGGCTCTGCTTCTTGAAATGATGCAAATTGCAAAGATTGAAACAAGAGTAAGCCTATCTGAAAATAAATAAGGACAAGCACAAACATTGAAGTTTCTACAGGCATTACTAATTCAGCCTCCCTGTATATTATATGATATACATGGAAACAGATCTACAAAGACAAATGCTTCTTCTTCTGGTTTGCTTATATGGCAAAATACAGCAGCTGTTAAGGACAATGGTGCTAAATGTGATACCAGAACTTCTTGTTTGTAACAAAAGGAGCTACTCTGAGATTTAAATACAACTTCAATGAGATGTGCACTTTCATATTAGCTACATCATGGGAGGCTACCAGCCTCCTGCTGCTGCCACCATCTTCTAGTTATTGTGTCTTTTTCATCTTTACTAACAATGGTAAAAGTGGAACAGGACTGGAATCAGTTTCCCTTTATTGAATGTATTTCACAAGAGAAACCCAACCAAACCTGGCCAGTCCTACAATTTCTAATATCTGATTTCTACCAATTACATTAATTTGAGCAAATAGGATGGTGACAGGAAGTACAAACCAAGGCAAAATGTACATGCATTCAGCGTACATCTGCATTCCTGAAGACAAATATGTCCTTAAGAGCATACACATGTGTTGCACTTGAATAATTTGGATTTTATCACTCGTTTTATCATTCTTCAGTTAGTTTCACAGCAGTACAAAACAGAGTCTCACCCCATGTGTTTCCCCAAGGACACTGGCTATTCTGTAGAATGGGAATGCAATCTGTTCTGTGCAATAACAATTTTATTAACATTTTTATATGAGAGGTCACAGCCACACATCTTGCGTTTCTCAGAGAGAGGCAGCTATGCTTATAGATATTAACACACCTGCTGAAATAATGGACCTCAATTGCTGATGATGAGAAGCCAGGGGAGCTGCACAGAACGCTCTGCCCTGACCATATGCCAGCTATTAGGTGTTGAGCACTAAAAGCAGATGACTGCATCAAGAAAAGGCATCAGATCCGATGCCTGCAGGCTGACTCTTCTTTTTTGTTTGTTTATTTATCTGAGACCAGAAAAAAAGTCTTTCTCTGGCTGCATCACAATTAACAAGAAACAAGGACCAACAGTAACACGTGATGCCAGGAGTGCTGATCCTCCTCCAATTTCTGAATCCATTTAGCACATCCCAAAAGACCCTGCACAGATGAAACTCTGATTTGTTTTTAACCTCTATGAGAGCTGCACAGGTGCAGCCCATTTGGAAAACAGGCAGCTCCCATTTTTCCACCAGGGGCCAAGTTACTTTGAAATCATTCCATGAAGTCATTAGACATGAGTTTGTTGTTACTGTTTTTAAAAGACACAATTTATTCGGTTCTGCTTTCAATAGCTTAAGAACTGCGATGAATTAAAAAGTTATCTCTGAAAACTATTAAGGTGACTCACCAAGTCCCAGTCTGCTTTGTTAAACAAATTTACTTGAGTCATTGTGTTGTTTACTAAAGCCAAAATAAAACAAAACAAGACAAAAAGCCCATACACTCAGTATACATGATTTTTTTTCAAGTTCTGTGTTTGGAGATTAATCAAACCTTCTATTAAGCTGTCCTGGTGAAATGGGAAATGAAATACCTCAGTAGGTATGTAAGCACATACTAAGGCAGGTTTTAGAAGTTAGACTATCTTGCCAAAATAATAGAAATTATTATAATTGTGAGCACATTTTTTGTTTGAAAAGACCTTCACGTGGTAACATAATCATGAAATCAATTTACTGAAATAAAGTAGGCAAAGCAGTATGTTAAATTGTCTGTCAATCTTATTTTTTTAAATCTAAACGCTGCTTTTCTTCACAGAAAATGTTGAAGATAATCATCTTTCATATAAATATCAAATAAATGAAAGTAAAATATCTCTGTATTTGTCCATAGCTATTTTGCTGAATACATGACTCAGTCGCTAGATGTTGCAAACAAAACAGCCTATTTTGACCATTGTATTTGATCTCCTGGGTAACACAGGAAAAGAACCCCAGCAACCAATTTCTACATCAAAACCATTATTTTTGTTTAATATATAGAACCTCTTTTAAAAAGATACCCAGTCTTAATACAAATATTTCAAGCAAAGGAGAAACCAATCAGTGGTTAATTTACTCTTCCTGTTAAAAATGGGCACATTATTTTGGTTCTGAATTTGTCTAGTTCCTTCTTCTAAACACTAGACTGTGATATCTTGTTCTGCTTAAAAATGTAGATTAAAGATGTCAGCAGTAATTGCGCGAGTTGATGTACAATAACATATAGCCTTTGGTGTCGACACTAATCAAGGTTAGGGAGCTCCAGCAACATGTAGATACACAGCAGGAGGCAAAGGTTCAGCTAATTCAGAATTCTCTTGCCTTTGTGCTTTTGATGAAATTTTAATTCAGTTTGGGTGAAGGTCTATCTCTTTTATTGTTTGGTGTTTCAGAATATTAAAATTAACATAAGAAAGACTACTTGTTAGATTTTGGTTAATATGCTGTTATTTACTTGCATATATTGATAAAAGAAAACTCAAAGCTGCTGACGGTCTCTAAAATGTTTGCAAGATAGAGCAATTACTACTGTCAGAATTTATCGCCAATAATGCTTAGATGGTCTATAAATTTTATAGTCTAATAGAAACATGTGAAGATTACCCTGAACCAAAACTATGGGTACTGTAACCAGCAAAAATTATGTCTTTCTATCAGCAGCAAATTTAATGTAAATGTAGGGTTTTTTAGTGAAAAATGTACATTCTGTTTATTTTTAAAGAACTTTGCTTTGAGTACACTGTACTCCTTCAAACTCCTTTGTCCTACTTACTTTCCAGTGACCAAAGTCTCTTTAAAATCTAAAAATAAGAGAACTGTTTTGAACAAAGTGTTTCCCTTAGAACAATGAAAACAGAAAAATCAAAATACCATCACTGTATGACAGAGTTTGCTTTGTGGGTTTTGTTGAGAAGAAATCAGCAATGGCTGTATAATTATTATTGGAACATGAATTTAAACAAATAGGTTTCAGTCTTGCTGAAATATGTGAATGATTGCATTTAGTCCCCAAACATAGTAATTCTTCAATGGACAATCTGGAGTGCAGCTGTGGGGAGTGTGAAGCAGAGGGAAGTTTGAAAGCATTTGGGGGGCAATTTGGAGGACATCAGGGACTACGTAAGGTTGAGAATCCCATCAAAAAGCACGAGGTATTCTTAAATTTGCCAAAATAGTTACTTGCAGTCTTCCTAAAATCATAACACTAAACAACAAAACAAACAACAAAGCACAAACCCAACAAAACAAACTACCAATTGACAACACGCCAAAAAAGAAATACAGAATACCACAACCCAGGGAGGTCACCCACATATTTGTACTGTACACAAAGACAGAATAACCCAGAAATTATGTAGTGAGTTTTTATCCTAACAAGGTATAAAAATAAATTTCTTTCTGTATAGAGCTCCTACCTGCTAATCAGAAGCTATGAAGAACTCTGTCCTCCATACAACGTGGTGACTTCAGCCACGTACATTAGCTGTTGAAGAGGAAGGAGGTATTAAATTTATCAATACCAGTATTAAACACTATTAAACATTGCACAATCCCCTTCTTTATCCATTCTTCAGTACTGCACACTTGAACATAACCTGCACTGAAAGGCTGTCCACGCATTTATCATGTACTTCAAAGACTCAACTTTCCCAACAAAGCAAAACCATAAATTTTTAAACACACTCAGTTGGGTGGAGGGAGAAAATGTGGGAAGTAAAAATGGGCAAGGTTGAAATGCAAAGGTACGACTGGTAACTGGGACTTCAAGGGGTGGATAAGCTTAACTAGAGATTTCCTGGTTTTTCTAACACTTGTGTTGATATTATGTGTTCTTCAGAAACCTGGCCCTGGCCCTTAGTTTCACAGAGCAGGGGAGAGAATGTGGAACAACAGCTGCACTTCAAAAGCCACATGGCTTTCAGAGTGTTTTGTTCCCCTTCACACATTTTTATGCCAGAAGTGAACATATGGCCCACTGTTTGGAAATTTCCCAACCTAAATTTTTGTTTGATTAATTTCATCCAACTACTCCCAGTTACAAGCCCTCGTAACACCCCAGACTATTATACTTCCTTCCTTTACGTTTATACCCTTCAATTAGCTGTAGATTCTTATGTACCTTCTTAATCATCATATAGCTCTGCACATATTGTCCTTTTCATCTTTTCTTGCCATCATCTTTCTGTGCTCTTTAATCATGTTTGTGGCTCTTCTGAATTCCCTCCAAGGTTTTCATATTTTTGTCTGGTTTTCAAGTGTCCAAACCAGCACTTTCTCTTGTAGGTTTAGTGTTACTGCTACATTGAGAATTGCTTTCTCTTGAGACTCTTATACATCACCTGCCACAAGCAGTATCTAAGCAGTTTCCAAGATGTTAGAGAACGTGACCAGTGTCCTTGTTCCCAGCCTAGCCTATGACACTGCATGTTGCTGATTTTGGAAACTCGAGCAGCATCCTCTTACAAGTTCTTGCTCAATTTCTCATCCATTTTTATTCTCCAAAAGAGAGACAGCAGTGCAGGGAGACTGCATGAATCTGGATGCCTTAACAAAATGCTGATGCTAGATACAGCTCCTTCTTGTGCAAGCAATTTCAGCACTGTAAAGAACTTAAGGATGTATGAACTGGACAAGTGTTCATACATGGTACACGCACAGGATACACATTGGTCCTTAACTCACACACACTTTTCAAGTGGGGATCCAAACCGTGGTTTAGTTAAGCAAAAAGCCAGCTTGACCCATTCAAAACGCCACTGAACTAATGATACACAGTCTTCTCACGTACTGTTTAAGCATGATCTAAAGTCTCATAATTTATACATTTTAAGCAGTTAGTTTTTCTTCCTTCTCAGTAAATGGGTAACAGGAAACAGACAAAGCTTCTTAACTTTTCTTTAATCTTCCTCACTAGTGAAGGAAAAATCAAACGATAATTGTCTGGATGATCTCATTATTGTCAACAAAACTGAAACCTTGAAGTCCACGTACACTGAAATGCTGATACGTTAATCAAAAAAGGGAACAGTGCTTACATGTTGTTCAATAAATAAATAAGAGCTATAGAGAGATTCACCCTGGGAGGGCTTCAGCTTGTCAGAATTATACAGTGACATTAATCACAGCATAACAGGATTGCTGCAGGCTTCCAGTGCAAAGTCCTTATTATATCTTCAAAACAAGACAACACAAAAACCCAAAATCCCTGCAACTTCCAAGTCCCTCAAAGTGGAATCTTAACTAACAGACTTTTTCAGCAGAATACAAAACTCAAAATAAACTGATCTTCATCACAAAGAGTCACATGAGCAGCAGAAACCTGTCAATCTAGTTGCACCATCCAACCAGGCTGTGCTTCCAACTGTTCGTGATCCTTGTGTTTGTATATTAACATGGCAAAGTATTCTTCATGGGCTCTCAGGTACATTAGCAAAGCTAAACATTGTGTAATTACAGTACTATGACCTCTCCCATTCAGGCAAAATAAGAAATATTTGTAAAGCAGCCTCGCTAGCAGACCTAGGTGTCATGACAGCAATGCTTTCAGGGGAGTCCCACCTCTTCAGCACTCAGAGAGAGGCTGTTGGGGCGCAAAATTCTACAACACTGACTTGGATCCCAAAGAATTAAAAAAACATGGGGACCAGAAATGGCTGAAGTATCATCAACTGGTTCAAATTTGCCTGAATAATTATTTTTTTAATCTAAGAATAAGATTAATGGGACCTCAGAGTGCTGACCATCTTGTGAGTTAGGACTCATTGAATAAATCTCCTTCAAATATTACATGCATGTATACTTGCCACATGCAAGCACTTTAATAATCCTTTCCTAAGACTGTCACAGACAGCTTTTACTTCTAGCAAAAGTGAAATAATAAAAGGCAGTCTTTCTTTAGTAAGTTACTTCACTATTTAATAAATTACTATTTAATAAATTTAATAAATTAAGTTACTTCACTATAATAAAAAAAGGATAAAACCCTCATGTTTAAAATCATCTATTAAAATCTATCCAAATGCCAGAAATCAGAAATATGATAACTAATATAATTACTAAAAAGTGTTCTAAACTTCAAAGAGTTTTGTGCTTTAAGTTGCCATAGTGTCTTGTGAAACAGTGAATAATATGTAATTCTCTCCTAAACAATTTGCTTACCTCTAGGTTGGGTCTACTTTGGGCTTTTTGCTATAGAAATTTTCACAACAGTGACTAGACAACATTAATTGCAACAATCTTAGGTTCACAGAAGTATCACCCATGGTGAACATTTTATGTACTACTTTGGAGTATTAGAATGCAATGAAAAAAAAACCAGAGGTACATTCCTGGGAACTCCTGGATTTTCAGGAGTTCAACTCATTGGGTGTTGAACAGTTTTCAACGTCAAGTACATACTTAAGCATCTAGTGGGAGCTGAATAATACTGAAAAACCTGGTCCCAGTTATGAGTGCTAAGAACATAAAAACCTTACCCCAGTATAGACAAAGCCTTAAATGTCATTGATCTTTCTCTTTCCCATTGAGCTCTAATCCTGCATCAGCAGAACAAAGAATTAGTACTGCATGGCTGGGAAGTTAAACTTTCCTCCACACCTGCAGGTCATTCCTCCTGGGCTCCCTCTATTGATAGGCAAAAAGTTATTTGCTTAAAAAACTAATCATGTGGTGCAGCTGAGCTCCTTCATTTCCAGAAGAAAGGCATCTGAAGTTAGGCCCCTGTTTCACAAAGAATTCATGAGAGCTCTGGGTTCAATCAGTGGGCTTAGCCTGCAGGAACAGGGCTATGATTTTGTTACTGTTTGTTTAGTCTAATTAAAAACATGTATCTTAGGTAAATTTTCTTACTTTCAACAAAAGCCTCAGATGAGAAGTGTCACATAAACGCAGAGTGCTAAGAACACAGTAGAAGATTTATATTTAAGAGCAGAAAAAAACAGAGTGATTCAAGAATCATTTCTTGCTTTGTAACAGTTTCTTAAAAGCCACCATTTGAACCGAAGAAAGCTCCTTTAGAGTCTTTCATAGCAAGTGAATCAGCTGAGTACACAATGTCCTCTTATCAGTCTCCTTTGCAAGGAAGGATGAGTTTATTAATCAAGACAGACAGGAAGAGCAGTAGATTTTGCTCACATCTCTGAGTCAAAGGCATTTGAATCACTAAATCCCTACTCACAGGTGGGTTCCAGCAGTGTTTTTTTCACACAATAAAATGGAGGCTGGGGGAGGGAAGAAGGAAGTGACAGAAACTCTGTCAGCTCCCGAGAGGACACAGTGAGTCCCTCCTCCTTGTTCAAGCAAGAGGTACAGAAGGAACACTTTCAGCACAATTCCTCGCTTTGATTAATAAAACGTGGGGAGAAGCAAGAATTGCAGAGAATTCCATAAAGCAATAAACAGCAAAGTGGTGATAGTATACCAGCTACTGCTCCACCTCCAGCATAGACTCAGATTTCAGCAAAACCAAAACTGTTTCAAGTCCACTGTTCCCTCTAGTCCCATTAAAGGTTTTGCACGCTGGGTGAGTCCCAGTTGTTTGGATTTCCACGTTAGATTACATGCTGCAATAACTGTGCCCTGTGCTGTTTCACATTCTGTCAGTCCTTTTTCTTGGAGTTTAACCCATGCCACAGGAGCTACAGCAATGCATCCCTGGTTCCTGCTGAAACCATGGCCCTGACCATGTCTTTGAAACGTGGTTTGCTAAACATTTATTCGTTTTTATGTAATGTTGCTAAAAAAGCATTTATTATAAGGACTATCTCAGAAAAAAGAGAAAGCTACTTATCTTCATATTTATAGCCTAGAACAGGAAAATTAATCAGACCACAGACCCAATGACTACGACAGTAATTTCTAGATCTGCATCCATAGTTAGAAAGGACAGAAACAATCTCCAAAAGATTAAAAAAACCCCAAACCTCTCTTTCTTTGGCAGTTCTGAGCATGATGCTAACAATACAAAAATAAAACAGCTTCAAAGGGCAAGTAAAGATCCACTCCTTAAGATTCAGCTCCATCCTGTTGCTCTTGGGATGTCGCTTTCCCCCCATCTTTCCAGAGATGGACTAGTACCCAGCTTTCTACACGTGTCTGTCTCAGGAATCCTCTGCCTCTGTAACCGTTACAACTGGTTTTGTGCCCAGATTTGACTTTAGTTCTCCTGCAGCAGGGAGGAGACCTCCCTAAGAAATCTGTTTTTTCTAGAAACCACAAACTTAATCCTAGCTAGTAATAATCCCTCTCCCACCTCATCCCAGCCACATCAACAGAGCTACCACTGATCTATTTATTCCAAGGATGATTCTTTCAGCTCTTTTGCTGTGAGAGGAATTCACCCTTCAAGTATGTGATGCCAATAGTGTTATAAAACACATACCTTTGCTTTCTTTTTCAACTAACGGGAAAAAATTAGTTTTAGGAAGTCTCAATGGAGTAAAAGAGAGACTATTTTGCTCTCTTTCTTTCCTTGCTGACAGGGTTAAACAATCGATATTATGGTTGCAATGGAGAATAAATTAGCAGATGGAATTACCATCTCCCAAAGAAAAAGTCATTTCAGTTTATCTTTTCTCCAACAGCTTACAAAAATGTCAGAAGAAACAAATCTTCAAACGAAAAAATAAAGGTCTATCTAAACTTTACTACAGCCGTAGTTTAGTGTTAAAACTAAGTTTGATCAGCTAAGGCTCTTTTGAAATGATAGCAGTAAGCAAGGATTAGACCAGGTGTGGCCCACTATTCACAGTACAACATTATACATTTTCTGCTACAAGGCACCTCATCAGGCACACAGCGTTGACTTTCTACAGTAATTGCAAATAGAATATCTTAAAAATGCACTGAAAGAAGGTATTTATTCATTAAAAATTGAAACTTCTCCCCTAAATCATCAGCTCACTTCCTCTGACCCTTCACATGCATCAAGCTACAGCTCCATCTTTAAACCAGCCCTCATTCCAGGTGCCCAGGCTGGGCATGCCTCTCTGGGAGATGCAGCTCTGAAGGCCCTCAGTCTCCCACCCCAACACCTACACCAACAAAGCAGAACAGATCACAGCAGTGGTGGAGGAAACTCCAGTGGATTTCCAGCTCTGATGGCCTTCAGTTCCCAAACCCTAATCCTAACCTGTTATCCCAGAGTGAGTAATCTTAGACTTGATTTGATAAAAAGCTGAACTGATCTCAGTAGCGAGATAATCATTCCCCAGAATCAATGACTGCAAAACCGAAATCCTTCCTCATTGACATCATTACAGAAATACCAGCTAAGGCTCATGGCAGTTTATTTGAGTAAAGACTGCAAGAATAGATTTTAAAAATCATATTGTTTAAGAAATGTTACTTTTAATATATTTTTGCCAAAAATCCCCTGTATTTTCACATTTGTCTTGGATCAAGATATTTGCCAAGCTTCTCTAAAAAGTGTATTTCCAGAAGTAACAACCAGTCCAAAAGACTTTTCCCTGAAAGGAATAGAACAGACAATATTCAGAGACAGAACTTTGCCATAATCTATTGTAATGTGTGAATCAATACACGAGTCTGCTGCATGCACATCATTTCCAGCCTTGTACCCCAATAAGTAACTTGATCATATAGTACAAAATATTCTTTGGACAGCACTGGATGGATCTATGCTGTCACACATAAAACAGATAAAGAGGTTTTTTCCAAGAGTCTGAAAGTCTGCATCATCTCCCAAATCCCCAGACCTTTGCTTGCAAAATAAAACCACAGTGTGCCATACTGTTCATGGTCTCATTTTGCTATTTATATGACTAGCTATTGGTATTTGGTAAAAATAATCATCATCATCATAATCATCTAGATTATATCTAAATGGAATAGAAAAATGTGTGCAGGCTTTTTACTTTTTTCTTTCTCCTATCCATATATTTAAGTTTCTTGCATCAATTATCTTAACAGTTATGATCATTCAAACATTCAAGTAATAAAGGTTTTGTATATAGACGAAACTGTCTCTGTTAATACTGGTATGGTTTCTATTTAAAAGTATGACAACGCCATCAATCAGAAAACAGAGATGATAAACATCTTTGAAGAGTGTTTTAGAAATTAGTAGAATATTTACAAATATAAGTTTGAACTCCTGATCTTAAAGCTCTCCTGTTACTATCATTACACTATAATTGGATCTCCCTGTGTATACAAATATGTTTGGGGTATGTATAAATAAAATTATGTAAATTAAAATTACTTCTGCATTCTTCCTGCTAAAAAAAAATCTTAATATATAAGGCATATTATATCAATCAGTAGTTGAAGAATATTCAAATACAATATTTAAATATTGTCCAAACATAAATTTTACTTTTGTTCCTTACAGTTACTCAACCAACCTCTAGCAACTATTTAGCGTTGCTTAATACATTTCCATGTCTTCATTTTTTTCCTTTAATGCAGCCAAACCAGTGTTCAAAACCACACATCTTCAAAGGGTGTCCCACTCATAACTGAATATGCGAATCAGTACTCAGGCAGGTTTGGCAGTGTAGTTACTGCACAGTGGTTCCAAAAGTGGAATTGAGATGTCTTTACTGAGAGAAAAGTTGCTGAAAACAAAATTCAAATTATGTAGGTCTAAAAGGAACATAGGATTTAACGGAACATATTCACTCTGAATTGGTACAGGAGAACTGAGGTATCCTGGGTCCAAACTGGGTGCCCTGGCCTTTCACAGATACACAGAGGAGAAGCAGGAATAAGCAAGTTATGTACTGAGCCTGAAGCACTCAGAGCAGAGAATCATGGTAAATAACGCCAGAAAGGACTTCAAAAAGGTATTTAGTGCAGCCTTACTCCCAGAGCAGGGTCAATTATACTCTTGTTATTTCTGGCAGATGTTTATCTAAAGATGTCCAAGATGGAGCTTCAGCACCTCCCTGCATATCAGCTTTTATTTTATTCTTAACTATTTGAGGGGTTTTTGTAAAAAAAAAAAAAAGGTCATAAGTTATTTGACACGAGCTAAACTCATTATTTCCCTTCCTGTACCTCACAGGTGTGGAGGATACATTGGTTATTCCTTTCTTCTTTTCAAAGCTTTTGCACACTTGTGTATTATGTCTTCTATTAGTCTTTTTTAAATAGAAAACCCTATTTCTTTCAATCATTCCTCTTAAGTCACGTTTGCAACATCTCTGATCATCCTTGCTTTTCTCTGCCTTCTTTCCAATTTGTTCACACCTATGCAATCCTCTGGCCCAAGCTATAAGCATGACGACTAGAGCAGAAAGAACAGGCCATTTCTTATGCAATATAAATAGATTCCTAACTTTTTTCAGCTTGTGAATTCAGATGTCTGCAATAAATATTATCTAGTTGATTGTTCCCATCCATTATTTGCACAGTATTTTCTGTGAGTCTGCTAGAAGTGCATTTTCTCTGAGAGAGGAAAAGGTGAACGTTTTTCCAATCTGCAAACTCATCTCTTCCCACCTCCTTGCAACCTCTCACCACTGTATCTCTGAAACATAGACTTACTTTTTCATCTATGCTCGCTGATAACCTTATTGAACCATACTGGATCCATAATTGACATTTGCAGAATGCCAGCAGCCTATTTGAGAGGGAACTATTGGTGATTACTCTTCAAGTACCATTTTCCAGCTGATTTTGCACTCGCCCTACAGCTTCTTCATGTGACTTTTGCAGCATAGGCTACTTGTAGAGAAGAAGCGCATCTTTGATGATGATATTCCCACAGCTTTTAGAAAGTGTTTGGAAAGAGCAACAAATGTCTCTTTCTATTGAAATTGTTCCTGTCCTCTGCTTCCTGTTTCCTACAGCAATCTATCTGCCTCCATGAAGAAGTTACTCCCTTTATTATTTACTAGAATTAAGGGCACTTTTTTCCCACTAAAACTAAGACAAATTTTATTGTCTTATTTTCAATTATAATACACATTCGCTCTGTCTGTCGGCTGAGCATAAAAATAATAATGGACAAACAATGAATAGAGACAACAGTGAAATATTTTTAAGATGTATCTTCTTTTAGCTGATTGATTCGTGTGCTCTTCTCACTCAAGACTGTGGAACCTGGAAGTGTACTGATTGGCCAAACTTCATGGAGTCTATGGCAAACAAACTTGTGGGGTTTTATCCAGTCTGTGAAATTTGAGGGCCAACTTAAAACTGAAGTTCCTAACTGAACACTTTTTCATAATATTAAGAGAATTCAAATTAAAATAGTGAAAGTATCCATTTGAGCAATTGCAATGCTTATATGACAAAAACCACTCCTTCTCCTTCTGTCTTCTCTTTATATTTCTAGTATGGGAATTCTTAAAACAATAAGCACCATAGAATTCCAGGTCTGCCTACTCTGCTTTTCCTTGGAACTTAGAATACAAGTGGCAAACCAATTGATTTGAGATTGCACATGTGAAAGGACTATTAACTGAATTGGGAATTCTTTCCTGCCAAAATTGAGTCTGCCTCTATATTTGTACTTGCTTAGCAAAACACTGCTGCAGTTGCCAAGTTCTGGCCTACTCCACGTGTGAGGTTTTATATAAATTCTTTAATAGCTGATTTTGGTTGCAGACTCATGACTATTAAAACAAGATGCAGGGGAGGGAGGTCATGGAGCCACTCAAAGCCTGCAGAGCACGTTTTAGGGTGGGAAGTCTTGGTGGCAAAGTCAGGGTGACTAAGACTCATGAGTTCAGGTAGGAGCCTGCTGAGAGGGGGTCTGTTCTGGAGAGCTCAGGGCAGCTGAGCACTTGGAATAAACCTGGGACCAAGATGGACCTCTCTCTCCTTTCACCTCTCTGTTTCTTTAGTGCCGGGGTACAGCAGCTGCTGCCAGCTGAACAGGGGCTCCTGGGGGCAAGAAGAGGAACATCTGCTCCCACCAAACCAACACGTGCAGCCTGAACTGCAATAACAGATCACCACAATAGATGCCAAATGCATATGTTAAGGTGCATGATACCAAACAGGCTTGCAGGGTCCTAACTATGAGTGTTCCAATGATAATAGATATATAAATGCGTTTCACTGGGAGAGCTTGAGAAATGTTCTTTGTTAGGAATTCACACCTACTTTCTCTTCCATTTAAAGCTGACAAAAACTTCCAGAGCCTTAGTGATCCAAAAATGCCTACAAGAAAACCATGAAAGATAATGCTTCAAAGTCCTGATATTTCTAAGGCAAAAGGCAAGGCAGAGAAATTTTTCCTTAAACACAAGGGGAAAAAAAGAGATGAAAACCAACATAAACCCTTTCCCTCTCTCTCTTTGCAGGTCCCCTTTAAACAGATTGCACCCCTCCCCCTACAAAAAGAAAAAAAAAAGTTGTTTAAACAAACAACAGATGCTGTCTAAACTAACTGCATAGTAAGTGCATACTAAAGACATATGTTGTCTTCCACCTAGCCATATGTCCTTCCCACATATATACTTTCATTCCACATTTGCTGTAGCTTGAGCAAAACAGAACAGGGATGCATGGAGAGGTTGTACTCTAGTAAGTTTTCAGAAAAATCCCCTAAAACTTGTTGAATCCATGACAGACCCTGAAAAGTAAATGGTATTAATAAAATGCTCCAAGAGATGGAAATTATCCATAACAATTAAAGAGACTTATAAATATAGACTGCATCTCTGATGAGATGATGGTGCTACATGTAGCTTCTAAATTTGTTAGATTAATAATCTTAGATTAAAATGATCTTCAAGACCATTGAAAGAATTTATTACAAAAGTCTCTCCTCTTAATTTATAGTAACTTGGTATACTTGACTTAAACAGCAAACTCTCAGCTTGCCTTTATAAAAGTACTCAATTCTACTTTGTTCCCCTGGATTCCAAATGTAATGCTCCTTCCTGGATGATAAAGTCGTACATTGTCAAACATACAGCTTAACTGTACCAGAACTATTAGAGCTGGAATAGAGGGCTTGGAAAGTATCAGCAGTTACACTTTGGCAGAGAAAGCTGTTGCTTCTAAGCATATGCTTGGAGGATTAAGAAAAGATCAAGAGGTAAAATACCACAGATTTGGCCAGCTGTTAGCATCTAACTCCAAAATATGGACACTCAGATCCTTTACACTGACTTTAGAGGAGTAGCTGCAACAAGCCTGTAAGCCAAAACAGACCATGGCCCAGTGTATCCAGGCATTTCCCTCATTGCATAGCTGAATTAATCCAATTAACCTGAAAATTATTTTTAAACTTCACCCAAGCCTAACTGCACCTTTCCTACTATTAATTGACATCTTACGTAGCTTTGACTAATTGTTTCCTCTCCCATTTCCTGATTTCCCCTTAGCCAAACCTGCAAGTCACACACTGAAATTGTTTTGGAGGTGTTGTTAGGTTCAGAGTGTCCTTAGAATCTTCGTGACACCATCCTGGTGCTGCTGCTTCTGTGCTGTAACATGGTTCTGCAATGCTCTAGGAAGGTCCTTGCCAGTAAACAGTATTTCTTTATAGAGAGGATATAAGAATGTAGTCAGTCAGCAAGGTCGATGGCAAGCTGTTATCTCATACCTGCACTTTGCTGCTGAAATTTTGTCAGGTGTTTCCTTGATCCTCTTTCTTTCCCTTGCCATCTCCTTCTCCCAGCACCAACTACCACTGGGAGATACATAGCCTTCAAAATACATTGGGTTCAAAGTGCTTTTTTTTGTATAAAATGCCTTTCATCTAGGCTTGCTTAATTCTATAGAATATGCCTGCGCATTTCTGTTAATTTATCAACTGGCTCAGACTTCACTTCTCTGTGAAAAGTCATAGAAACCCAGAAACCTCTGCTTACAACAGTGTGTATGTCGGGCAGCCAGACATAAAGGTTTGATGCTTCTAGAAAGAAGCACTGCACTTGTTCTAACATATAAAACTCTAAATACTTTGCCTAAAAGAAATCACATTATTAAGATATAATGCTTAGTTATTAATGCATGTGTGAGCCAAGTAGGTACTGTGGTCAGATGGGTGGGTAGATAAAGGGATTTTAGCATAACTTCAAGCACTACTGTTTTCTATTTCCTAGGCCTGGAGGGTTGGACTCTCACCCCTAAGGAAAATGCCAGGGGAGAAATATCTCAAAACCTATTATAAGAAAACTGTAATATATTGTCTCCTACAAAATAGAATTCTTTTAAGTCACGCATGAAAGTAAATTATTGGAAGTTTTAAAGACAGTATTTTAAGGGAATTGGCATGAAAACTCATTGAAGTTTGTTAGTCACACAACTAACATGGTTGTACTCATCTCAGGCCAATAAAACGTGCATTCCCCACCGCAGAGAGGCTCTCTCGGTGTGTGTGTGAGTAGCCAAACTAGTTTTCTGTTTCACCATTGGTTTGTAAGTACTTGAAATTCTTTGAAGTTCAGTATGTTATCTCTGGTAAAACGATGTCTCCTAAAAGAACAAAGTTTGCATCTTAATTTCTGGGTACGAAGCACTTCTCAAACTACCTGCTTTGCCTATCCGATCCTCTCTATGCATTCAGCTGCAGCCTGTCAACAACAAGGTTTCTCTAAGTACTCTTGTTTGTCAGCATGAATCAGCAGGTTCCTCTGAGTGCACCACTGAGACTTTTAAGAAAGAAAATTCGCTGATATTACACAGTAGTGGTTGGTGACCAGTACAGTCACCTTGTTTACTTCAGAGCAAGCAGTGATGTGTTAGCCAAAGGCATGCTTTAAATCAGTTCAAAAACCGTTTGAAACGCTCCCATGAATCTGTGTGCCTAGAGAATCGTGACTCCTCAGCAGTGAGATCAGGAATGCATGTCAATAAATTAGCCATGCACTGTCCTTTCAAGTGGGTAAACTTTACAGCACGATTGCTGTCAGAAGCACTGCAGTTTGCAAGTGGAGGAGTGTAAGTTTTGCACTGGTGGTAATTCAATGTTTACTTACAGATAGCAAACAAGCCTACAGAAACAGAAGTTTCTACAATATAAAAGCAGAATGTGAGATAGAGGAATAAATTAGCTTAGATGAATTTTCACAAACCCAAATCTTCATTCAAGGTCAGTAATGTCCCATTTGATAGTTCCACTGGCCCCCTCTCTCCTTCTTCCAGCTATTCTTTTAACGTTGTACTAATTGTAAGTCATCATCACCTTTAGGTCTAACAACAAGAACAAAAGGCAACTCCTGGGTTAAAAGAAGACCTAACCCCTTATATCTTTCCTCTGTAAACTTCTACAGTGGCTACATAGATATACAAAAGAGGATATTATTGCTCAGTTGAAATGAGTATTTAATGATTCTGTCACCATGTTATGAAAACTTGCAGTCCCTCTTTTAAACATTTAAATATACAAGCCTTGACTTGCAGACTTCAGATTGAAGTACTCAAATCTGAGATGACAAGGTTGAGTATTCATAATCATCAAATGAAAAGTTGCAAATAGTGCTGAGATTTGACTTACTGAGCAGGATGCAAGTTAACTATCTTATTCAGTGATTAGGGAGTAAATAAAGAAGAAATAGTCTAAGGCCCTTGAAAGTTTTTCATAAATGCTAAAGAAAAGGAAAAGAAAAGCAGGATGATTAAAAAGAAGAAGAAAAGAAGTAAGTTATTTAGGAGCCTTGATTCTTCCATTAGTAATTTCATGCTCTCTATTGACTATCTTTATTAAAAAAAACCATGTGGATTCAAGAAACCAGATGGCTCTAAAGATGAAAGCAGAACTAACAAATCAAGGTAATTTTTACTGTGCCCATTAGAGATCTTCTGAAGGAGAAGAGGAGGAAAGCAAGCTGGTCAAAATGTAGGACTTCTTATAAAAGTCATCCCAAATAATGACATTACTGTAGGGAAGCATAATTCTGAGCACGGTAATGCTTCCATTAGTTATTTATTTGTTCCTTTTGAAACTCTGGCACATATGCCATCTACTTCTGGCAGATGCCGAAGTCCTGAGAGCAGGTCTGATATTTTTGTCACTTGCTGTCATTCTAGAATACCAATATATCTTTTTAGGAATTTCTTTTAGGAAGGGATGAAAAATGACTGGAGTCTCAAGAAAGACCTGTGGCCTCCAGTATTGTCACAGATAATGCATTCTGTCCTAATTTTCAGTAATGTTCACTATATTGACCATTTTTTTTAAAAACCCCTTTTCAAGTAGGCCTAATGGTCTCACTTCCAGGATTTAAATCCTTAGAGGAACCATAGAGAGGACATAAGATTCAGATTAATTTCCAAATTTGGACCACATCCCATGCAAATGAAAGTAAGATCAAAGCACCACAGGAAAAATCACGTTGGTGGTCGTGCTTTGGTTGGCCTGAATCTGGCCCTTGTAAAGCAGAAGACACTAATAATCCATGGCCTTGCACATATGCCAAAGGTCTTTATCTGAGTAACTCCTTTAAAAGCACTCTATAAATAGTTAGCTTGGTACACCATTTCGACGAGGTAGTTTCCACAAGGAAGATTTCCACTTGTTAGTGTGCCCAAGCAATATGGATGTGATAGTGTGGGTGGAAGAAAGTCATGCTGGAACAGAGCTTCCTTTGAGACATTTAACTATTTACCAGTAATAGGAAAACAGATGCTTGTGTTTTTACACTTCTGTTATAAAGTTCTTTCAACTTAAAAACAAAGAAATACTCTTTCTTCCTGTTTTAAAAATAACACAAAAAGCTGAAATTTCTTTTGAAGAGAATGAACCAGGAATCTGAGAACCAGCGAACAAAGAGTCTGAATTTCCATCTGAGGAAACCAAAGGAAATTTCTGCTTCCTAGAGTAGCACATCAAACAATTTGCAGGTCACTCTATCCATCCTGGAAACCCTTCACCCTCAACTGTAGTTCTGAAATTAATAATATGAATACTAATACAAATACATCCATCCTTCCTGTCAATGGCAAAGGATGGCCTTTATCAGTTAGGCCCACACCACTTTTCTGCAAAAGAATAATATACTATTGTATTTGTTCTGTATTACAAAGAGTACAGACAATGACATAGATCAGAAACTGATGGAGATAATCAGGAATAAATGTACATAATGCAGAGGACCAGCAAGATCATTTAGAAACATCAGCTTCTTTCTTTTTAGAGCATCTTATTTACTCTTTACTATCAACCTGTTTTTACTAATGGAATAAGAATTGTCTTCCTCTTTCCCTGTCATATATATGTAAAATATATGAATATATGTATACACACTTAAACATACACACAGAGTCTGAGTATGTGTATATGATCTGGATTGCATTCAGCTATCAGATCATCCCTTAAATTTTTCAGGAAACATCCACCAGGGAGGACAGGTGCAAAGGACAGAGTCTGGAACATCAGCACTTTATATAATACTGCAAACAATCAATATCAAATCTCAAAAGAAAAAATATTTTTCAAACAAACTGCTAAAATGTAAGCTTTTCCCACAGAATTTATCCTGGGCAATATTTGGAGGATCAAGCAGAAAGTTATTGAGAAATCTGATGAGATAACTAGGTGCAGCTTCTCAAGATATTTTTAGTACACTTAAGCATCAGAAGAAATACCTGGACAATATCAAAGGCAACAGATTCAAACATTATTCCTTATTTTGAAAAAATCAAATACATTTTAGGTTTTTTACTACTTTTCAAGAAATGAAAAAAACCCCAAGATTTACGTAGATATTTTGTCTCAAAAGATAAGGCTTTTTTTGAAAAATAGATCTGTGTGTCTTCAGATGTTACCCTTATTGCAGGAGTCGCTCAGTGTAAATTTTTCTCAGGTTAATTTTCAATCCAGTTACTGTAATTGACAAATTTAATCACAAACAACTTTGCACACATGTGATCGATAGAATCATGTACATAGTAGAATAAATATGCAGGATGCACTCCAAATGTCTTGGCTGTGGTCCAGAAGCCAATGACTGAAGCAAATTTGGATTATCCATGTGCTTTAAATTAAGCACTTGCTTAAGTATTCGGTGAATTGAAGCCATAACTTTTTACATTTCTCTCCATGAGGATTTTATAATATCGTCCTGGGTATTTAAAAATAAAGAAAAAATGTAGAGCAGAAATATTAATGCAGCTACACATGAATGAAATAGTGAGAACAAGAAAAAACTGTGAATCTACAAACCGTGAAAATCTTGACTGATAAGTTTGTATTCAACCATGGATTAAAGAAATTCATTTTCAGGACCATATAGAGCCAAGAGACTGAAAGAAGCCTGTATTCTAGCTCTCTAACAGAATGTTACAATGCTGTGTTTCAAACCAAGCTGAATAAAATATTCATTATTGTTTGCCAAAGAATGTTGTATTCTCTTACAGTTCTGCTTTCTTTTTCTCCACTTACTTTCCCCTTGTGCTTGAGGAGTTACAGTTCTATTTGGTATATTCTCAGATGTACCGTGCAGCACTGTATGACAGTATAGTTCTAATTAAATAAAAACAAACAGCAAGCAAACATTACTGCAAAAAGAAAGAACCAAATCCAAAGCTTCAGTGATATTAGAGGTGGAAAAAGACCTACTAGATCACAATCATTCTCCAGCAGCAATACAGCAGACAAACATTTGCTAAAAAAAGTGGGCAATGTCTGCAAAGACACAATGATTAAAAAAAAATATTTCTTTACATATGGCAATATATATGAAAAAACCCTGATATCTTCCACTGTTTGCAACCACAGTCAACTGTTTTTAATCCTGCTAACTGTGTGCATTCTGGGATGTAAAAATAAGTAAAAGTTATGATTCTAATTTAGCCATTTGGCAGAATGTGAAGTGATCTAATTTACTTTATCTTCAAGAAGTTTAGGAGTTTGATGTTCCGCTCTGGCTTCAGTTGTAGTAGAAGAAAAAATCTGAAACAGTTTACTCACACAGTCAACTTTAAAATAAATGAATAGCTGCTCCCATTCTAAAACAATAATTCAGATAGTTCTCATTCATCTTTGATTTCTCTGCATGGGGAATTTAACCTCTTTTGCACACAGTGCAGAACAGCATGACTAACTGGTCTAATGTATAGGAAATGACTTGTGGAGCTAAAGCAAACAGTTGATGTGCTTACAAGATAAGTGTCAACTTGCGGAAATAGCAAATAACAATGACACAATTCCCTTCTCTCAAAGCATGTGCACTGTGCAAAGACCTGTTGCTAATTTTCACTCAGCAAGGGGGAATGCCGTCGGCCTTTTGTTACACAGAGAAGCCGGTGATGTCATTTGGCTTTGTACTGAATGTTCTGTTGCCTACCAGTCTATGAGAACATTTTTCCCAGCTAAAAGTAGCACTCTGCTGAGCAGAATTAAATAATTCCATATGAATCATTCCTCCAGGCTGTTATGTTGCTCATATGTGTTGGAATCTATGGTTGAGTGAAGTACTCTATGGAGTAAAATATCATTGGCATCAACACGTTTTTTGCACTCTTTGGATTAGATTTCTGGTTCCTTTACTAGTAAATTCCCTTTTTTGGAATGGAAAAAGATGCCTTAGGTTTTATTTTTTTTAAAGCACTCCCAGGAATCTTGATAGTCCAATTTGGTTTATACAAGGAGTTTAGATCAAAATATGCTTTGCGTCAAAACATAAAAGTGTTACTTCCAACAGACCAACAAAATTAAGCACAGACAAAAAATGTTTTCCTAATTTTTATTTCTCTTTTCACTTGAAATCAATTTATTTTAACAATTCCTGCCAGGCACTAAAGTGCAGACTTTGTAGCAAAGAAAAGAAATGCAAGGCCTTTCAGTGGTAGGGTTTGGCGTTTGTTTCAAAGCATGAGCTTTACTTATACTTACTTTTTCTATTCCAGAGATTTCCAGATCAGCTTTCAAGGAGGTTGTCAGAGGGTGCCCATCCCCGGGGAACAACAGTGAAATACAGTAATTGGATGTGGCACTGCAACTCTTGAGTTTATCCCAACTTGTCAGTGCTGGCTACTATTTCCCCTCATTAATTCCATCACATTGGCTGGTGGCCACTGATTTGACGTGCCCTGTCTGAGCAGAAATTACTATTCTTCACTCAGTGGCCAGTCCCTTGTTCCTTACTCTTTTGGGCAGTTCAGCTGCAATTAGCAGGATTTCTCATACACACCAGAGGTGGAAGGATCCATCTGAGGATTTTTTACTAAGAAAACATGACAAAAAGAACTGTGTGGTGACTGAGCTCATGCCATTGGTTTAATGATCAGCTCTGTACAGTGCAATAGTATGTGTGGAACTCCTTGTAGCCAGTAAATGGCATATAACCAAAACTGATCATAAAAAGAAAACTGTCACAGGAAACAGACAAGCACAGGCCAAGAGGAGGAAGAGATTGCCCAAAAAGTACAGCACAGTCCATGATAATTCCTACGGTATTGTTGATTACTACATAACAAAGTATTTTAAAAATTATGATTGGAAATTTTATTAGAAGAGATGGAATCAGGTGGCAGGTGTGAAGAAATGCAGATCTGGGGAAAAATGTTGATTTGGCACGATAGATCAGGACTATCAGAATGTAAAGATGTTAACGTGTTCTTGCCCAGACAGTCCTGGAACAGTTCTAGCTGGCATAGCCTCATACAAAAGGACAGAAGTAGGATTGCTGTAACACATCACCTTTCACGTCATCCATGGAGAAAAATACCTCCTCAGGCAGCACAATTTAGACTGTCCCTAAAAAGCACCTACCGGATGCAGCGTATTTGAAATAAAGTTTCACTTTCAGATTCTCATCAGTTATAATTGAGAAAACTTATATTGTGCTTATGAATATTAATAATAATTTTATATGTACACATATAAATATGGAGATGTTAAATAATAAGATCAACTAATAACTTAAGGATATTATATGCATATGGATATTATTGATAAAAGAAAATTTAAAATTCACTTTGAAAAACATTCTGAAAATTAAACTTATCTTAAAAAACAGGCACAGATTTTGCCCAGACATTCAAATTATAATGACTGTTTTCTATGATTAAGTTCGTTAAGCTGTCATTATCAATTCAAATAATATTTGAGCATGTGTTGTTAATTTATAGATTCTCCCTGTTCTTTAACTGAACAATGCATTCATCCTTACCTTGCAATCTAAGTGATAACCTTGATCACACTTTTTTAATGATTTTCATATTTAGCTCCAAAGGGATCTGGATTTCAATGATGGATGAAACCCTGATCTCTCTCTGTACTATAAAGCACGTAGAAAGCAACAAGCTGTAAAAGGGCTACAGTGACTTGGAAAAGGAAACTTAAGGAACTTCTCATCCAGTAATCTTCTTGACTCTGTTGTTAGCACCTCTCTTTGGTTTTGAAACAGTAGGAAATACCCTATTTATAAAGCAGATTATGTTCCTTTTCTTCTCTGTATTTTATCTTTCTTTAATACTGTCACTTTAAAAGTATCTATAGTACTCCAATATTTGCAGATTCCTGTCCAGCTGAGATTATCAGTGATCTCAGAATAAGCCCTTCAATGGGAACCACAAGTTCGAGGTTATTCAGTCTGCATCTACTGATATCCTCCTGCCTGTCGAGGGAATCCACCCCCTTTGACACCTCAGGTTCTAGGAATCTCCCAGCCATTGAGGATGCAAAGGCGCTTCGGAGCTGAAGAAAAATCTGCAAGCCATTTTCCTAACCTGGTAAGCCAGGTCAGTAAGACAATAAAGGGAAAATGAAAGAAACTAACATAAATAGCTTGTGACTTCCAATGCCATAAAAGTAAAATACTTTGAAACTTGGCATCATATAGAAGTTACCTAATTATAGTGGCGCCATTCAAGATGATATAATTAACTATATGTCTGCATTTCTATTATAAACTCCTATTTTGAGAGGTTTATGATATAGCTTTAAAAATTTGCTCTGGCCAGAGACTTGGCATGCCAAATCTCACCCTGAAAGCAACTTTTTCCCCTCTAAAACTGAAGAATAAAAAATGTGCTGCCTTTTTAAAAATCTTCTTATAAGGTAACAAAAATAACCACACAGAAATAATGCACTCTAAGACTTTGGGGCTCTAAAACCAAATTTTGTCTTATGTTCGTGACTTAACGACAAAAATCCCTCCTACTACTCGTTTCTGGAAATGCTACTGTGCTGCACCTAGTCTAGGCTTAGGGAGATGTCCAAAAATTACATACTTTAACAAGGACCTGCTGTTTGAACAACTCCTGCACTTTAAACAGCCTGACATCATCTTACTCCTAATGCGTTCTTCCTTTTTTTTTCTCCTGTCTTTCTCCTGAAAGCCATGTGGCTGCCAAAAAGCTGAAGTTGTGCAAATAGAATTGAGGTCCCTTTCCTGCATTTAGCTAACTTAGAAGTGATTCCTCACAGAAAATGAAGAAACACCCTACAATAAGCAAAAGTAAAGAATTATCTGAAAATGGGCAGGCAAAACTCTGACACACAAAGCGCTTTGGTCTGTTGACACAACAGGCAAGGTCGGTTGTCCAGTGGTTACCAGGACAGCCCATCACTAGGCAGACTGGTTCACTGCTCTACAAATGTGTGGCTTTGGGCTGGTCACTTTGTGACTTTTCATGTCGACATGAGTATCTCTCCGAGATAAAATCACTGAAGCTGAGCTGTTATGGTAACAGAAATCTACACAGACATGGAGAAATTTGGTTTCTTACACTAAGGTGAACAACTAGAGCTTTCACCACACTGAAAGGAAATAAAACTTGTCAAATATGTCTCAGTCGAGATTTGCAAAACAGTGTTATAGCCAAGGATTATAATACTCTAAACTTCAGCTCTTTTGCTCTTTCCTGCTTCCCAGTATTTATTCAAAATTACTTCTCCGTTTTAACACCTACTTGAAATTTAAATTTTTAGTTGGTTTTGTTTATTTATATACACTTTTAACAGTTTCCTTTAAGATCAAAAATTGATCTCATTCCTAAAATCCTGATTATTAACATTGCCACTTACATGTGATCTAGAGAAAGCAAGTTCTTTTCCCTGTGGCTGCTTTGGGATGTTCTGCTTTTACTACTCAGTTGCTTTCCTTCAGCCTGGAGAAAATACTGTTTATCCCTTTGACCTTTTTATGCAGGTTTGTGCAGAGCAGACATCTCTGGAAATCAGAATAAGACTTTTCATTGATTTATCAGTCAAACTGATAAGTATTTTGTGTCCCTTCCATCGGTACAAAAAATATAGTAAGTTTCTTCCTTTCTGTATGCAGATGGGTGTTTTCCCTCAGAGTTCTGTCTTTTAAGACATTGTTATTAATCCAAAACAGTATGAAGAGACATTTTTTTCCCTTTGCAACAACAACAAAAATCAGTATTTTTTTCATCCTGCTTTCCCCCCAGACACCGTAACCCCACTGTTTGGAAAGTGTCTCTGCACCTTTGTTGCTGCACAATTGTATTACATAGCCTCAACTTCTTTCCCAGCAAATACCCTCTGAATACTTTCCAGATGAAAAATTACACTGGTTCTCTCCAGGAAGCCAAACAATGCTTTCAAAATGCCAGATGCACGTTCTGCACTAACTCCAGTGGTGGTGGTCTCTCTACTGCGTCTCCCTGCTCTCTGTATCAGGATACAAAGTCTTAGAAAGAAAAACAGAGTAAGCCATCTCTGAAACAGATGAACAGCACTGAAATACAGAAACCATAAAAAGTCTGGAAGCAATGCCATGCGTATTTCCTCCTTGACTGGAAAGGTTAGAGAGTAAATAAAAAAATCACGGGATCTGTTACTGTTTACAGTAACTGCATAATGCATTTGAGAGCACGTTCTAAGAGCAAATCATGCTTAAACATTTGGAAATTTAGTTATTGTGGCTGGAGCCCAGGTATCTGGTGACAACATCCATGATGAAGTTGTTAGAATTCACAAACACAAATGCAGCCAACAGCTCTGAGTGCACTGGGGACTCTTGCCAAGGGATAGAAGTTTTCCTTCCCTTGCTGGTAAGGTTATGGAGGGAACATAAACTGTGTGTTTGTCCATGAATCATTATGATTCCTAAGAATATCAAGGGGGCCCATATCACAGCTTTTCTCACTAAGGCTACCAAGATCACATATCTTTACCAAACCAGTCCCTGTAGAAGTTGATGTGCAGGGTACCAGTTGAAATACTACCAAACCACACTGGTGCAGTACAGCTTCCCAGACAGTATATCACAGGGATCTAAGATGTCCCAGATATCTAAAACAAGTTAAGGGATATGCTGTACTAAAATGTCATTTGTTAGGTCCACAATGTTGATTTAATATATGGGTGCTCTCCTGGCCTATTTTCCAAGAGCTCCAGGTGTGAAATTGCTATGGTAGCCGATGGCATTTCCCATGAATAACCTGTGCTTGAAGCAGAGCTTCTGCAATGCTGCCCAACGCCCACGAGAACTCCAATGGCTTGTTAAGGAGGAGAAGGATATATCAAATGCAAAGGATTAAACACGTTCAATGCAAATCTTCTTCAGAGTTATCTTGGACATACCACTCCACTCACTCCCTTCCAGCCAGCATATACAAGAATGACAATGATAAAGTATTAGATTCTGGTCTTAATTAAGCAATGTGTATCTGGAGTAGCTCCTCTGACATGAATGCATTTATACTTCATTTATTTCAGTGTAAATGAAATCAGAATCCGGCTTTAGGAAGTGACCTGACAATTTGAAATGCAGCAAAGTAAAGGACTAAAATCAGTCTTCAGTAAGTACCAATACTCCTCATAGGATGTTAATTGCAGTCAGTGATCATCTAATCTGTGAATTACCTGGTCATACACTACTTTAAATACTTAGGCAACAGAAAGCAAACAACAGTAAAAATTTGTAGGAAAGATAACTATCTCCTTGTTTGTCTCAGCTATTTTTCCTCCACTATGGTTTTATCTTTGCTGTCTGTTACTTTTAGAAAAAACATTTTGTAAACTATCTATTGTGAAACAGGACAGATGAAAGGGTGTTTATATAAACTGTATTTTGATGTCTACATGAGTTTGAGATCTAATTCCAAGTCCACCCAAACTACTGATAATTATATTTTAAATACAGATAGAGTTTAAACAGGCAAGGACAGGAATGGTTTCACAATACTTTTTTATCTGAAAATGCCAATTCATGAAAAATTCAAAAGCTAAAAAAAAATAAAGAAACTGTTCAAACAGGGAGGGAAAATGGAAGAGAGATATTGAAATTAAAGGAGCATATCTTCAAGTGAGAAAGTTCCCTTTTAAAATTCAGATTTTAAAAAAAGGAGATTAAACTGAATTTATAACATTGAAAGTCTTTAAATATAACCAGAATGTCTCAATAGACTCAGTCCAAATTTCTAGGAGATTTTATATTTGAATAATATTTAGATTGGCTTTTCATCCTAGCTCCAGGAAAAATATTAAATCTTGAAAATTATCATGAGTTAGTGTAATCATAGTGTGCCCAGCAATATTGCTAATCTCACTGTTCAGAATATTAATGTCACCTTGCATTACCACACCATCAGTGGTCTGTGCCTGAAGTGTTTTCTCAATACTTGAACAATAGCTGGAGCATTTTGGTAGAATGAAAGAATTAATTTCTTAAGAAAACAGTATGATTATTTTTAAAAAGTGAGAAGATAGTTTGATTTTTTTGAAAATATTTACAAACCTAAACTTGCATTTTAACTGAAAACATTTTAATTGAAAATATAGTTAAGATGTAGTCCTTATCTAGAACTTTCATCTTTTTTGCTATGCCTCAGAAATTTTATTCATTACAATAGTCAATAGTATCTCAAGGATAGATTGACCTTAGTGAAGTGTGTTAATTTTTTGGAGTGAGATTTTCTTAATTAACATTCAAAGCTAATTTGACACTAAACTAATAAAGTAAAATATTTTAAAATTTATGTGCTTAATTCTGAATGAGATTTTACCATGAAATATCAGAACTGGTGTTTGATTGAATATCGAAGATAATTCATACAGAGATCTCAGAAGGCAGAAGATTTTTAAAAGTTTCCATTCTGAGAATTTCATATTTCTTATTGCAAGCCCTGTTTAAGAAGTCACTTATTTCCCATGGGTTGTAAAAATGTGTTTAGTTCTCCCTCAGAAGAGATCTGTGTGATGAGCTGTTTGGCTCTGTGGCCATACTGACTTGCCCGACATTTTAATCCTGTGTGGGGAGCTGTCAGTGCATCTCCTTGGGCACAGTCAATAATTAGGTTTGTTTCTGAGCCTTTACTTCCATTTGCCATGAAAAGAAATGAGGAAATAATGAGTTCCATATTTCTTTAAAATCCAGTGCCTTGGCTGCAGCGGGCATTACCTGAAGGCATTGCCTTCTCATGCTTTAATTTAACAGCTAATCTATTTGATATACATAATGCACAGTTAAAATGACAACCAGAGCTTGGCATTAGTGCCCCGAGTCCTGCCCTCCGAGACCCACCTGTGCCCGGGTGCCTTTGCACTCACACCCACACCCACAGCCAACAGCAGCTGCTGCTCCCAACACAAGTCACCTCCTGCCTGCCAAAGCGATGCCCACACAGGGCAGGACAGTTCTGCCAGGACCCTGCTCCCCCCCTCCAGTCACATCCCTTGACACAAGCGGTGCAGGGACCGCTGTGGCTGTTTCTGCTACCTCACCAGTGGGTATCTGCCATGGGAAACTGCCTTTAGACACTAAAAAAATATCACCTTGTCAACATGTCATCTACTTAAGGCTGGCTTAGGCATAAAATCCAGGTGCAGGTCACAGTGGCAAACATTACTGTTTGAACTGGACTGCTAGATACTTTCAAAAACAAATGCTGAATTGAAAGGTGCCATTACATTATGGACATTTAAGCTTATAATCAGTGCTAGTTACATGTCTGGCCAGTACACAAGTTAGCTTTCTTCACACCGTTACAAACACTTCAAATATTTCAAGAATATTTTTGCCATGCCATACAATTATTATAGCCACGCTCTACAAAAAACATACTCTACACTGAGAAGCTACCAATGAGCTCCCAAATCAACGTTTAAGCAGTTTAGAAAATAAAACTTATTTAAGAACCATGGTGGTTTTAGTGTTATTGAGGTGCTGTTCTCATTGCACACTACTTCAGCATCATGGCTTGGCTAAAGGCTGTAGTCTCCTCAGTAGAAATCAATATAAACATTCAATATTAGGAAAAAGCAAAATGAACAACAGGGAATATGATTAAGAGATAGTACACGTCAATTTTAAAACACCATCTTTTGACTTATGTGCATTCCTTCTGTGTCTGTGTGAGAAAGACCTTCTTTAATGTATTTCTAGATCAGTTAGGAGAATCTACCAATACAGCTACTGGATAACAGAGCTGAGTCTGCTCTGGCTGCTGCATGCAAACAGCTCACCATGGACATGCTGGAGAATCCTCAGCTCTCTGGGAACAAAGAGTAAAGAAGCCACAGCAAACAGCTGTGCCTCTAGTCCTAGAGCTAAGGCTATATTAATGGTTGTCCTAGAAAATAGAAAACTGATTATTTGCCATGAAATGAGAGGGCTGATTCTCCCCAACTGTGCACGCTTCTGGCAGTGTAAACAATTTGCCTCTTACCTTTGCTTTCTGATCACACAAGGCAAATCTGCCTTCCTTTCTCTTCATCCTCTTCTTCAAAACCATGTCCCAGTTAGGGTCAAGGGAAAAAGAAGCATATGAACAGATTTACTCCCGGCTGACTTGACCATATTATCAAATTCAGATAATAATATGACTGCATGAACAAGAGCACTGTCTTAGATTATTCTAACACTTACAATTCCTACAGTACTGCTGGCAGTTAAATTTTTGTCCAGAGAAAATCTATAAAATATATTCACAATGACACACAACTGACTAAGCCAATAACGTTTATAAGAATTACTCAGATAATCTGTGAATTTTAGTGACTGTAATGGTAAATGTTCACTTCTTGGAACTATCCTCCAGCACTCTGCAACAGGAACATAGATTTTTTAAAACTTCCCTCAGCTTTTCCATGGGGCTCGGGATATCGTAACTGAGTCAAAGTTGTTGCCTCTCATGTCAAGCTTACCACTGCACCTCACCATTCCTCATTTATTAGCACTTTTAATGAACATGTTTGTCATTATCTGACATTTGGTCCAGTGTATACAGTACCACTGAGAATCTGACACCTGTTGCAAATTAAAGATGCCACGCAGATGCACAAGTAGTTAGCAATGACAAAAGAGGCACAAGGGAAAAAACACATCCTACGTGCTTTCAAAAATTATATGTCTAACATATTTTTAAAAGCATTGCCCAAACAACTTTCTTTCAATCCTCCCTTCTAAATCATATGCTGATGAAGGGATTCTCTTCATCTGCAGTTTTAAATCAGAACTTTGGAAATGCAGAAAGAATAGCAAAAAAGAGCTACGTCCTACCTCATTATGAGGAATGAGTGTCCCCTACTTAAACAAAACTTTCCTTAGGCATACACTTTGAGTTTATCAACGACAAGTAATATCAAAGAATCAAAAATTAGATTCTAGTTTGTTTGTCAGTATTCATAAAGGCCAGAAGAAAAGAAAGTAGGAGTTTAATATAACTCTACCAGTAGTTATATGGATGCAAAACTGGAGTAGCTCGAGCAAAGCCGGCAGAGATCTCTGGATACTCTACCATGGCTCTTGACAGCACTTGGCTCAGCTGTTTACAAAACTCAGCAGCAGCTATCATCTTTATTCAGTCACACCAGTATCGCAAGAGTACTTTGGAAAGAAGAGGAAAACTCCTTAGTGGCATATCTGTTAGGTATAGATGGCATTTATTTGAATAGCTTTGCCAATAGATGACATGCCAAGTCCTTTATACTAAAAGCCTTGTGCTTGATGTTAATCATTCACTCTCTGCCAGTTAACATATTTATCCTTCTAGGAAATACTTTGATCTATACTGGCACTTGAAATATAGCAACCAATGTTACTAGACTGGAAATGAACAAACAAGATCTTATGTGAATTGCCAAATGGCACAGCAAAATGCAGGATGCACATTGCAAAGTGTTGCTTAGCAACTAGAAAAGGCCATGCACTCCATTTTACTATTTTGGTTTGAAATAGAAAATAAATGGCCTGATAGTTATTTGAAATACATGGAGAGTTAGAATGTAATATGGCTCTGGAGAAAAGTATTTGTGAGGAGGTGTGTCATGGGAGACAGAGAGACTCTCAACTCAACATTCAATAGGTAAGTGAAGGAGAAACTGCCTTTCAGATATTTTGCCTTCAAGTGTAAATGTAACAGTAGTTTAAGTTCAGTGCATGTATTCCGGTATTCAACCAGCATTTAAAACAATTGTTTATTTTTAACTTTCATCTTCAAATGTTAAAAAGAATAGGTCTTTATAAAAAGACTACTATTAGCTCATTCTTCATTTGCATGCAAGGAAATGGAAGTTTGGAGCAGTTGGTATTCACCCATGCAAGTTGCCAAACTGTGAAGGGATCACAGGCATCCTGAGTCTAAGCAACCTAAAAAAAAGCTTCTGCGCAACCTGGCCTCCTTCCTCCCTTTTACACAGCTCCCCTCCATGCCTAGAAACTGATCTTTAATATGCAGATTTGAATAATTTCCCAGCAATACTTCAGATTCATGCAGAAAAAATAAAGGTTTCTGAAAACTCTAATTAAGTCCCCCATACTTCAAAGCAGTTACTGTCTTCATTTTCCACTATGAGAAACTGAGGCGGGTATTGAAATGATTCTTGAAAATCACATGGAAAGTCTACTGAGATTTGAGAGCAGAACAAGGACATCTGACACTTATCATAGTGGCACAGTCTTGTCCTCTTTCACCGGTATTGGTATTATACAAACATCTAAAGCAGGTATGAGTACTCCCTAGGTATTGCAAACACCATCTTTGGTTTAGCTCTCACCCCAGGGGTTATGATGCTGAAATGTATACACCAGTCCCTGGCATACGTGGAGGAACCCTACCTAACTCAGTAGGAGTTGAGTGAGAAGAACTCAGGCCCAGATAGGGCTCAGCCCTTTGCAGCAGCTTGGTACAGCTGGGTGAGCTGAGCACAAAGGTGTAAGTGCTGTCAGGAGGTGTGAGGCCCTTAATCTATGTGACACTGTGTAAGCTTCATCCAACAGCCTTCTACACAATACCACATGTGTCTGCTGAAAATGGTGTTTCCCATAATTGCATTGTTTGCTTAGAAGGGACCTGAGATCCGGATCAAGTTCAACAAGATCTGTGTCATTCTAGTTAGTGCTGTTTTTCAAGCACACCCCTTCAGTGAACAGAAAGCCCTCTGAATCCATGACCAGACTTTCAGGGCCAGATAACTGACTGTTTCGGTTTCTTTCAAGTTGTATCACAGTAGACACACACAGTATCCTGGATACTGGACAGATTTAAAAGTGGGAAGAAAAGGTTCCAGCACGCTGGCTTTAAAAGGGAGAACAAAGTAAGTGAGGATCAGAGGGAGGAAGGCGATCACTATGACACTAAGACAATTAATCACTGCCAGATGTTAAGGGTCACACAACACTGCATGCTGGGAAGATCAGCAGGGGTTCTTGGACAGGGAATAGAGGGAAAAAATAACCTGTCATGTCAGTGAACTAGTCAGGGGTTTAGGGTTCCTGTTGTTTAACTATTAGTGTGCTCTTAATAATAAAATGACAATGCATTGCAGAAGAAGGGGAGAAAGATAGGGGAGTTGGCAGAAAAGAGGGAGTGACAGCTTAATAATCCCTGTCTGTCAAAAGCACTAGAAATACCATCCCAAATTCAATGTTCTTACTTTTATAATGAACGCTCCAGGGTTCCTGCTTGATTAATAGAACACTTGTTGACTGACAAGGACAAATGTGCACATGGTTTGAACACAGCACTGTGCATAAATAATTTAAATTGTACTATGGCCAGAGCTCAGCTTGCACTGGGGGTTCTATGATAAACCCCGACGTTTCAGCAGTTCATAACTTGGCCTTAAAAGAAAAGCTTGGAAGTCTCGAGCCAGAAGTTGGACAGTGAAAGTTGTTTGGTTTCTTTGAAGTACTAAAAAGAAATCAATGCCCTTTGGAAATCACAGACCTTTGTTAGGGTACTAATGTTTGCTCCGGTTGGGAGTCTCTCCCATTACAGCAAAAAACAGATGGATTTACATTGAATAATGCAAACAAATTTGTAATCCCGGTCTTCCCATCCCTCCTCATTAACAGCAACGTTAATGACAACAATATACACTCACCCCAAAAATGTGGGATTTCTTTTTTTGAACTTTACAAATCATTTTCAGAAGGAAGAGTTCACGACATTTTGTAAATGGATGCTTACTTACTTGCAAATATTCTCTACATTCCTCTGGGAGATTATTTCAGTTTAGTTAAGCTTTTATGTCTTCAAAATGAACCTTTTCCACAGAAAAATAGGCTTTTGTTTAAAAAGGATGCTTTTACACTGAAACTGACCCATACTTGTATTCTTAAAGCAAAGTATGAGTGCTCAAATATTTATCACCTGACAATTTCACACCCCCGGGGCCCACACAAGCCTAATGGAAGGAACAAACAATTAGGATATTCATAGACATGCTGAGTGTCTCAGATAAGACCTACCTTCAAATGTCTGTCAATCCTGTACAGGTATAATATCTGTGAATTCGGTCATATCCATCAGAATTAACTTTTTAAAATACTTTACCCACCTGAAGTGAACAGGCAAATACTTGAAATAACGTGTAAATTGTTGGCTGTTCCACCCTTTTTTCCTGCCTAATCAGAATACTTCTTTAAATTTGTATCTAGGGAGTAAAATAGCTATGCAACTTTAAATATTTCATGACAATACGGTCGGAATGGAACAAAAAACAAACTGAATATATCATTAGATTAAAAGCTTTAACAGAATTTCTCCAAACAGTACACATACTTTCTTTAAGACCTGCTCTTTCCTTTTTATTTGTTGGATTTTGCAATCTATCAGATGACTTTTTCTGGCCTGAACTGCAATCCAGAGAAGTACTGCTGAGCACGTTCTACTTCCTTAGCAGTCACAAAAGCTGAGTCTTGGTACCTTTGAGGAGGGCTTGGCTTTGCAGAATTAGGCTCTTGAGGCTTAAGCAAAAGAGCATTAGTTTGTTGGATTGTTCTAAGTATTTCTTTCCCAGATTTATTTCTTATTCATTTTCTTGACTCACTAATTGCAGGCTCAAATTGTTCTTGCAAATCTCAATACATTAGGAAAGAATTTATAGCAACCTCTATGTTGCAGACGAGTTGTCTAAGGAAAAGAGATGCACAATAACAACTTTTGCAATATGTTGAAATGAACACTATCAAGATTCATCATTCCTCTTTCTAGCATTCTCACTAAATTACTTCAGGCAAGATTTCGCCTGTGCTTCAGTTGTCTCCTTTATAAAACAGAAATTAGTCTTCCCCGACGTTGTTGTTCAAAGATTTTCCAGTATTGATGGACATCACAGTATTGCACAGAGTTATTATGGAATGAAAGTCAACAGCAACTCACATCACATGACACCAGCAAACAAATGACTCCTTAAAAAAGCTGCTTTGGATGATGAGACACATTAAGAGTTTACTTACCAATACTAATTCATGCGTTAATGTCTCCTTTATATTTATTTAAGTGTATCACAGGAGCTGTGGAGTGCATCTGCTGCACTTTTTCTCTGTTCACATAGCACAGAAACAAGTTCTTGTTGCAGTTCACTGATGTCAGAAACATAGCAGGTGGTTGCTGCTGTTCTGTGATGCTTCTGTTTCCAGGTGGCCCAGGATGCTGTGATTCAACATGCTCTAAGGGTACTTTAAGGTGCACTGAGGTTTGAGGTATTTTGAGGAAAGAAGCAGCTGTCTGAAGCATTGATGTAATGTCTGGAAAAAACCCAAAACCAAACAAACAAAGAAAAAGCCCAAGCACAAGGCTCATTCTTGCAGCATCTTCAACAATGGTCTTACCTTGTGGGACTGTTTGATAAAGTTACATTGAAAAGTTAAAAAAATGTAAAAATTAAGTAAAAGCTTTATATATGCCAAACAGCTTTTGGGTTTTTAATTTATCCAAGGAAAAGAATTTTCAGCATATAATGAAGGTGAGAATAACTGAATGCCACTAGACACACTGTATTGCTACAGCTCTATGCAACTCCCCTGTCCCATCTACTTGGACAATATTGTCCAATGCATCATCTTATGACATCTGGAAATGACCAATATATTTTTGTGTGTGTGTTCTCGTGGATATAGCAGATTTGACTGGATTGAACCTAAGATGTGCACAATATCCTGCATAATTACACTTGGGCTATCTTAGTAAGACATTCTCATACATAAATCTTCTTATGTTTCACAGAACTTTCACACGCACTGAGTTTGCTTCCATACTTCAGACTGTTTCCCTAAACAGCACACCACAATATACAGCTTAACAATCTGCTGGATCAGTCATACAATTACACGTTTTTTCCAGATGAGCCTAGAAAATATATCAGAGCCTCCATGTAGCTTTCTTCTTTAAAGTAAATAGCAGCGAAAAGACTGTTTCATTCATCTCCAAAACTTCAGTCCCAGTAGGCAAAAAGCGGCCTTAGTGCATTTGAAAATTACAGGCAACAAGAAAGCACAAAATATGTCACTTACACTATCAAAGAAAGAAAGCTGGCAGCCCGTGACTTAGATGGGAGCACTCTGTGCTGGGTTAGAAATTGGCTGGATGACCGAGCCCAGAGGGTGGTGGTGAATGGTGTTTCATCCAGTTGGCGGACGGTCACCAGTGGTGTCCCTCAGGGTTCGGTGTTGGGTCCGGTCCTGTTCAATATCTTTATTGATGATCTGGATGAGGGGATTGAGTCCATCATCAGCAAGTTTGCAGATGATACCAAGCTGGGAGGAAGGGTTGATCTGTTACAGGGTAAGATGGCCCTACAGAGGGACCTGGACAGACTGGAGAGATGGGCCAATTCTAATGGGATGATGTTTAATAAGTCCAAATGTCGGGTACTTCATTTTGGACACAACAATCCCATGCAGAGCTACAGACTGGGGACAGAGTGGCTGGAGAGTAGTCAGGCAGAAAGGGACCTGGGAGTGCTGGTTGACAGGAAGCTCAACATGAGCCAGCAGTGTGCCCAGGTGGCCAAGAAGGCCAATGGCATTCTGGCCTGCATCAGGAATAGTGTGGCGAGCAGGACCAGAGAAGTTATTGTCCCCCTGTACTCGGCACTGGTCAGGCCTCACCTTGAATACTGTGTGCAGTTCTGGGCCCCTCAGTTTGGGAAAGATGTCAGGATGCTGGAGTGTGTCCAGAGGAGGGCAACGAAGATGGTGAAGGGGCTGGAGCACGAGCCCTATGAGGAGCGACTGAGGGAGTTGGGGCTGTTTAGTCTGAAGAAGAGGAGGCTCAGGGGAGACCTCATTGCTCTCTACAACTACCTAAAAGGAGGTTGTAGACAGGCAGGGGTTGGTCTCTTCTCTCAGGTGACCAGTGACAGAACTAGAGGGCATGGACTCAAGCTTCGTCAGGGGAGGTTTAGGCTTGATATTAGGAAAAGTTCTTCACTGAAAGGGTGATTGGCCATTGGAATGTGCTGCCCAGGGAGATGGTGGAGTCGCCAACCCTGGAGGTGTTTAAGGGGAGACTGGATGAGGCACTGAGTGCCACGGTTTAGATGATGGTTGGTGTTGTGTTGGGTTATAGGTTGAACTTGATGATCTCAGAGGTCCTTTCCAACCTTGTGATACTGTGATACTGTGTGATACTGTGAAAACCAGGCTGGCTAGCATCCAATTTGAACTGTAGTTATGTACATTTCTATTACATTTATTCATTTTGGACAATGCAAAATAATTAATCAAAAGCAAAAACCTCCCAGAATTTATTTTTAAGTTAAACCTTATATTTAGAAATACATTAACCATCAGATGCTAATCTAGGCAGAATAAGTCATAACTTTAATTTGTGATGATTAATAAGGTGAACCTGTATTCATTTTAAGAAATTGCTTCTTGTTGCTGAAGGAAAACTGATTTGTAATATGACACGTTGAATATTAAAATTAAACCTTTTTTCTAATGGTGGGAAAGGTTTAAAACTGATGTTAACAAAACACACCTTTTCTCTTTCAAACACATTGAAGAGCATTTGGTTGGGCTTTTTTAATTATACCAATAAGCAGATGTCATTTTACCACAGAAGTATTAATTACCAATTCTGCCCACTTGTTTGTGGGCTATAATCTCAAAACAATAGCATTATGTTGATTACTCAGCTAGCAAACACATCAGTGAGCTCTTTATTTTAAGAAGATTTAATTAACTAAATGGGGTCTTGGACTGAAAGAAATGGCTTGGTTTCTCTTTGAGCATTGTAGTAGAACATGCACCTAAAATATCAATGGAATTTAACCTGCAGTTTAAACTAGAATTATGTGCTTTACAGGATCAGAACTCACTTTCAAACCCAGCCAGGCAGACTGTTTTCTTGACAGAGTTTCAACTGAACAACACACATGTAGACAATTAGCCTCGTTTTAGAAGTTGACCAAACCCAAAGAAGAGCTGGAAACATATTCCTTAGTGTTTCTTATTAGAGATTGACTGACTGAAAGGATTTGATGGGAGAATGGCCAGTTCATGGCTGGCCTTTCATCTCAGAGACCTGTGTATAATGTGCCCCAGATCCTGCAAGTATGAGTTAGGTGGTGTCAGTGCAGTCTTAACTGGAAGTTGGTTTTTATAGCATATAAACAGTGCATAACTCTGGCAGCAGCACAGCTGGCAGTCCAAGTGCTGAGCTGGGGCGAGGGGCTGGTGGACAGCACACAGGTACTGGTGTGCCTGTTCCAGGCAGCACCTCGACCCATGCTTCCCATACAGCTCCTGTCGTGCCACTCACCCTCCTGCACGCTGTGTGTACGAAGGTGGTTACAGCACTAAGGAATCTGAGCCAGGCTTCCCAGGGCAATTTTTAAATTGTTTCAATAAATGTAGATTTGCTCTCCTCACAAATAATAATAATAATAATAAAAAAAACCCTCCAAGCCCCAGCCCAATCTGATAACACTGCTGTAATTCACTACAATTCTGTTGGGTTTTGTATCATAATCTCTTCAAGTATAGCTACACCTGCATTTTAGTGAATGCATTGGGAGGGATTTACATTTGAAGCACAGCTTACTTCAGCAGTTTGCATGAAATTAATTGATATCCTGCTATTTTCCAAAATACTTTAACAAAAGAAGCATTTGGTGTATGTTATTCTATGCATGATCTCTAATATCAGTGTGGTAATCAGATAAAACCCAGCCATATTAAGATAGCCCAAAAGGAAGCATTAAATGCATAAATACGGTGTGCGTCTGCCGTGACCTGATATTGTTGATTTCCTCACACTTTTAACACACTGTCTTGAATTTGGCTACTAAGCCAGCATTTCTCACAGTCAAGGAAGAAGCCAAATTCTAATATCCAATTTCCCTGCAGCCTTTCTAAACCACAAACCAGTACAATTTATAGAGGAAAATCTATACTATGACACATTTTTCTCAAAGGGAATGCTTTCTGGAGAATCCGTCATTCTAATGACATCTTTTTTATCCTCTATGCTTTAAACATTTCACTCCAAGTATGTCTATAGACATGCAATAATAGAGCCCATATTGATCAGTGCAAGATCAGTAATGTGGTTTCGTACAGATAAAACATCTCATATCTTCCATAAAGAGTATGCAAACTCCCAATCTGTTTTATGCATGTACAAATTATTCTAGAGACAATTTTCTCAACCTTGACCTCTCAAAGATACACTGTGTAAAGGCTCCCTTAAAGCACCTCCGCACTTGGCGTTGAAGCAGAAAATAAGTGAGATACCTGTTTTCCTTTTACTGCTGTTTAATCTGATGACCCTTCCGTGATCTCACAGAAACCCCAAACTACCTTTCATTATCCTCAGTAGCCACATTTTATTTCTCTCAGCTACACTTAATTCTTTCAATGTTGCCTCTTGGAGAAGGAGCAACTATCTTCCTCTTCAGACCCCTCTTCCCAGTGTTGCTACATGAACGATACAGTTACAGCTCTCTCAGTACTCATTTTCTCTCAGTTAAAACATCTGGAGCCACTTAATAACATAAGAATCACAAAGAAGGAAAGTATCTAGCCTTTGTGGTTTCTGAGAAAAGTCACTCAAATATACCCTACAAGCCCACAAACCATAAAATAATGTTCTAATTTTATTTATTTAAAATATCAATAATTTTCAATACTTAGATATGACAATAGCATATATACTATATAGTGTATATACCACATATACATATACAATAGTATGTAATAGCTGATAATCTCATCTCAGCATGGCACTGGTGCATTTTGGCTTGTGTAATGGACAGGCAGAAGGGTGTTCATCCTTGCTCTGAGCATTTTCTTGTGCTAGGGATGATGCTCAGAGCAAGGACACTGCTGATGTGTGTGTGGCCCACAAAGCATGGCTTTGCTGCTGCTCTCCTGGTCTGCACTGCTGTGTGCCATCCTGCTGTGCCCAAAAGGTACCATGCTGGAGCAGGAAAGAGTAGTGCCATGCTGCACACAAGCAAGTAAGGCTTGAAAAGCCTGTATTTCTCTACAGTCTCCACACAGATTTCTCTCCACTGCAGTATCCCTACTGTTCCTATTCTCCAAGGCACTCACCCAAAAGATTATGCACATAATAACAACAAATAAATACCCATCCAAGATTACCTGACGTAGTACAGAAGCAATGTTCATTCTGCTATACAAGATTCACATGGGTTTGGAATTTGCTTAAAGAAAAATTAATTACATTTTTTATAACACATGGAAAGTTCCAAATGGTACACAGCTACTTATTAAAGAATCAACTTCACATTGTAAAGATACTTATAGATTCACACTTTGGAACTAAAGAGTTCTAGAAAGGTGTGTTACAGAATGACTAGAGGTCATTTTGGTTCATGTATAGGAAAGATAACATGTAGAAAAGGAACTCTTGGAAAGCTATGGAAAGGTTAATACACAGCTCTTCATTATTTTCCCATTTTTTTAAGTCTTTCTCACTTGAGTAAAATAACCGCCAACTTTTTCTATCAATCTGACATTCTATAGCTTTTTGAGCTGCTTTGGTCACAGAGGGTCAGGAGAAACTGCTTTATGTTGTCCTTCCCCTCTTGTTCCTCTGTTTCTTTTCCTTTTTATCTTTCTTGTGAATTTAGAGATCTTCCCACTTCTAAACTGTCCAACTTTCAAAGTGTGACACATGAGTTTAACACATCTTGTTAACTTAATATCTCACAGAAACTCACAGAAAAGACTTTCTTACAGAAATATTCTAGGTCAGATTTACCACTGCTATGAGAAGTAATTTTTCTAAGTGCCAAGTATTCTCAAATCTTGGTATCAGAATTAGGCCCTTTATGGTTTCCCACTGGAAGCTGGTTTTTCTTTTAAAAAAAAATCAGATGAAATATTTTGGTGCACTGCCATCAATAGGAATTTTGAAGAGTCACAAAGGAGAAGATATTTCTAAAACATTGATGAAAATAAAGAAAAGGCATAAAAGGGCTTCCAGTAATGCAATGGATGTTACTCCCTTGTGAACACACTCTGGTGGGTTCTGTTGACAATGAACAAAAGCTGTTTTCTCTAAGGGAGAGAACAGCTCAAGCTAAAGCTGTGTCAGTACTGGTTAGCACAAAGCTGCTGCGTCGTTGGCTGGAGGAGTTAAAGTCCAGTTAAAGGTCTCTCTTGCCTGTTTCCAGCCTATGCTCTCCCTTTGAACTCCATCACCTCCCTCAAAAATGCTGTTCTTTGGGTCTATGCTTCATGAAAGCCCCCTGTCCTTGTCATCTCCCTGCTTTTATCCATGCATCCCTATAGCTGTTCTGCCATTCCTTTCCAAACCTCCAAATCTGGTTTCAAAACTTTGTCCCCTGAAACTGGTCCAGGCAGGAAGAACAGAGGAGCATTTTGTTTATAATTTTTTTCCAGAAATTACTAACTTGTAAGTTTTTCATGGGAAGAGAAAAAGCTTTATCCAAAGGCATCTTTGTTCTTGTCAAATTTGATGTCTGTTCTCCAAAGCACCAGCACTTCTCCATCACACAACTTTTCATATATTTTGAGGCACTTTTTTTTTTCTTTAACCCATTTTTCACGGAACTTCTTCCTTTCAGACCTAGAGACTGAAAAAGGATTAGGGAAACGCATTGTTTTTTCCAGAGGAAGGCTGAAAGATTTCAAACATCTAAATTATGATCATTGTTTTGTAGTGGTTTGAGGCAAGAGAAAGAAAGGCCGTGCCATCGTGCTATCTCATACAGCCTGGGGTGGGGTGAGAGGGGTACCTCCTCAATATTAAGGGTCCAGTCTATTGTGCAGTACATTCAGCACTGCCTGGGCATTCACACTGCAGGAAGTGTGCACTGAACTGATCCAGTCTTGCAGCAGAGACCGTAGGCACTTTGCACAGCCTTTCAAAGGTGCTCTGGGGGCATCCAGTGAAACAAAGGCATTTTACAAAACAAATGTATGTTTTTAAAACAAAACACAAAACTTTGAATATAATTAGTAAAATATGAAAATAAAAAAATATAAAATAAAAAGCTGGACAAAGATTTAGAATAAAAATATCACATTAAAATTTCTCTTATTAAAAAAATATTCCTTGACTCTGAAAACAGATTTTTTTTTCCTCCAGTGAACTCCAAAAAATAAGTAGGATAATGGGACATTAAATCTGCAAGGTAACACAGTCACAATTTACAAACATGAAAGGTAAGAGCAGATTTGTACTCAGATGCAGACTTTGCTACTTTGATCACTGAACAGTATTATTGCAGGAACAGTGAACCATAGAGCTCTCTTTTTTTATTATTATTTTTACACATATGTGTTATTAGGATAGAAGAACTCATTAATATCAACTGGAGAGAAACCAGAAATTTCAGACCTAGAGCAACTTGGAGATGTTCAGAATAAGATTTTAAAATAAACAAAGGAGAAAAGGCAGATTTTCCAGAAAAATGCTTCCTCCTCCTTTCCCCATCCCCCTAACTCCTCTGTCTCCCACAAAGCCAGAACCAGATGTTTCAGAAATTGCACACTGGGGTAGATACATGGGATCATCTGTCCCTCCTTCTATAAAGGTCTCATCCAAAAGGAAAAATCCAGACAACGTATTTCAAAGAGCATTCTGGTAGCAGCAAGTTACAAGCCTCCTGTTTTAAATAGCTTTTATATCTGAAAAGAATATTTTAATGGAATAGTTTAAAAAATTCAAATCCAGAAAATTGCATTACTACAGTAGAAGTGTCTAAAGAATGTTTTTGTCATAAAAATACTCATCTTAAACAGTTCATGAGTATGTAATCTATGAACACAATTAATGAAGAAAGAATATTTGCTCAGAATTAAGGTCACTATAAAACTACCACAAAACAAAATCCTGGTCTGGAAGTAATGTTTTATAGATTTAAGAGACAAATTAAACTATTTTACTCAAAAATATGTGTGCTTCACTGAAATCTGGGAAACATGTTTTTTCAAAAAATGCAAATGTCATTTCCTCAAACACTGGTAATAATAAATACTTATCAGTAAATAGAATTTAAAAAAATAAAATATTCAAGATTACAAAGTAACACTTAACAGAATGGATTTAGGTGTTAAAATCAAGGTGAGTAATTAAAAATGGGTTTGTTCCAAAATAAAGTTAACATGCTGGTGAAAGAGGGACTTCCTTCTATGTGTAAATGTATCAGACAATATTTTTGTCTCTGATTTGGCTGCTTTTTTACTTCTGAAAGCGGTAACTGAAAAGATGCATTTAGGATTCCTGGTGACAAGTGGTAGGGTCACAAGCAGGGCTGGGGAGTAGAAGAGAGCAATGCCCAGGATACCACTGAAGTGGGACTGGGGTAGCACTCTGGGCCAGCAGCCCCTACCTCATCATTATAACTGCACAGTTCAAAACACCTCTTAGGTTGCTTTAAAGAACACAGACAGCCAGTTCTGCCCCTGGCTGGCCCGAGATCAAAGGACTGGAAAGGTGGCTCAGTGCCACTGCTCTCTCTGGCTCTGCTCAGCTTCACGAAGGCCAAACGCAGCACAGCTGAGAATCCATCCCAGCACATTAATCATACAGCTTGGGTGGAATTGCTGTCATGCTGGAGTTTTCATTTCCTCCATCTTTTAGAGCTTGATTTTTTTCAAAGGGACACAAGGGATGCTTTATCAATTAGCAGACAGCTTCATTTTGAAATTAAGCATTTTGGATTGAAAATGTATAGTCTCTTGTAATTCTAGAAAGCAACAAGTTTGTAGAACTTGAACCACGTATTACATACAGAGTATTCACATGAGCTTGTTCCAGATGTCACTTGACAGTGACCTGAACACACCGTTGTGAAAGACAAAGTCCTAACCAAGGTGCTAAAAGCATTTTCACATCAAGAAAACAATACTACAGTTAATACTGCTCTGATTAGCCCAAAGAGCAAGAAAGTGAGTTAGGTGCTTGATCTGGTGCCAGAGGGGCTTCTAGCAGTACAACTTGGCAACAGAGCTGGTAGGGTTCCTTGCCTGTTTTTTTCTTCATATGAGGAGAGACGAAGGGAATAATAAATTAGAGCAATTCCAGTGTGATGAACCAAAGTCACAAGAAGACTTGTACATTCCCAACAACAGGCGTAGACAAGATATTGGAGAAATTTCTTACACAGAAGCAAACACATTTCACCACAGTAGAGACAGAATTCAGATCTTAACCGCAGTCCAGTTGCAGTGCTGAGTCCAAGACAATTAGGAGTTCTCTATTATAACTATTTTTAAAATGAATACAGAACAGAGATCTGTTCCTATCCACAGCTTCAGTTATTCTGGAAAACACAAGACTCAACATTTAGCTGGCAACACACGTATAACGTTTACAACTGATACCAACATAACATTAATTCCGGAAGCTTCTTACAGGCATTATCACAGTCAGTGGCTACTGCCACACCAAGGATGGGATGGGTTAAGATTACTGTGATCCCTCACATCACGGTGTGCATAGTCACACATGAGGTCCAAAGAGACCCCCTGTACAAAGCTAAAATATTTCAAGCTAGAAAAAGTTTGCTGGATTACGGAAATATTCTTCCTGAATACTTTTTCCCCCTCTTCAAATCCTAGCCATCTTTAAAAGCAAGATGACAGCTCTCATAAAAGAATTTTTCCTTCTTCTCTGCTGCGATTTGATTTAGATCTCCTTTGCAGTGACAGAGAGACTGCCAGATCGTGTAGAGCCCAGAGATCTCTGCAGCAGACAGTCCACTAATGACTCAAAGTTTGTGTAAGATAGAGGCATATACAGAGAGAAAGAGAGAGAGAGGAAGGAAGAGGAGAGAATTAAGCATCCATTTCTTTTGCCCATCAGACAAGGCTCCTAAGCCCACAGGCTTGAGCCTTGTTAACACGGTGGGGAGCAGCACTACTCAGCTGAGCTCCAGGCGTCCCCAGTTGGCCAGTCCAGATGCTCCACTGCCACTCCATTTATAAACCACTACAAACCACATCTATTCAAAAAGGACAACATACAAAAACTGTAGGAGCGTTTTCAGTGATTTGTTTGAATGGCTTATACTTTTCGGTCTGCAAAGTTTGAAAACTTCTCTTCTAATAGAACGTTTCTTTTTATCTTCTTTTCAGTATGAGTTGCAAAACTGCTGAAAGTCACAGTCACATGTCAAAATTCCAATACCTACATTTAATGATTTCTCTTTCCATTTCAACAGTCTCACCCACTTAACTTCCTTATTGCTTGGCTACTGCTCCAGCATTCACATGTCCACATTTTGTCAGTGTATCACAGCTGTCAATGGAGTGACTCCATGGGCACACACATACTGCAATGCAAAAACCATCTTCATTATACTAAATGGACTTCAGTTCTTCAGCAGCAGTAGAAGAAAATAATCACCTAACTGTCATCCTATTTCATTTTTTCCTCTTTCTAATTTTATTTTTCCCCTTCAAAATACCTTTCATGGGTTCATATCACATACATCCATGAACTTAAAAATAAAAAAGTTAATGGACCTTTGCTTTAGCAGTAAGTCTGGAACTCTCACTGTATGGACATCCTGAGAAAAATACTATCATGAGATTCAGTTGAGTACAAAAGTCTTAATTATGTCAGGTTAACTGTGTCAAAGCAACATATCATTCCTTCACAGGAGATGTTTTTAATGGAGGATGAAGTATTGACTCAACAGGCCTAACAGAGCTTGACCTGCATATAGCCTGCACTGCAAACAACTGAAAAAATGAAGTCTCATTCTGTAGTTCTCACACTATAACTACTTCCTGGAGAAAAGGATTCTATTCAAGTGTGTTGGTAAAATGCAGACTACTAATTAATATCTTACATTCGTTATTATAATTAGTGATGGTGCGTTAACATCTAGGAGACTTAGCCAAGACTAGGATCCTATTGCAATAGGTGCTTTGGAAACATCTTGGAACAAGCAGACCTGTCTTGTCTTACTCATTTTACAGAATACACAGATATAGGCAAATTAAATTAAATCCTTTTGCCCAGGTTCATTCAGCTGAAACACAGCTCAGGAAGGCAAAGGAACCATCACAACGGAACATGACTAAAAAATTCCCTGTAAATATTAATAGCCGCTCTAGGGAATAAATGTAACTTCAGGCCTCAAGCCCAAGAAGTCAGTTCAAGGATTTTAATGATGGCATGAATTGCTTGCTCTGATTTTAAAGTACTTAAACACAAAATTTACTTCTTTTGCTATAAGCAAAGACAGATTTCAGCACTCCCTGTTGTAGGAAAGGTAAAGGTAGATTAAAAACGTGTTTGTTCTGTTAAAGGTTGCATGAAACTCTCCTTTTGGACCAAAGTATCTCTCTGGCCACTAGGTCTACCTGTACCTGAAAGAATACCTTCAGCCTACTTCTTATAGTTCATACAAAGTATAGCCTTGTTTAGTAATAGTCAGAATTAGGAAAGACATTGCACTTCTTTAACTGAAGAGTATACAAAATATTACAGTTGAATTACTGTTGTTACATACATAGTTATAGACAAGAAATAAAAGGACATGCAAAACCAGAATCAATTGTTTCTTAGAAACTATTCTTAATTTTAAAATACAGACTATGGAGCTAGAAAACAAGATAACACCTTAGTCATAAGAACCCTTTCTGGCTGGAGAGCAGAAAGGAATTATTTCATTTTCCTCTGAAAATATACCTAAATTAATCTTATTCTATGAATAGAGTGCTGTAACCATGCTCCACTAGGGAAATGAATCGTTACACCATTCAGACAAAGTCGTTTACATACCATACTGAGAGCTATGGCCCCAGGAGATCAGAAATGTAGAATAGGTGGGACTCTTACACAGCAGAGCCAGGGGATGTACAGAAAAATCAAATTAAGTTTGCATATTAGTTTCCTGATTTTACAATTTCAGAAATATTCTAAACACAAAAGGTGTGTGTGTACATATGCATGAAAGATTATGAAATTATGGAAGGTTGTGAGAGTCTTAATTAGCTTAGTCTCGTCCATAAGTCACTCAAAAGAGACAAAGCTAACATACAAAAATCAGCCAGAGCAAGGAGCTTGAAGCCTTTGTCTCTGCTTGAAGTTCCCATCAAAAGTGCAGAGAGAAACATTTCTTATCCCAGAAAGTGTCTCAAAGGGGCCACAGGTAGGAAAACTCGGAAGAGCCTAAAGAGCAAGGAGGGGACACAAGTGACACCAGCTGAAGAAAGAAGAAAAAAGATATTAAATCCTCCCTTTTCACACACACAAAAAAGGGATTTCTTCACAGCAAGAGGTTTAAAGAACTCTTTCAGAAATTCCAGATGGTCCTAAGGAGATTGCTCCCTTTAAAACTCTCAAAGGTTGGCTATTTTTCATTTTCTTTTAGCTATTTCCATTTTTATCATTCTGCCTTCTGGCTAGAAACATGCCCTTGGCAGGATTTGTCAGTTCTTACAAACACTGAATCTGGGGACCACCTTGTCCTCTACAATGGACAGGTTTAGCAAGGGCCACTGAACATCCACCAGCAGAGGAAGGTATGAGATCTAAAGTGAAACCTCACATAATTCAAGCTAACTACAAAGAAATACCATGTACGATACCACTTCAGGAACTGGTGGTGTCATGTTGTCATGTGTTCCCTGATATCTAGTGATGACAAAGAAAGTGTAAAAGATCTTATTTATAAATGTAATGATACCTTTACATCTTTCCCTATTCTGCCCTAGGGAGGCATGATCCTCAAGGCTGAAGATGGACAGGAAAGAAACCAGCGAAGTGGAGAGTCCTGGGTGGAAGCTCCCTGCTGGATCCTGTCAGATTGTGTTGGCATTTGTTATGGAGATAGGAAGTGGGCAGTATTCTGGCTATAGAATTCATCCAAGCAAATAAAAAAAAAATGGAAAGAAATATGAAATAAAGAATAAAGTGTTATCTGATTCCTCTCCCCGATTCAAGTATTCCATGTGCCACAGAAAGAGGCTGTTACTTTTATAGTTGTTTTAAAAGGCTGACTTTTCCATTTTCTTAATCTGATTTCGTTTCACTCACTCAGACTTCATGTTAGCTTTTAACGCTGCAATGTTTGTCAGATTCTACTGCTATCACATCCATGACAAAGAGAAAAAAATTGTTCTTCTAGTATGTGGTCTGCCCGTTGAGCAGAAAGAAAGATTATAAGAGGGGTGTCGTGGAGTAGAAGAAAAAAGAACAAATTCCTTATTTTCTTTTATCACATTTTTATACCATCTCCATATCTGGGGAAAAATCTCTGCCATCCATGGGGAGTCTTTCTGATGCTCTCAAGATGAAATCTACCATGCTACAGAGCAATTATTCAGCACTTTGATCTCATAACCGAGAACTGAAGAAAGATTTCATTACTAACAGGACCTTGTAAGGCCTTGTCTGAAGAGCCGTCTGAAGAGCCTGCCCATTGCGTTGGGAAACTGTGCTGCAAACTTCATATCTGTCTACAGTACAAGTGACACTAAGAAGTTCATGTTTAAGAAGGAAATTAATAATATAATTCTAATCTTTAAAAGTGCTTGAATTAAAAAAAACTTTTCCCTTTTTTCTGTTACTTTTCTTAGGAGTTCTCAGTTTTAAAGTAGTATTCGGTAGTAGTTTTCATTTCTTTGTGTTAAAGTTCTTTTGTTACCTAATGAGAACTATCAATCTGTTTTAATTATGAAATAAGAAATGTTGACACACTCCTGGGAAAAGGAAAAGTGTAGAAAAACCATTCCTGGATTATTGGTTATCACTTGGAAACTTTCAGCCCTGTGTAAAAGGAGAGGAAACAAAATAGTGATGCCTGGTCTGAAAAATAGATTTCCATCCAGAATTACCAGTATAAGAGCTAATAAACTGGCTGATGAGCAAATGTAGGTAAAAATCTGTGTTTGTATAGCATTCTGAAAAGTCCTACTACGGCTTAAGTTTAAACGTGAAAGCTGTTCATTTTTTCTAGAAGCACAGTAAGGGTCAGATGCAGCTGAATATGATACAGGATTCATTTCACAGAAAACATCACATCAATTTAATCTACAGAACAAAAAAAGATCACATCTTTACCTCTCAGACACAGTAAATAACCTTCACATACTCCTTTTTTTTTTCTGAGGCTGAAAATGTCTCCAGATGGGTCATAATGGAAACAGTATCATTCACCACTTTGTATCTGAGCAAATTACCTCCTTTCAAGATGAATTCTCCAGAAAGAAGATAATTGAATTACCTGAGTGCTGATCCACTTCAAAGGGTGTTCTTTATAGGAGGCATAATCAGATCCTGATGCTTTGATCAAGGGAATCTATGAACCTGCTTACTCGATCACAAACTCTACTATTTGCCATGAGGAGATAACTAATCAATTACAGAACATATATCTGCTCTATGTAACGTTATTGAGTTGAGAGAAGGAATGCATAATTCAAAAAAATAAACCCCTCGGGAAAGCTGGCAGTGGCTCTGGACCATGGAATTCAAATGAGACAGAGGGTGGTCAGCCTAGAGGTAAATAGCTAATGATGAAATGGGAGTATCTGCTGTGCCTTCATTTGACATGGAATCTAACAGTGAAAGGAAGGCCCTCTTGCTCAAACCTGGTTAGTATTATGGTCTGTGGGTACAAATCCTGCCGCTCTTCCCCCTCTCAGCTGATTGTTTCTGCCATATCAGACTAAGGAACTACTGGTCTAATATAGTGCCAGAGTTCATTTGCCCGTGTTGTATGCCATGCACAGACCTGTGTTTCCAAAGCTTGTGTAAGGGCCAGGATCTTCTAGGCTTTTTCTCAGGCATCTATGTGAAGTAGATGCATTGCTCCTTCGGGGCTCCAGGGCTTTCATACTTAGTATTTTAACTTTTCAGTGATAAAAAACTTGATTTAATAATATTAAATACTCAACAGAAAATATTCTAGAAACTCTATTTTCTGAATATTATTTGTTCTCTCCTAAATTTTTGCAAGCTGACACAGGTATTCTTCCAGGTAAACTTACTTAGGACTCAAGAAATTCCTCCAATTTTGTGAAGGAAATGAGAGGTCACCTAAGAAGGTATTTGGCAGTTATGAAGAATATGGATAACAAGATTGAAATGTCTTGCTTACTCTCTTTTAAAATACATACAAAGTTAAAGTGAATTAAAAATGAAAGCCAGAAATATAAAACTAATGAAAGGAAATATTCAACAAACCTGTGGAACCCACTACAATATCACAAATTTGAATCTGAGACACGAAAGATATTGAAAAAGACGTTAGATATTTACGAGAATATCATTATAAAATACGTAGGTTAAATTATTATTAGAAGGGATCTAAGTCTTCACCGGTCTGTTTGTAAGCCAACCACTGTTGAAGAAAGGGTTACAGAGACACTTTTCTCCCTAGGAACAGGTTATTCTGCAAGGACTCAGCCCTTCTCCATTAACTTCAATGAGCTTTCCTATTGAGTTCAAAGAGCAGAATAATTTCATGAGATTATATCTTGCAAAATCCTGTGCTCTCTCTGACACTAAGTTTGATTGTTGGTATGTTTGATTCTGTATGCCAATTTGTACCGTATTGTGGTACGAACCACTCTGCTGTTGAAATCAACTTCAGAATCTGTACATCAATTGTTTGTTAGATTTGCAAGATATGTGCATGTCTTGTTTCCTCTTTATCACCACAATGCTTCACACAAACACCATAAAGTGTCTGACAGATGTAATTTCTATATAAACTACCCTAACTCCTTCCAAAAGTATACCACACTTCTTATGTTGAAGACATTGCAAGGGAGAAATTAAAACTAACCTGAATATTTAATAATCCAATATCATAATTCACGACTAACAGTACTAAACTGTAGTCCCAACAAAATTCAGCCATAATAATTACATCCACGTGCTAAAGGCTCTCACTATTGTACTATGTGATCATCTCAGAGCATCTTTACAATTCAGGCATGTAACAAATCTGTGTCGTTAGCTAAATACAAGTAATTAAAAATATCCTTGTTGAGTATGCTAAGACCCATAGGTATTGTCCTTTCATTCATGAGTAGCATGATTCACAAGGAAAACACACATACTTTTAAGCACAAAAAATCCCACTAATCTACAAGTGTTTTTCTTCAAATTCTATAATAGGCTTCTGGCTAAATTAGGAAATAGTCTGAGGAAAAATTTTGAGAGCTTAAGAGCACAAAAAAAGTACTGCAAAGGAAGCAATATTTGCAAAATTATCTACTCAAAATAATTCAAAATCCAAATATTTGTCTTCCTCAAATTTCATATTTTCCTGTATCCATTTAAAAGGAAAGAAGCTTGGTTTTTTCATTAAACTCGTTTTAACTAGGTCAAACTTTTGGAATATATTTCATTAATTTGCCTTTTTTTAATGCCTCAAAGGCCAGTCCTGAGCTGACTTTATACATTGCAAGCAGGATAAGAGCTTACTTGGAAGGGATGAAGGTAGCCCTTCGAATACAATCTCCTTCCATTTTGGTCTTGTAAACATTCCCAGAAGGAAGAAAAATAAAGTATCTGAAGTCTGGCCAAAATTTTGCTGAATCACTCAGGTGAGTACCTCAGACAAATCTGTCTGAAAGACTGCAAATCTTCTGTGGAGAGTAGCCTGCACAAGGCTTGGTTACAACAGCTAAAATTCACTGGCAATAACTGCCTACAGGTTTCCAAACAATTCAGTCATGTACGTGCACCTCTTATTCCTCCTCACATTTTCAATCTATGTGAAGTTGTTTATTTTATTACCTTTTATTTCCAAGATGAAGAAAATCTGTAGTCCATGACCAGAATTAACAACATTAAAAGAAAGAGGAGAAAAAAACACAAGTCATTTGAAGTCAGTTTTTTTATGCAGCGTGCCAAAATAGGCTGAAGTTGAAAGTGATAGCAGAGCACTGTATGAATTGTAAGATTTGTTTTTATCTTTCTTATTGAACAGATTCCTGCAGTTTACTTTTTTGAGCATCTTACGGCATCTTTGGATCAGCCAACAAAGAAATTCCTTTTGGACACAGCATGTGGTCAAATGAAGATTCTGTTCAAAGTGACATGAAATCAGAAATATTGGCTATATAACAGGTATTGTCTTTTTCTATACCTCTGTTCTTCATTGTCAGTAGTCACCATAACTGAAGAGACACACTCACAAAGAAGTAAGAAATGTTCAAAGTGGGCAACAGATGCTTTATTAGAAGGCAAACCTTTCTCTTTTCTCTATTCATTTTATCCCTACACCAGCAGGTTTCCAAAAGGGAGAAAAAACAGCTTTGAAGCTTTCTTTTTTTTCTTCCAACTGCTGTATTTTTTTAAAGAGCTCCTAATTTCAGAAGCTTTAGTGAAGTCTGACTTAGTGCTCCTATGCTACAAAATATTTAATCCTTTAATCATAGAATCAATACGTGTTCCCTTTTATATTTGCATTTATTTCTGGTTATTAATTGGACAGACACATCCCAGTTATTGGTTCTTGCAGAATTCTCCTCCTCCAGGACCCAAACAATACTTATCTTGGGTGGTAGGAAGCTGTGGGGGACCTTTGACCTGAGTAGCCTGGGAACAGCTCGTGGGTTCGTCCCAGTGTCCTATACGAAAACAGGTTTTACCTCCCCATGCACTTGAAACTTGTGAGCACCTTAGAAAGACTACACTAATGCATACTCAGGCCAACCTCTTAATTGAAGTCAGTTGGAGTTTTGCTTAATCTCTGAATACCAAAATGGACCCAAAGAAGAACAGAAGCCAGATACAAAGCTGGGGTAAACCAGCCTCATTCTGCAGAAAATCATCTGTATCACACATCAGCTTTCCAAATGCCAATGTCACATGGTCAACCAACCAGCATCCCTGGTATCCTATTTCACACAGAAGTTTCATCACAGTGTGTTGAAATTTGGAGATGTTCTGTGTAATTATAACATGGAAAAGTAGCAGGACCAGCACATTCTTATATTCCATGTCAATGAATGGGGATGAATAGGTATAAATAGGGTTTAATGCCTATTTATGAGACTATGTAGGAGCCATGGGGATTGAATATACATCAGCATTGTGTCTATTCTCTCCATGGAAGTACATAAATCACCATTCAAGTTTTGTTTATACCAGCTAAAATATCAAAGTAACAGTTGATTAACCAGGACCCAGAGAAAGGAAAAAAGATGAGATGTAAATAAAAGACTGCAGTCAGCAGGGAAAATTACTAAAATATAATTTTGTGTAGCACATCCAATTTGATGTCACTCAAACTGTATTGTGAATGAACATCTTAATCAACAAGTTATACATTCTGTTCATTTGTTGATCAGCAACTGAAGCTCAGACATTGCTCTCTTAACATGTTCAAGTGTATCAAAACAGGAGCAACAGAAGTAGATCAGCTCTGGTTCTGAGGTTATTTGGGTCCTTCATCCATAAGAAACCAGTCTGAGAAACCAGTGAGCTGTTTAACTTTCAAGGGGCTTCACTGATTCTGAAGCCTGACTTCTGCCTTTTCCTTGAGCTCCTAACTCTAAAAGGTAATCATCTGTTCAACATCTCTTGGTTACCTCTTTTTCATTCCTTCTTTTCTACTCACAGGGAAGCAGACAAAGCAACCCTTGGTGATTTTTTTTAAAGTCTTTTAGGTAAAAACACAGTATCAAGGGTCAACTTTTCCTGCGTCACACTAAACAATTCCTCACATTTGAAAAACACAACTAAGCAGAAGTTTTAACTGGAATCTTTGATCCAGTTTGTATGGCTAGGATTTGCTCAAAAGGGAGCACAAGGCAGTTGCCAGAGGAGGTGGCTGTTGCAATCTCCAATTCCCATCTTTCTGCAAATTAAGTTCTGTGTGCTTTCCAGTCCCCTTGTCTCTACATTTCAATTGAAGCAAAATTTATTTGGAAAGAGGTTTTTTATTACAGTAGATAATCATAACTGAAAAAAAAAAGAGGAGTCCTCCTTTACTGACATGTCACTGGTAAGTTCAGAAAATACTTGTCCTTATCAAATTATTCAAAGCAGGCTTTACAAAATACAGTAGTAGCTCTTGCAGAGCAGCAGTTACTGCTGATACTAACCCAGATAGTAAAGCAAACAAAAACTTTAGCAATCAGTGATATAATAAGTGAGAGCTGGAAGGGGAAGAAGAGAGTATAAAGTACAGCAGTCATCATGCAATGCACTGTGAAACATGGTGCAATTGCTAGACCGCTCCTTCTAACAGCCCAATAATTCCTCCTACTAAAGAGAAAATAACATGGAATAAATTCAGGAAAGCAAGCCTTGAGTGACAACAAAGAAAGAAATTGTTAAGCTGCAAGAGAAGCATACAGGAAGTAGAAAAACTAATTTAGCAGGAATTTGAAAAAAAAATCCATTAGAGCTAATAAATTAAATCTTGAATTTGGTAAATGGAATTTTATGTATTTTCAACTTCAGGAAGACCATCATCTGCCTGGTCTATTGTTATTTATTCACATAAAAAGCCACAAAGTCTCTAATACTTTGAAGTGATTGAGACTTTATGTTAAATTCCAACTACTAACATTCTACTTCTTGAATTGTTGTGATTTAGTATTGAGTGAGCTTTCCTCAAGGCATGCATAAGGCAAAAATTTACTCAGACAACAGGCTTGTTCACTTAAGAATTTGTCTTTCCATAGAAGTCTCCCATTTAAGGAAAGTTTCTGTTCTCATCTCTAAATGCATGGGCAAAACCCACTTGCATAAACAGAAAGAGAGAAGGGACACAGACGGTTACAGATACCATGAGCGATGAAGTTCAGCCACCAGGCCACTACTTAATACTGGTGGATGTCCTCTTAGGATTGCCCAGGGTACTAGACAACCTCTTACAGTTTTATCTGAAGGCTAGGGTCTGGAGGCACCCAAGTAGTAAAGTATTAGCCCTGAAATGATAAAACTTCCATGGAAATAAGATTTGAAGGAGGACAGAGGTATTTTCACCTGCTACCCACTGCTGAGAGCAAGCTTTTAGCTCAGTGCTGAGGTCTAAGATCCTGAGAAAGATAGGCCCTTGCACTTACGTGATCATCACCTATATCAAACAACTCAAACAAGAAAGAACATCACTCATGTAAATCTCTTCAGAAAATGAATAGAAAGACCTGAAAAGGTTAAAGGCTACAGCTTTTACAGCTTTTATTCATACCAAAGAAAAAAAAGGAGACAGTGTTCAAAAGTTTTATTCTTAGGCCATTTTCAACAATTCCCTTTTAAGAATCTTACTTTTATGAGAACACTCTTACCTTATTCAGAAAGTTCACATATAAAGAGTTTCTTTCTCTTTCCCTGTACATATGTGTGTGCATGTGTGTCTGAGAATGACAGGAAGAGTAAATCTTTCATCTGCTAGAGGGTAGGATGGCCCTACAGAGGGACCTGGACAGATTGGAGAGATGGGCTGATTCTAATGGGATGATGTTTAATAAGTCCAAATGTCGGGTACTTCATTTGGGACACAACAATCCCATGCAGAGCTATAGACTGGGGACAGAGTGGCTGGAGAATAGTCAGGCAGAAAAGGACCTGGGAGTGCTGGTTGACAGGAAGCTCAACATGAGCCAGCAGTGTGCCCAGGTGGCCAAGAAGGCCAATGGCATTCTGGCCTGCATCAGGAATAGTGTGGCGAGCAGGACCAGAGAAGTTATCATCATCCTGTACTCGGCACTGGTCAGGCCTCATCTTGAATATTGTGTACAGTTCTGGGCCCCCCAGTTTGGGAAAGACGTTAGGATACTGGAATGTGTTCAGAGAAGGGCAACGAAGATGGTGAAGGGGCTGGAGCACAAGCCCTATGAGGAGCGACTGAGGGAACTGGGGCTATTTAGTCTGAAGAAGAGGAGGCTCAGGGGAGACCTCATTGCTCTCTACAACTACCTAAAAGGAGGTTGTAGACAGGCAGGGATTGGTCTCTTCTCTCAGGTGACCAGCGACAGAACTAGAGGGCATGGACTCAAGCTTCGTCAGGGAAAGTTTAGTCTTGATGTTAGGAAAAAGTTCTTCACTGAAAGGGTGATTGGACATTGGAATGCGCTGCCCAGGGAAGTGGTGGAGTCGCCGACCCTGGAGGTGTTTAAGGGGAGACTGGATGAGGCACTGAGTGCCATGGTTTAGATGATGGTTGGTGTTAGTGTTGGTGTTAGTGTTGGGATATAGGTTGGACTTGATGATCTCAGAGGTCCTTTCCAACCTTATGATACTGTGATACTGTGATACTCCCTTACAGCAAATACCATCTGAAAAGTCCAGGGGGGTCCATTCGAGGTCTGTTCCAGTTTTAAACCATTCCCTGACATCCCCTCTCAATTAGACTGTCACTTCAAATATTAAAAAAATTATTATAAGATACTCAAATAGCACTGGCAACTATGTATGTGTGTTTAAACTTGTAACAAAATCACACATGCTTGTATTTATATACACACTGTGTTATATACAACTCCCCAAGTAAATACATGTAAATACCTAACCAAATAGTCCAGACACCTTTTCTGTTCCTGAAGATGTCTATTTACCTACACTAGGCCATATTTTATTTAGTTGTATCCTGATTCTTCTTCAGTGAGTCGCTGCTTTGAGAATGTATATTTCAACAGAGCTTTTTGAAAAAAGTAACCCAGAAATCTCAGGAGGAATGAAAAAACATACCTTCTAAGAACACCCATGGAGAAGTTGCTCATTTTTGTGGATTCCCCTTTTCATGATATTATTGGTACTTTAAAATGCTTGCTGCTACCAGGGCCCTTTGATCTCTACAACTTGGTGCCACAAGATTTGCCCTCTGTATGTTGTGAGAACTTGAAAAGGACTGTTTAAGGAGGGCAGCTTCTGTGTAATTGCACATTAGCCATACTTAGAATGATTATGGCTTTCTTAACATCAGAGTCATGGGTTATTAGCAGTATTTTAAGGTTTCATGGCTGAGAAAATTACAGTTCCTCTCTGGATGGCAACAACAGTTGAATCTATAGAGAAGATTAGGAAAATATGGGTTCACTACTGCATTATTTAAATTAAAGACTATCCTTTATGAGATTTATGCGATGGTTAATGCTTACTCCCTCCCTTCTGTGTGCTACACCTTCTTTTGTTATTGCCCCAATATTCTGATTCTTTCCTGTACTGCGGGCTCAGTGGCAGGAACATGTCAGGAATTACAAAACAAGTGTCATCCAGGAAATAATAATAATCCCATCATTATGATAACACTTACTATAGTAAAAAAAAAAACCACTTTCCAAATGAGCAGTTCTCAAAAATAGTGTTAACTAATGTCAATATGTATGAATATGCATAACATATAATATATTGCTTTTAAAAGACAATATTTATGACAACTAATGTGACTACTGGACCTGTATAGGGAAGGGGGAATTTCTTTCCTGGAATTAAAAGATCAACAGTTCTCCAAGTTCCTATGACACCACAGACCTGAAGGGCTATGATAGTTGTCCTGTCTACCATCAAGAGTGGTTACCTGAAGATATGGCTCGTCTGGATTTTTTTTGGTGCTCACACCATCCGCAGTTTTATCTTTTATATTTGTCCCAAGCATTACAGAATGAATCTTGCTTTTTCTTTTCTTCTATGTTAATATTTTGACCCTTCTACTAAAGCTGAGATTTCACTGGTAATGTAAAAATATAAGGAAGATCCTCTATTTTTCTTATTCTTCTCTAAATTTTCATAATTAGCAAGCCGTCTGCAAAGTAGTATTTCCAGAAACTCCACAATAGCTTCTAAATGACTTCTAAAATGACATATATAGAATATTGGGATGCCTGAAAAATGCAATTCTTTTAGGTATTTTCTGAAGAATATCTTCGATAACATATCCACATGGACAGTCTGTCAGTTTCTACAAACACAGACCATTTCAGTCTGCCATGTTTTCAAAATTTAAAAAAAAAAACAGTTTAAAGTTCTTTGTAGTGCTGAAATAAGTAAATATTTTTCTTCTGATTCCAGACCTGGGTATTCTTCAGTAATTAATTTCCATAATAGTTGAACTGGAAGGAATCAGAACTCAAAAGAGATCAGTATCAACTGACTGATGTGTTTGTCCCTATTCTCTTGAACGTAACTTAAAGAGGAACATTTGATCATTGCCCAGTTTCTAAAGGGAATACCGTTTCAATGTTAAGACTAATGAGACTAGTTTAATCTCATCCTTATGAACAAATCAGCTTAAGCCTAATGAAATCTTATTTTTGTAAATTAATGCACAAAGGAAATAGTTCAGTGTAAACAGACTTGTAGTATACATTGTTTAGAGACTATTGACTTTCAAATTAGCCTGCTTTTCAAACATTTCACGTCAAAAATATAGTCAAAATGCAAATGTAGCATAAACGGCTCTATAATAAATGCTCATTCAACATTTATTCTTTCTCAAATCATCTTTTAAAGCTCTTTCATGCTAATGTCTAGAAGATTTGACATTAGAAAAATTGCTTTGACATGCTAAGGGGCTCCAAGATTAACAAAAAGAGAAAGAACAAGATAAAGCTTTCAAAAGACCTATTTCAGAGGAATTATTACTTCCTTTGAAAGTCTTCCAAGGTTGGAGTGCATTTAAGCTTGTTGGCATACATGTAAATGAAGGACTACAAAAGTATTCCACTAAATAACTTGAATTAAACCTTCAGGCTAATGTTAAGGAATGAGAATAAAGGCCAAACTCTGGGCTGGCAACAACTCATTTAAAATGAGTTCCTTTTTTTCGAGGACATCTGTAAGGGAGAAATATTAAAAATAAAAAGAGTGAAAAAATATCAATACAATAATTAATAATTTATAAATGTAATTCCCATATAAAATGGTTTGGACTGATAGACCTTTCTGATTGAGCAACTGGCAGTCTAAAGGGGTATATTAATGCACTGTGAGCCACGCTGTAAAACAGAAACAGTCTCAACTCATAACTTAACGCTCCTTACATAAAAGCTTCTCACCCCACACCACAAAGTCTAGATTTCATAATAAGCAGAAGACAATGGGGATGTGGTTATGAAAAAAATTATTTTGACTTGTAATTCTAAAGCTGTGATTTAGCTCTCTAGTCCTTTGACATCCGAGGCAATGTGATTAATGCCATTCCAGTTACAACTTTCTCTTCATGGCTCTTTGGGGAAACATCACAGAGCAGAAAGTTCATTTGATTGCAGAGTTTTGTATTTGCAAAAATGCAAAATAAAACTCATTATCAACCCAATTCTACCATCTCTTTCCAGGCAGAACTATGCTAGAATTTTAGATTAAGAACAGATTGCAGGATTAATGACACAAGACTAGATTTTTTAAAAAATAAACAACCACAAATAAAACAGCAGGCATCTGATTTGGGACAGACAATAAACATGAACATCTATGATCAGAACTCCGATCACAAAAACTCTCTCTCAAATGCCTTGTAGTCCCATAGACATGAAAATCTATAAAAATTTTTTTTTACTGTAAAATATATTGGGGTGCCTAATGTTAGATTAGGAATTAGAAATCCTGAGTTATGCTCTCTTCTTCTAATTTATATTCTTGATCTGCCATAGGCTTATTACAACGGCCACTGTGCATCCTCCTCTGTCTTACCACAACTTTAAAATAGTCATACATGTCTATCCTAAAGCAATTAGATTAAATAATTAAATGATTAATTTATCAGAGATCTTTGGAATGCAGGTGAATGCAATTGCAAAACCCAATGCACTAACATCAGGGTTGCTATTTATCAAACTTCCTGCTTGTTACCTTCTATTCAATAACCCCATGCTAGCTGGCAGCACAGTAGCTGCATGATAAATTTCCAGTTGCTGGTGATGAAGGTTTCATGGCCCCTTTTCTAATAGTGCTTTGGTTTCTTAAAAAGCAAATTCAGTTAACATTTAATACTTTCTAAAATGCATTGCAAGAACCACCGAAGGCCTTACACTTAATCATTAGTTTGCTATTCATGTTCTTAACCTGTTACACAAACCCATACCTGTCTTGCCAAGAAATTATGTTGTTTTCTCTTTCTATATGTCAGATTTTTCATGCTGATTGTTCCTGTCAGCACCTGAAGAGACCCATGTGCACAAGTGGTGACATTGTGCGCTTCTGTTCACCTTCTTTTGCCCTATCTTCTCTCATATCCTCATTTTTAATTCACTATCTTCCTGCTCCATTAAATGTATTGTTTTCCAGAGTATAAAGACTCATGGCCTGAAAGCAGAACAGGATAGACAAAAGAAAGACCAGGCAAAGAAGAACAGGACCAGTACTCTACAGGGCTCTTCACCAAAATTCATCTTCTAGTGAAAGACACAGCCATGTACTGGACTGTCTTTACAGTGAAAATCCTATCAGGTGGCTGGTCCAAAACCAGCCGACCCTGGAGGTGTTTAAGGGGAGATTGGATGTGGCACTGAGTGCCATGGTTTAGATGATGGTTGGTGTTAGTGTTGGGTTATAGGTTGGACTTGATGATCTCAGAGGTCCTTTCCAACCTTGTCATACTGTGATACTGTGATACTGTGAAACCAATGGGCCAACTCCTACTTAATGTCTCTAATAATTGATATATGACATTAACAGATGCCTTTGCAACTACATTTCTTCATAAGTTACAGTTTTAGCTATTATAATTTTTATGACAGATTAAGAAGCATTGCCTCGAAAGAACCACATCATAGCAGCTGCCATTGTAAGGGATCGTGCTGCAAGACATCATTCTCATAAGGATCACAACTCTCCCTAAGCAGGCTGCTTTGGAAAAATAGTTTATTAGAATTCTAAATTTAGATCAGTATTAGTAAGAACTTTAGATGAACAGCATGTGACAGAACATATAGCAATGTATCTCCAGGAAAACATGATTTAAGAGAAACAACTAATGGAGGGCACCATCTTTATACATTTTCTTTTCCTGAAGTCTCTCAAAATTATGTGCCACTTTCATGTGCCAATCAACTGCAAAATCTCTCCAATTAGCACCTCTACCTTCTACAGCTATGCAGTCATAACCTCATTATATACTTGCCAGTGTGAAATCTGAGTTTGGGCAATTTTTGAGGGGGTTATCCATCTCTCTATTCATAAATGTAGACACATTAGTAAGCTAATTTATTACTACAGTGAATGCTAGAAGAATGTCTGCACCTAACTTAAGCTTCTAAGTCATCTCAGCACACATATTTAATTGATATGCCCAATTAAAAAAAAATCATTCTATCTCCAGCATTATAATATAATTGAAACTTTGAAAAAAATTGACTGCTGCAAGTGTTGTTGTAGCTTAAAATCTGAATAATTCTTCGCTACAAAATGATTTGCTCATATTGTCTTGCAGACACCTTAAAATAGGCACAATCATAATCAAGCAACACAAAGAATACAAAAAACCTGCCTCATTTTAGCCTTACACTTTTTAATTCCCCCTAGAAATATCACTTGGTATAATTAGGGAATCTTAGATGCAACTCTATAGATTCCTTTCTCTTAGCTCACTTTCTCTCAAGGGAAAGGAGGAAAGGTTCCTAAGATGAATGTAAGGCTGACAGCATTTGCTTTGGTTGCACTCATATTCCACCTGAACAGAGAACCATGAAAAAAACGAAGGCCTTTGATGCAGTCTTCCATTCATCTGCCTGTAACACAAAATGTCTGGAGCAAAACATCTTCTAAGCAGCTAGTTTCCTATACTGGTAGTTCACCTGAGACTTTGCTGAGTAGAGAATTAAAAGAGATCATCTCCATAAAAATCTGCTTTGGATGGTAACTTTGATGGGCCAAATAAATTTTGCAATAGCAATTTTTGTTAAAAAGTGTCCTTATTCCTGAGATCTCATGCATAGTGATGAAATTACTAGGAAGCACTTTAGAATACATCCCGTTACGCTTCTCACTCAGCGCACAGAGGCAGAAACAGCTTTGGCTGATATAAATAATCATACATTATTATGATATAAATAAGAGTGGTTGACTGATGCCCAGTGGCTGACTGAAGCTGAGGGGACAGGGGAGTGGTCCTGGAAACGCAACCAAATGTAATGCAATTAAAATGTTCAGTAATCCACCAGCTACATGACAAGGTTTCTGACAAAGTTATTGCTGTTCAGGTGCCAGACTTAACAGAGTATAAATGGTGCAAAAATAAAAGGGGCCTCCTGCCCTCTGTTGCGTGATCTCTTCCCACACTGCATTCACTTTACCAGGCTGGTATTCCAGGACATCCCAGTGGAAAAGTAGTCCTTTTTCTCTTGCTTAATCTGGCCCTTATATTTTCAGACTGACTTCACACATCTCTGGGAGTATCCCTGTCACCTGGGCACACAGTAACATCTGCGTTAGATACCATTAGTTATGGATTGTACATCTAGAGTTTGTCTGGGTCTCCGTAAATTGCAGCTTTCATTTTAGCCTTGTTTTCCTTTATACTTTTCAAAAAAAGCCTTAGTTCTGCTCTAAACATTTTAGTCAAAGTCGAAAATAGGATAGAAGCTCAGCCTTACTACCAAACTGGGGTCTGCAGCTAGACTCAAAGATATGTACAGCACAAACAGAATCCATGAACTGTAAATAGTTAGAATTTATTAAAGTCTAAATTAAATGTGGCCGTGACCCCTGCTGCATAGTTTCAATCCAGTGAGGTTTTTCTCTGCAGCTACTGAAAAAAAGAAATGCAACAGGCATATTTTTATGTGCTACCAACACACATAATTAACAGCATTGCCACTAGTCATTCTACTCACCATTCTGGTGCATTGTGCTTCTGTGCTCAGCTCCTGACCTACAAACCCTCTCCTGGATCCCCTTTTGGGATCCAGGTGTTCCTAATTACATTTCCACATGCCAAGAAATTCTTGTGGCTATTGTATGTCATTAGAAGGCACTTTTTCCACACATGTAGCTGTGTTATTCTTCCATAAATCAAGCAGTCCAACAGTGATCTAGTATGGTCAGCTATCCTCTACATGCCACAGAGAAATGTCTTGGAAATCAGTGCACTGAGTGCTGAAATTTTAAGGATCACTAACTTTGCAGGAATACAATGCCCATTACTCTGAAATCATAATTAAGCCAAGTTAAAATAAAAGTAAATATTTATTTAGAAACATCAGAACCATTCAGGATTCAGTTTCATGCCCACATGACTGATCAGGGAACTCTGTAAGATGGTGAGATTCCTTCAAATTTAAACATCTTACTTCTATTTCCCTGCAAATAGGAACATTCAGGAGCCTTTAATCTGTTCAGTAGATTCTTTAGACCCTCTCTTCCTGGATTATCAGCTGCCTTCAGAAGTCCTGTGCCTAAAGGTATAATGTAGGAATAATTAACCTACAGAAGAATAAAATACACAGTCCCACTAGATACAGAAATATAAAGTCTCAGAGTGAAATATTAGCACATGTTTAGCTAAATATTTACTATGTATTTGAAAATTGACAAACATACTTCACTAAAAATATGCAAGTGAAAAATAAGTAGTTCAACATTTGATCCCATTTGGATTAAATACAAGACAATTTTTTGTTATAATAATAGGTTTAAGATTATTGACCTCAGTTCAGTTTTGAAAGGAAACAATGGCATCTATTTAAGTGAACAAATAAATAAATATAAACACTGCTGCAAGACCAGATATGTGTAACAAAATTGATATGTGCCATCCATATGCAATGAAGAGTCAAATCTCTTATTTGTTGCTGTTTCTGGGAAGAGACAGGCTCCACATTACAACAGCACTAAGTCTCAGAGTTAGAGTCTTCTCACATCTCTTGGATGTCTTATCATAAACATTATCCTAGAGCCCTGTACAGCTGCAGTCAGAACAGCAGCTTCACAGGAGGAAGCTGTGGAACATTTCAAAGCATTAATTCAGGCTATGCAAAGAACATTCTGAAACATTCTCATTTCACTAGTCTCAGAAAAAAGTGAACTACAAAGCAATACATCCTTTAATGCAGCTGTTCCCAAATCCCTTACCAGCTTTGAGAATCTTAAGATTTCTCTCATTTTTACTTCTTCACCAGATATCTCATTTGCTGACAGAATGGGCAAGTTTTTATAAACAACCTCCATCACCTTTTGTGCTTCAATTTGATCGCTGGGGATTTTCCATGCTACATCCCTGTGCTTTGTTTCCTTGGGCTACAACTATCCAGAGTTGATGGCCAAGGTTCAGACAATCTTGCTGCTGGAAACAGTATTTGACACAAACACACACAGAGAATCAAATTCATAGCTTGTCAGTCACTAAACACTGGTATCCTGACTGGGCTGTACCATACCTGCAACAAATATACTGAAAAAAAATCAAAATAAGCATCATTGTTCTGCCCTGATTTTGGTCAGGCTTTGGTTTATGATGGGGAAAGTCTTTGATCATTTGAAACAAATGCCTTTCTCTTTGTTTCAGTTTAGCAAAAATTGATGTGTCTGTAAACATCAACAAGTATCCTCAAAGAATACTTGTAATTATCAAATGCTATGATACAGCAGATTGAAAATCATACTGTAAAATAAGTTTATATTAGTGAGTATTAAAGCAAAAATACTTTACAAAAATCCTTGGGGAAATCAAACTTTTAAATAGATAAAAATTCAAATCTGAAAAAAAAAGTGTACTCTGCACTATGATTTAGGGTAGTTAGTCTTTTATACTTCTAAATTCTGTTTCTTGGATACACAAGATTATGGGAGATCAACATCTAGATGCTTAGTACCAAGAATTCCATAATTGTGTCTTTATTTCTAAAAACTGATGCATACAGTTCTTTCATCTGTGAGTGCTACCTATTTTTCCTAATTAGTAGTTTGAAAGAGAACGTCAGAGTTTTGTTATGCAGAAGGAATGCTTTTTTCTCATCTCAGTCTGTTCCAAATGTCCTGTCAAGTAGCAGGAATCTTTGAAGTTGTGCTGTGACTCTATCCCTTGAATCACAATTGTGTATAAAAGTTATTACTCATTCTTACGTTTGGCTTCCGCTTTTGTTGCTTCCTGAAGAAGGCAGCTATTTGTCCATTATAAAAAAATCTTTGTCTTTACTTCACAATAGTCACAGAAAAATTGAATCCTGACAACATCCCATCTAAAATATATTTAGGCTGCCTGTAGTATAAAACCTCCTTATAATCATTAAGGAGCAACATCACCTTAAGAAAGAACCTGATTAACTGAACAGCACCCATCTGGTACAGTAGCACAAGCCATTAGTCAGTGCAAAAGGCCTCCTTCTGAGAGACATCAAGCAAGTGCAGTTCCCTTTTTCTCAATATCAATGTATACACCTTGCTGTTCACTTGCCCCCAATTTATAGATTCATAAAACAGCCCAGGTTGAAAAGGACCTCAAAAGATCACCTGCTTCAACATCTATCTAAATAGTTCCCATGTCTCTCTTAACAGACATTTTCATTTAGACTTTAACTGGCACAAGCAAGTATGGTTTAGACAAGGGAAAGATGGCATTAGTTAGAAGAAGCAAAGTTCTAATAGATGTAAAGATTCCCTCTTCCATTAGGCAATATTCATTAAGCTTCAATAGTGGCTGTACATTTAGAGCAGAAATCTCCACAGCCACAACAAGACTGGAAGGATGAGTATCTCGGAGCTGTCTTGGCAGCCTAAGTGAAACAACATGAACTTCTCAGTGGTCATCTCAGTGGACAGGTGCATCGATCACAAGAGTTATGCAGATGACAATCTCGGAAAAGACACTAACAAGTAGCTTCTTTAGAACAGGCCAGAGAACTTCTTAATTCACCCTTCTTCAACAAGTCCCAGATGAGTAGTGTTTCATTCTGCACCAGAAGAATTTCCAGCCCACAGGCTCTGCCTGGTAAGTATCATAAACTCTAGTAAATACTTTCAGTGGCCCACCTAGTAACACTGTTTAGACAGATTTCCTGTGGCTTAGCCTATATTATATTTATATTATATTTATATTTTCTGAGAACTGGTGCAAAATCCTCATTTTCTAGTAAAATTTAAATATAGCTTTTGCCTACCTCAAATATTTTCTGACTAAAACTTCTTCCTCAGGCAACTGTTATATTTTAGTCCTAACTAAAAAATATGGCAAGACCCTTAGGAATTGAAATCTGCTTTACTGTTTAAGGCTTGGAACTTAGAACTCTGCTGTGCACAAAAGTTAAACTCCATACAGTTTATAGCCCTGGATAGAACTCTTTATACTGTTTTGTGACTAAGACAAAATGAACTGGGCAGAAAAGCATAAACTCCTTCAGCCTTAGAGTAGGCAGAGTTATGCATTGGTGTCTTGTTTGCATGAAATTATCATTTTGTCTTTTTACAAAACATACAGTATTATAAAATCAAAAAGCAACATAACACGCTGGCTCCGAGAAATCTGTGCCCACTCTTCCTCACTATGCTAACATCTTTTTTTGAACTTTGAGAAAGAACAAACCAAAATGAATTAATACAGAAATTTATATGATATGAAAAATATCTGTGGATAAGATTACTTTTTCTAATAGTTTTTTAAAGAAAAAATGGGGTGGCATGAGCTTAGCAGGAAAAAAACAAATAGTGAAAAAAACAGAAAAAAACAGTTTCCATTGGCAAAAAGTAAGTAAAATTGTTGTTACTGCCGTGCCTGTATGTCTTTAAAGTCCTGAATTAAATGTCACTGTTGGAGTGAAATCTTGAGCATTTTGTAGAGAGATTATGTCAGAATATCTATTTTTTCACCTTGCAATGCCTGTTTCCACATGTGAAGTTCTCTTGAAGTGAAAGATACCACATGTAACACATAACTCTTCCTAGAAAGAACTCCATTTGTTGAGAAACACTCAGACTTGTCACAAAGCACTACCATGTACCCTTCAGTGTCCCAAATAAACATTCTGCAACCACTTACGATATAAGTAAACAGCTCTTGTCTCCTGTCCAAACATCCACTGAAAGACTTCAATCAGCAAGAGGCTAAGTTGACTCTATGAGAGTGACAAGGTGCAATAAGAGAAGAACAAAATCTTCTTTCTTATTCCTAACAGAAGTTTCTAGAGAATGTGGCATTCTGCTCCTTCAGGACTGGATAATGATTAATCTTCCCAGCTTGATCAACTGTGTCTTGCAACTGTGGGAAAAACACTTTTCTATTTTCCCTAACAATGTTCTTAGTGTAGTAGGAAAGCATCTATGGGCCTAACAGCAATCACAGAAAAGCAGCCTTTCTCATCCTGGTGTTCTGATGACATTGTTGGTCCCCAGTACTGCATTACCTTTCTATCATGTGAGCCATACCCCAAAATGTTGCTCCATAGATGCTCCAAAAACTGGAACAATATCTGCTAAATCCCATCTTTAAATCCTTCCTGTATTCATAGATGCATCCCTGCAAAGACAGACAAAGCTGCCAAGCTAAACCAGTCCTACTGTTTCATTCCAGCTGCAAGTGCATGATCTTGTTCTTGCTCTACAGCAGGTTCCACACGCTGACCAACTGCTCCAAAACACAATTATGGGATGTTAGAGGGAATCGTAAGGGTATGGTAAGCTGGAGTATAGTTTTCTTCAGGTAGCAGTGACATCCCACGGTGTACAGCTGTAAAAATTCCAGTGTCTATAGAGGAGGGTGAGAACACCACACTAGTACACGTTTATCCGGAACACAGCCAATTTAAACAACTGCAGTGCCATCTGAAACTCATAGTTAAAAAGCACCTGAGCAAATTTAATAAAGCAGCATCAATATGTTTTCTATCACATGCTGCTGGAAAAACACAAGCAAACTAATCTGATGGAACATTCCCATCTACACAGATGTTTTCATGTACAGAGTGAAGGCATTCCATGTTCTCAAGTACCTCATCAGCACAGGGGAAAAAGAATCCAGAATACATCCATGACTGTCAATATTGTTGACTCATTGTCAAATGAGAAAGACTCTCAGCAACTAAGTTCTAACCATTGTTAATTGTTTTTTTGATTTTTCTACATTGAAAGGAAAAGTTACTAGTAAAGCTGCTGTATGAACCTCTAAGAATTCTTGAAGAAACTCAACCGCATAATGCATCTCATATGTACAACATTCTGCTTAAGTAGAATACACTGAGGTGAACTGTGTAATATGTATAGATTGGGTCCACAAAGACTCCAAACAGAACACAGAGCATTTGAGGACCATTTGTTTAGACTGAGATGAAACTTAACTGTGATCCTTCACCCACTTTTATCTCAGGAAAGTGTGAATACCACTCAAACATGGTTATGGATCACTGGAACACTAGAATTCTTCGACTAGTCAGTAGTTCATGTGGCAAAGGAAGGACACAGTCTCTGAGCCAATCATTGTTAGATGAAGATTTATTGGTAATTTTCCTGGCACAAAAGAAATTAAGCTTTTAATTTGCAAAAGCTTGACACAAAAAAAAGGTCATTAGAAATTCAAAGCATTTATCTGAAATATATTACCCGAACAACAAATGCTAAAGCAATTGTTCCTGTCAAAATCTTTTTTTGATGACAGAGAAATCAGAGATATTTCTTCAACATCCTAGCAAAACAAAGTTGCCATCATCTCCTCAGTTTATGAATGCACTTATCCAGTATGATTTCAAATCCATTTCTTAATCATGTGGTGTAGGGGCCGCTTTGTCTTTCTTGTTATTCCTATGCTGCAGCTGCAGCTTTGTTATTTCTGTGGTGTTCTGTTCTTACAGGACTCCAAAGCAAAAACATATTCTGAACTTGTATGATGTATCAAAGAATGTCACTTTCTTTTTTTAAGGGAGCAGTCACCATGGTCATTTTTCATTTTAACAACAGTTGTGGGTGCATTCCATAAAATACTTCAACCATAACAAATTTGTGGTCCGGTTATGTCTTATTCATTTTGATCCTTCATCCATGTTGATAAGGATTTAATCACAGGAGTAATCCCCCTGGTTTGGTTAAATGGACCCTAAGTTTGTAAGTATGTGTATCTAGATCTCTTAAGGTTTCAGTACAATGTCACAACTTGACTTATTCTCTGAATTTCCTTCTGAATAGCAATTTAATTTCCAATATGGTATTACTTTTTCCTCATTGTTATATTGTGCCAGAGTAAAATAAAACAAAGGAAAACAAAAACTTGATCTCATCATGTGATACACTGGAGACTTCAAAAATGCATGGACAAAAAAAAGGAAAAAAAGAAGTAACATACAGTACTTTAAAAATGAAAAAAATTAATAAGCTACAAGAAACATACAAGAGAGAAAAACAAAAACAACAGCATTTTACTGCAAAGTTTCGCACAAATATAAGGATAACGTATAACTTGAGAAGAATTTGTGAACAAGTAAGGGTTGTGAGGGGTTTCTTTTTGTTGTGCACGTTTTGCTGGCAGATACCAATTTTGAGAAAATAAATCACTAAGCTGTGAATTTAAAAATTCAAACAATGCATGGCTGAATGCACTGTGGCCATTGCAAGGACCTAATGTACCGGTTACTCATGATTTAAAAATCACTGATAGTGGTATTTTAGTAGGCACTTCTTCTGACATGTTAAACCAGATTGGTGTTGAAATGACCTTTCATTTTTGTAAACAGGATTGAATGAAAGCCAAACCACACAGAAAGACTAACTGGAATCAACGTTGCTAATGGAGCACCTAAGCCAAAGATGCTGATGTAATTTTATTATGTAAGTGTCAATAAATGAAGAGCATTAACTACTGATAACTATGGCAGAGTGGTATTTCCATTCATGCTACAAGATAATTCACAACAGTGCAAATAGCAGCTGAAAGAGCTCGTTTAGTACAAGCTATTCAAGAGCTGCAGTTTTGTATCCTAAACCTTGAGCCATATGCTACTGCGAAGAGACAAAGTATTTTTCCTTAGAAAATTACAGTAATGAAGAGCTATTCATATGTCAATATGGAATTATGTTTATCTTATATGTGGGCAAAGTACAGAAAAACAACTCATTTCCATGACAATAAATTAGTACTAAACATATCATATCTATATCAGCAGCCGTTGATCTGAATCTCAATGGTCATGCTAATTTAAGCCCCAAAATACAGTCCTCCTTTAACTACAGTAATTTGGTGAAGCAAATGGAGAATACCAGTCACAAAAAATGACGAAGTGATGATTATCTTTTTCACTCAGAGAATAAGTTTAATAACTTCCCTGTTCTTGCCTTTTGTGAATAAAAATAACAATCATCAGTAGCTATAAGTAAAATATCCTAATTTCATACCATGCCCATTAGCAAAGGGATAAAATAATGAGAAAGCAAAGCAGACACCTCTGTGGTAGGAAGATATAAGACAATCCGCAATCCCATACAGTAGCACTGCTGATAAATGACTATCATACTGTAGTCCTTTGAGTAATTTTCTTTAGGATGCCAAAGTACTGCTGCTGAATTCACAAAAAGGTGGTTTGTCCACTGAATGCAGATACACTATTTATTCTTAGCTTATTCTGTTGTTTTAAAGGTCTATGAATGCTATTTGCAGTAGAGCTTTGTAGAGATTTGAATTTCTAGTTTCAGCAAATGAAGTGACTGCAAATAATAGCAGCTTTTCTAGTGTATAGCATGTGCTTGGGTCTTTGAATTAATTGCTTTACCTTTGTGAATGCTGGGGCACAGTAGGTGGTATAACCAAAAAAGCCAAATAATTGTTCAGTAAGGGAGGAGCGAGGCAGTGGGAAATTACAAGCTAGAAATCACTCTTACATGCAGGAACAGACAGTGGGTTTTACAGTTAAGTAAAAAGGTGATGAGAAAAGCAGATAAGGTAACAAAAACACTGCAACAGTCAGGAAAGAACTGTGGGGTGCTACACCATGAACAGAAAGTACGTAAGCACGCGTCTCCTTTGTCAGCTGAAGGCTGGTCTTAAATAATTATAGACCCTTTTCCCTGTTCACACTCCATATTCATTTCCTACCTAATATTGCTGAGAACAAGTGGTATACAAGAAGCTCAAGATTTCTAATAATACAGAGCCCTCAGCTGCTTGTTTAATTTCATTTGAGTTTCGTGGCAGTCACTGTATGCACTTAACCTAAATCAAATGCTCCTGCTGTGCACAGTGCCAGTACTTACAAGATCAAAGCCTTACAATAGATGATGCAAGTGAGTAAACTTCTAAAATATTAAAATTAAAACAGGACACATATTTAGCGACCTCCATCTCGAACGTAAGCTTTCTGAGTACCATCTGCATTCACAAACCCCCACATTCATGCACAGAGGTGTTTCAGGTCTTCTATTGCATCACGTTATGTCAGTGTCATTATGGCTAAAACCTGGTGGTAAAACAAAGACACTGTACCAGGGATTGCTGTTATCCATCCCATCAGAAACGAAGGAGTTCTCACACACATTGCTATGTGTATTTCAGGATACATTTGCAGGATGTACTGCAATAGTCACGACACTGGCTGCTTCCATTACCAAAGGTGAGTGAGGAATCTCAGCCAATACACTAATCCTGCTTAACTTGAGTTTTTATACTTTGTTGTTAGTTTTGCTTTGCTATATCATACAATACAATAGGCTCAGTTAAATATTTAATTAATCATGAGTTGGACTTGATCATTGTGGGTCCCTTCCAACTGAGGACAGTCTATGATTCCATGTGCAAATTTACCACAACAGCACAGCGAAACAAATAGGCAGCAGCTGCTAGAATTGTGACGTGCAGGTACACAAAGAAGGAAGACAACACTTCTGGCAACTTGTTCTCAAACACCAGTGGGGAAAAAGGCTTTCCTAACATAGAGGCATGTTTATTGAAGCAAACAATCTACGTGTGTTACATGACCAGAATGTAAAAGTTTTTAAATTTTCTATTTTTTTCTAGCTCGGTGAAACATACCTGAGCTTTCTATTGAAAGATTTGAATGGTCTTTGATTAAAGTGTGAAAATCAATTGTAGGCATGAAGAAACACCCTTCGTATGAAGGCAAAGCTAGACTTTTGGTCAGTAGCTTGATTTAATAAAGCAGCAGTAAAATAGTGGAACCAAAAGGAACTGACATAACATTTTTTAATCCTGTCTTATTCTTCTATCTATTTGTGTATAGAATAAAGGAGGTCGACAATAAGCCATAAAAATGCATATGTTACCCAGCAGGGCTTCCATTTTGGCCACTCGTATATGCTATGGAGTTGAGATTTTCTCATCTTTCAGTCTGAAAGTGGTCAAACTGTTCTATTTATTTCATACAAGATATAGTTGTCTCTGGTATAGCTCACCGTTGGTAGATGAACAAAAGACAAAGAAATTCTGAGTCCATAATAAAGAAACAGATGGAAGTAAAAAATGCAGAAGCATCTGAAACACAAATGCAAACCCCTGTATATTTGCACCCATAGAACAGATCAGCAAAGTTACCTCAATAAACCTAAACCTTTTTAAATTTACTAATAGTGAAAATTTGTCACTTAATCCATGAATATTATACAGGATATTTTATAAGTACCTTTCTAAAAATACTTTGTGGGAATAGCCTTGCATACTTGGTTAAAAACGATACAAGACAGTCTATATAATTCAGGAGTTTGCTTTTTTTTGCTGAAACCAAGTTACCTACTTTTTCTCCATTTACATTTTTTACGTTTCATGCACCAATATTTGCAGTCTGAGCTCTGCCAATCTGTTATGAATTCTGCTCCAAACATGCAAATCCAGTTCCCTAGAAAGTTCTTTCCCTTGAAACCCTCATTTTTCCCCTCTCCTTATTCTATCATAATTGTCACAGAAGTAGCAGCAGGTTTTCATGACAAACAGATATCTTTAAAATTACTCCAGAAACAACCAATAGCTTTCCTCCCTGTTTTTAATACAGAACTATATTTGCTGTTATAAACTCTGGGGCTCATTGTTGATGTTGTCCACAAAGCAGAAATAGTTTCACTAGAATTAAATGTGATTTCAGAGCAATTAGTTCTGGTCAGAAAATGATGGTATGGGTGTATATGAAAATGACATCTTCTTTCTCAATCAAAACCAACAAAACAGAAAACACAGCTATCCTGCCACAGAGATTGCAAGGAAACCTATGTATTTTATTTAATTCCAATAACTCATTTTTGCTGCATAGAGCCTGCAGAACCACTATGAAAACACAAATTTCATTTCTTTTTTACATATCAGGCATAGGGAATTGCTATTGATTCTTCTCCTTGCAAAAATACCAAAAGACATTGAGTTTGCACAACTGCTTCTGCAAGCACAAGGAGTTTGTACAGGTGTAAGTGAGAGCAAGTGATGAGGGGAAGAATGACAGCATAGGTCCATTCAGTTAAAACAGTCTACAATCAAGTTAAAATAATTTATACCAGCTATAGATGTGCCTGAGAAACATACACAGCTCATGGGATGTTTTATTGCTCTGCCAACATCTGTTTCATTTCCATTTCAACTCCCCTTAGTAAATTGCTCTTATGTTCATGAATTTATTCTCCACTCAAGATCTGTGAAAGTCACCAGTGATTTGGGTCATTCCATCATCAGATACCTTAAAAGACACTCGCTCAGTGGGAGTCAGGTATGTAATGCCTATTGGCACTTATAAGAAACCCAGCCTGATGCAACAGAGCAGTTCTGAGTGGCTCTAGAAGATTTAGTACTGTCTGATTTAACTGCTGTTTGCAGTCATGTTTTAAGTGAAGGATTATATTTGTACCACTGTTCAATGTCAGCATATCTATTCTGAACTCCCAGAGACTATCCAGAAACCATTCACTAGACAATTCAAGTTTTAAAACCACACGTACCTTTTAGTAATCAAGCCAATTTCAGTTTGACATTATCAGTGTTACTTGGCATGAGGAAACAGCTTACAGCTACCCAAAAGTAGAACTAAAGTACAAAAGCAGAAGTCCATGGAAAGGCCTTTAATTATATGTACAGATTTCTTAATTCCTCTTTAAATATCTTGAAATATATAAAAAAATCAGCAAAAAGAAAAATAGTTCTTTGATACAGTAGCACAGAGAAAATGCATTCAGAAGGAAGAAGGGAACTCTACGAAAACAAAAATAATTTCAAAAGGACTGTAAAAAATGCTTGGATTTATATTTTGAAATATTTTACAATTTTGTGAGACTTAAAAGACATGATAACATGAGAATAAAATCATTAATAATTCAAAAGTTTTTCCCAAACACAACATTTTAAAAATTGTTTAAAAGTAAAAAAAGCATAGTTTCAAAATCTACGTATGTCTTGCAAAACACATCAACTAAACTGAAATATTTCACAATTGTAATGTTTAAGATGTCTCCTCACTTACAGAAATTTATCAGGAAAAAGAAAAGTCTATTAAAACTTGTTACCTAGTTGTAACACTGCATGTAACGCTCTTGTTAAAGCAAACCAAATTACGCTTGTGTACTTACATACATTTCTGTGCATTTGTGTATATACCCATATACATAGACATATTTATAAATCTATATCAAGAGAGAGCATTAAAATACCTTACACTGAGAAGTAAAGAATTCTAGCTTTCTTAAAAAGGGGACTGTCAACACAGGCTTGTGTGTACAACCATAATTTAAGGACCTTCTGAACACTTATGATTTTTTTCTGTCCTTTTCTAACTCTCCCATAGTCCCAGTTTATTCCTCTCTCACCTCATGCTGCTTCCTCCCCCTACCTGGCCTGGGCCTAACAGATGTATTATTTAGAGCACAAGATAAATATCCTTCCTTCCTCCTGCTGTCTGGGTTCAGGTGTTCACACACAAACACTGCCTGGCCCTCAGCAGTCCAGAACTGCAATTACAAAGGAAGTGCAGATCCAGATAATATTAAATGGAAAACCCTGCCCCACTTAGCAAAACGAGTGGCTTTCAGAAATGCATCCACACTCGCCAAATCTTAGTGCCTGCCCACAGCAATAATAAATAGCACATTCCTGACACAAAACACCAACACTATTCTCACAGCGACTTGTGCATCCTGGATCAGCATCTGGGAGTTGGTCAATCTTTTCAATGTCAGGGTCATGATTTTTTTTTTCATAATGCACAAAGATCTCAATCTCTGCTCTTATTCTCAAAGCACACCCACTGAGGCTGAAATTTAAGAGGGAAAATTCAGCTAAAAGTAGATACCTTGAAGGGAATTTTTCAAACCAAGATATTGAATTTTGGGAAAATTTTCAGCAAGAGTTAAGATATATTTTCTAATGGGAAACTGGAAGCAAGCTTTGCAAGTAGTGCCCTGCCTAAAGCATGCACAAATCTGCAAAATGCTATTGCAAATGTCACATCTTACTGCCTTTAGTGTAAAGTGCAAATTGGGCTGAAGAATTTGGAGCACAATCTCTATGTCAAATTAAATCCAAGAGGAAAACATACTTTAGATATGACCTTGTTAAGACCTAAATCTTTCTTTTTCTAATGTTTAGCATTCATACTTTCCAAATGAACACCACACTCCCCATGTTTATCATACATTGGAAATTGTCCTGTATGAATTTTAAGACAAATGGATGCAGTTGGAGACATCAGTAGCCAGCTGGCAAACAGAAACAACAGAGAACCCACAGGTTCACCATAAAGTAGTGCAGTGCCCTGGGCATACAGCTAGGGACAAGCAAAGCTGAGACCACTTCTGAAACTTTCTCCTACCTTCAGCCATGTGAAGACACTTAAAGATTGCAGCTTAGTTTCTGTAGTATAAAATGAAATGGAAATTAAGACAAACATACCCTTATCTTATTCAGGAGGACAATACTATTCGCACCTAGAATAGGGCACAATTCTTGTTCCTGTTGGCTACCTGCCTGGGATAGAAAGTTCCACATCTCCCAATTAAATAATGACTGCTCTTGAGTGTCACTATTTAAAGCTGATGAACTCTGTAAAAACACAGCCATTTCACAGACTGCCAGGACTGGAATTTTAGTCTCCGCATTGCTACTCCAATCCATATTTTATGGTGCATATCTTATTTTTTTCTGTGTAGTGTCATTAATCTGCTCCCTGGCTGTGCAGAATAATATCCCACAAGAGCAGGCTTCTTTTTGAATATTTTATTATCTCTCATTGTATTTCCAAACTAATATATATTTACAAATTCAACCTCCTACAGGCAGAACTATATTGTTTTCCCTCTATGTTTGAGAACCAAGGCATAAATTTCAAATATAAATAGAAAAATCTATCTACAGTCATTTTTGTTGAAAGAGAGAACCAATCACATATCAAGCTGTGCAAGAAGAGAGAGAGAAAAAAAGATTTGCATTCTGCAGGAGGAGGGATGGGGGGGAAGAACACAAAAGGGTAATTCTTCTTTTGGAAGACATCTTTCAATTCTGCTGAAGGACAACACTCCCATACCTGCACAGATCATATACAAGGGGAAGTACACTGAAAGGTCTTGGCTGTGTATTTATACTTTACAGTCCTGACTCATTTCATCAGAAGTTTTCCTCTGGTTGCCTTAACACCAAGATCATTTCTTCCCATATTTCTACCCGCATTTTGCAGCAGGAAGAGTGAAAATACCCTCCCCTGCTCCCTCTTCACCTCGGTACTGGCACCCAGTGCTGGCCCTAACACAGTGAACTCCCAACGGTTCCTGGACTGCAGGAAACTCCTGTAAGACCACAGGATGAAGATGGACCTTTTCAGGTTTCTGAACGAGGCAAAGCTGAGCTTGACTCCATATAGAAGAATACACTGGAATGACTATTTGGACTCCATTGCTTGATGTAACAAGAGTGAAAATCCTCTTACAAATGAAATGGGAGATATTGTTGTAAGGCATGAGGATTTGGAAATGCTTTCACATTCCTGTCATAGACACCCTGTGTGCCTTTGGCACTGATATATCACTCTATCTTCACTCCCTCTAAGACAACTCACCATATCTCATCTAGCTACAAAGATGATAAATGTAAAAGTGAGGGTCTGGAAGCTCTCTGGGAAGATAAGGTGATGGCAGATTCACTGGAGTCAAGGTCCATGTGCATTTATCAGCCAAGTTCTGGAGAAGCTGGAAAAGCTGGAGAGACAGTGGAAGTACTCTTCACCACTGAAAAAAAACCTGGTTTATTGTGCTGAAAGTCCTGAATTCAGTTTTTCTAAGCATGAATTATAGCCTTAATGTTAAAAACATTATAAATATGAAATGTGAAAATACTAGAAATATGAAAATACTATATACACTATACACAGCGTTTAAAGAGCTTTGTTGCCATTCTTAAAGCAAAACAACTCAACTGCATAAGAGTATCCCAAGACTGTTATCTAAACCATGGAACCAAAGCATGCCAAAAATAGGTCATCTGATATTTAGACACACATGTATGTGTCTCTGTGTGTAGGACATGTTGAAGATATCAGATTTTCTGCTTTTTTTGTTAAAGCTGGTTTTAACCAGCTATTGTTTTCTACTATATTACAAGAATCAACCATTTGAACGCTGCTTTAGGCATCACTCCTTATTCTTTGATATGAAAATGTGAGGACACAAAATTACACATATGTGGTCAAACATGGTCAAAACTAGTAAGACCAAAACCTGATGCATCTTACAATATTTCACAAATATGTGTATTTTATTCTCTACTTAAAAAAAATAAATATTTTGGATGTTACTTTCCCTATTCAAATTAAATAGCGTGACAGCTACTCAGCACCTATGTTCTATAATTACATGCAACTGCTATGGGTGAGCAATTTTTCAGAGTAGCAGGGGCAGATTGTACACTGTCATACAAACAGCTACTATTCAGTGAACAGTTTCCTTTCTTATGAAAAAATAGTTCACAGTAACCTTTTACATAAATATTACGTTTTATTGTTTCAGTTCCCTGTCAGATAGCTGTTGCCTAAGTTTGAAATGAAAGAAAATAAAACAAACAATATTTATTTTTCTTTCTTTTTCTTTTTTTTGAACATAGTCTCATTTTTCTACCTCTCTTTTACATTATTGACAATGAACAAGTATGATAGCCTTTGCTTCTGCTTAGTTTGTTTAAGTTTTTTATGTATTCTATACAAGGACAGATTATTTGACTCTTTTTGAGTTGTGTTTTACGGTCTACAATCCTTATCCAGAAGGCCTGGAGACCTCTGGAAATGTCTTTGTTGACTTAACTACATGTTGGATCACCTTAGTACCATCATTATCTCAAGAATACTATTATAAGAAACACAGGATTACTGTAACTAGCTCACTATTCTAAAAAGAATTGTCTCATCTGAGTATTTGTGAGCTGATGTTACACCTTTTGTAGTTTCATGACTGAAGGCTAAGACAGCTAATAATTCCTAATTAGCTAATATTGTTTTACCCAAAATTACAATCATTTTTAGTAGTATTCTCTTCATAGGGAAAACATTTCCTCAAATAATCTGCCTCCCATTTCACCCTCCAAAACTTACACCAGAGCAGTATTTTGTAACAGATAAAGAGCTAGTAAGTGGAAATCCTAAAAAGAGTTCCCCCATTAGTTTTTGGTAAGCTGGAGAGTTCTTCAAAACTTTTTACAAATCTGGGTCAACACTTTCCACCTTAAAATAAAAACAATTCAAAAAGAATCAATTCAATATCATCTTAAAAAGCCATTTAAAAATACAATTTTGAAGTGCATTCCTATTTCAAAGACAATTCCAAGTCTTTATCTTTTTTAAAAAAGTGCGATGGAGAAAAGAAATCAACTCCCTGAACCCAAAACTAACAAGTAACTTCAATTAACTTCCTTCCTGTAACGGCAAACCTGCAAGCTTCACTGTTTGAAATGATCTGTTCATTTTGAACTCACATTATTTATTATTATTATATCTTCAGAGGGATAACTTTTTTGCAAAAGGGCTGTAAGTTACTACAGACAACCCACACAACTCTACATTGGCCAGGTTTACTTACAACTAAAATTTGTATACTAAAATAGTGGCTGATATTTGTCTAACACAATTCTTTTGGAAAACTTAAAGGTTTTACAACATAATCTGCATAAGAATTTATACTACTTTGTTAAGGCCAAATCAAAATAACAGCAGTAAATATTTAGTAAATTCTTCAGAATACAATAATTAAAGCCTATACTGACTTTATTTATAATATGTATCAGTGGGAAACTCTAGTAATCTGTCCTCTTGTAGAATTAAAAAAAATTAACAAAAAGATAAAAGCAAAGGGAGAAAGAAGTATACTTGTTCATTTTGAATAATGTCACAGACAGGTAGAGAAATATAATTATGCAGTGAATAAGACAAAGTAAAAAAAGAATAAGACTAAGTTTAAAAAAAGTTTGAAATCAAAGTGAAAGAAGATCTAAATAATTAGCAGCATGCAATATTTAAAGAAAACTATCATTAGTGTGTTACAATAAGGCAGGTAAAATTTACTATAGATCATCCAAGAGCACTGCAGCAGAGGTAGGAACGTATTCTCTGAACTCAAAAATCTTATCCACAACTGTCAGTTCTGTTACAATTAAGATAGATACTGTGTGCCTCCTACATGGATTAGCAAAGGTCAAGGAACAATGTCATTAGTAATTGAAAATAATATTGTGATATCCTGTTTTCCTGACCAGGAAAATGCATAGCCAACACTCACAATGGTGATCTTTCTGGAACACGAGGAGACCACATTCTTCTCAGAAACCAGAGAGGCTCTGGATACTTTCTGGAAAGCAGAAGCATCCAGATTGATGAGGATATGGGACAGGTAAAGCACAGCCACTTTGAGTTTCTTGTAAGCATTTCTTTCAGCTCTACAAGGGGAGGGAAGCATGGGAGAGGTCATAAATCAAGTTCAAGAAGCAAATGCAGCTGCTGCAGATCAGAAGGGAAAGAATAATATCAAAGTACATGGGGTCAGGATTCAAATGAAGCTGTTTTGCCAGATTAAATAATGGATGCTTTATCTCTTTATCTTTAAGGAAAAAGGAACTAATCCAATTCAATGTCAAGTTCATCCAAATGTACATGACTGAAAAAGTAGAATACCTAACTTACTTTCCTCATTTAACATAAAAATACCAGTTTCAAATGAAAGTATCAGAACTACTAGTCCAAGGAGTTTGAAGGACCTGGGAGCTAGAAGTAATTAGGTCAATTCACAGCCCACCAACAGTAATTTCTTTTTTAATAAATTGGTCTTGAATGCAAATGTCTTGACAAACTTACTTTTTCCTAAAACACTCCCAGCACACGCTCTACTGCTATTATTTAATGAATAAAAAAACCTTTAAACCTGCTTTCTACCATAATAGTAACTGACAGAATAGTGAATATATACATACACACTTCTATTTCATTAAAAAGAGTTTAATTCCCTATATATTAATGTAGTTAAATACAAAGTCTGATATATTTTAGATAAACAATTACATATGCAAAAACATAGTAATTTAATAATCCATTCTTTATTTTATAAATCAGATAAAATCCATAAATATAAAACAGCATTATAATCAATTATTTCAATCAAGTTTTTCTGTTTGCAGAAGTAATATTACAGTTCTTACATTTTTATTTAATGTAGTCCCCCCGCTTTTATGAGAAATGAAACATGGGCACTTTGTAGGCAGCATAAATCCTCAGTTTAATTCTATGTACACTGAAACTTATGAGAAGGGTTTAATAAATAGTATGCATAACACCAGCTCAGTAACATTGAGAAAGAATTAAAGAAGAAATTGTTATCCAAATGCAAGAATAAAATTCTACACATTCCTGCTTTATCCACAGAGTTATTCTTGCTCATGCACTGAATACATACAGTATCTTAAATGTTCTGTCCATCCAATGCAAAATGAGTATGATTAATGGCTAATTGCTCTTTCTTGTTTGCTATTCCTTGCATGCTATGATATCAGAGCTCCACAAGGGCAACTGTAGTGGGCTGGCCAAAAAGCCTGGAGGGGAAAATTAAATCCCCTTCTTAAGTAGCAGACTAGCAGTCTCCTCCAACAAAGGCTTTCCTTCCCTTGGTGGTAATGTGATTCATTTTCCTATAAAGAAGGAGGCTGGTATTTCAATGCCTAGACAGCCATTACTGTGACATTTAACAAGCCTGAAACCTCTGGCTTTCTTGCTAACCTAGATCTGCCTTAAGGCTATCAGAGACAAAAGAGGCCTTCTCCTCCAGCAAGCATCAAAGACCTAATAAAAGCCAAGAAAGAGTAGGCAGTCAGCTTCTGTGTCAGAAATGCAAAATAAAAATAAAATATATGCAAATTTGAGGCATGCAAAAAAAAAATCATGGAACACTGCTTGTGTGTACAGTTGTACTCATAAAACCTGTAATGCACTTTTTGAATTATTCAGCAAGAAGAGGCTGAAAAGCAGCAAAGCATCTTATTATGTTTGCTTTGCTTCATAGACTATTATTAGGTGGACAAAAAGAAAAAGGAATTTAGTTACGCTTGCTTATCTCCTAACCTTATAAACTTGGGATTAACAGATCAAAGGAGGATTTGGTTCAGTTGATAGAAAATGGAGCTCTTTTATAGCTGTTTGGTCTTCCTCTCCCTTATGACCAAATGAGCTTAAGCAATTGATAACATAAATGGGGTTTTGAATTCATGTGTTTCAGTATATACATTTTTGTTGCATGCACTGTATATTTGTATGCAAAATTAAATAACAAGTAAAAGAACATTAAACAATGTACATCAGATTTTTATTTCATTTTTTGCACGTGCCCTAATAGTGGAATCCAAAATGCAAAATGTACTGTGCTGATAAAATTATGAAGCAAATTATATTTTATGAGGTACGCGGGGCATCCCATATACTACATGTATAAAATATTTCTGATGGTTGTTATCAACCTGAAAATTAACCCACATCATATCTCCACCTTGTAGCACCATACAAGGCTGGGAACACCTCGTGTCTCATTTGTTCAGGCACACTTTCCTCCATGCAGCTCTGAACATAAGGCAGAGGTCACTATAGATGATGGGGCACAATGCCACCTGTTTTCTTTCCAGCATTTCAAATTAAAATTGCACTACACCAAAAAGTGACTTTATGATGTCAAAGACAACACTCTTATTCATTCAGCAACAGCTCTCTTACTTTGCACTGGATTGGAGACAGCTGTGTTTGTGTCAAGATCTGGTTGAAACAGCTTCACCTTTTGAAGAACCATACATATTCATTGTGAAACAAAATTAAATTACACGTGCCTTTGAAATCTGAAGTGAATGCATTTAGCCATGAATTACCAGAATGGTTCTACTTCCTTAAAGAAAATATCACCCCATTCACAGGCAAAATTGTTTTTCCAAGTCAATTAGCTTGTGCAATTTCTAGTTACAAAGTATCACCTATAAAGATGAATCAAGTAATTTGCCTTACTTCTTTTTTTGTGATGGTTACGTACACTGGAAATACATGTTTTGTCTGGAATTCTATCACAAAGTTACAGCTCTGTTACTACAGAACTGTCACCTGTAGAATATTGAATGTGAATTGCACAGACTGTCCCCTTGGTATGTTTAGTTAATGCAAGAATTTGTAGCACTTGCCAATTCCAAACTGAGGATTTTTTATAATAATAAAACAGCTACATAATATTCGATAAAAATGTCTTATTTATTCTTCAAGACTTCAGTATGAATCACCATTTTTTGGTGTTTCTATTGTATAATACTTCTGTTCAGAAACGTTGTAAACAAGGTGCAGGAAGAATCTCGAAGATATTTTTAAAAGACGAAATTTATTCTGGCATCAAGTTTCTTAAAAAAAGACTTACCAAAGTCATTGTGTAACATATAACAGGAAAGAGGCAGATAAAGCTCTTCTCGTGGTGGGAAGCATCAAGAATAGAGACAGCAGAAATTCTGTGACTGAACCTTTTCTGGTTAGCTCTTCATAACAAATGGAGAGGCTCTCATCATAGCTGAGTTAGTGACTGACTTAGATTGAAGTTTATCACTGGCAAAGTCTAAATCAGTGACTGAGAAGAAAACTGCCACCATGTTCTACCTGGGCCAGAAATCAACAAAGGAAATCAGAATGGTGTAGTGTTACTGAGTTGACAGATACAACAGATAAGCTCTCAGACAGTTAGATAGGAATGAAAACCTCTCTAGGTCCTTTGTAGACATGCAGATTAACCCCCTCCCTCTTCTCCTACAGCTTAGTTCAACAGTCACAAAAATCAAGGGAAAAATTAAAAACTTCTGCAATACAAATCTTCCAGAGCTAGAAGACGCAGAATCTGTGGATCTGATGACATCTGCATCAGATTTACTTTTCCTGTACTTGATTAGAATATGTTAAACTTATTGTTTATGTAACATAATTTTGTACTGCTTGTTTGCTGGCAGCATTTGCTCAGGATCTCAGGAGAAAAGGAAGGGGAAAGAAAAAGAAGGAAAAGAAAAGGAGAAAAGGAGGGGAAAGACAAAAGGAGAAAGCTTAGCAACACATGGAAAAAAGACAATATCTAATACACAAGCCAAGAATGTTCTTCCTAGCTACAGGAAGCCTTGTCTTAAATAAGAGGTTAAAAGGTTACATCCTAATCCATACGTTTTTTTCAGAAATTGCATATTCTTTATCTGTTGAGGTTACAAAGAACAAATAAACTATATGAGTTGGCTACAGATTGCATCATTTCATTGAAATGACTGAATTTCTTTAGGGTTTGTTGGAAATATAACAAAGGACAGCCACGGAATACAATATTCTACGTACAATTTCACTAAATAAATATGGGTATAAAACTCTATGTTAGCATATTTTATTACAAAGGTAAATGTTAACACTTGCAAATTTGTTTGGCTCAAGAAGACATACACCCAATGTATCGCAAAAATATATTCAGGATAACTGGGCTCGAAAATTACTCTATAAAACTTTAGTGTTTGGGATGTAAGAGAGAAACTGCTGCTGCTGGACTCTCCATTTCATATTGAGTTGGGTTCTTTGCTAAGGGCATTTCCCCCCACCATTGAAATCTCAACCTGCCATAAACCTAAGATCTCAGCTGTGGGAGAGATGCATCTCTGTGTTGTAGATAATATTATTGTCACTTTACAGACCAGTAAGCTGTGTTACCACCTATAAGATGACTACATGGACAAATAAAAGGTGTGGCTGAAGTAGAAACACTTCCCCATTCACAAAGTCACTCTTTTGATCGAGCGTAAACAATCATAATTTTAAATACTACATCAAGCCATATTGTGGCATGTATAAAGATCATCCAATACACAGACTCCTATACAGTTAAACTAATTAAATATTCTCTGCAGTAGTGCTAACTTATTTGATTGCTCCTCCAAACATGACAGTTCTGCACATTGAAGCATCCAGTATCAATATAAAATAACCTAAAACATTATACGAAGTTTCAACTATATTTTGGTAAATACTCTTTGAATGATCACACAACAGTTAATTGCTTCACAATGGGACTTATAAAATTTTACTGAAATGAAGGAACTGCAAACCAGTGGTGAAAAACAACAGGCACATGCAAAAAATAAATGATATCTATTTTCTTAATATCTGGGTTTCACTCTAAAGTTATTGCCAAGAACAGACACACACCACACATTTTATATCCCACAGTTAAAGTTCTTAGAAGTATTATTAGTTGCTTTCTTTGGCAATGCAACAAAATATACCTCCAACGCTCAGGTAACTGGATATGGTATTAGTCAAAGCAATTTGCTGAACTCAGGCTTTTGTGCTCAAAATATGTTACAGAACTCCACTGTATCACTAATAAATACTATAGCTAAAAGCCATTCAGAGAAAGAAAGGGATGGTCTACACATGAGACTATACAAAAGAGAAAGAAAAAAATGGTTTTATTTTTAAATGCTTCATGTGTAGGAAAAAACCTTCACATTCCAGAATTTCAATTGGAAAACTTTTGTTTGAATTAAGAAAAAAAGCATGTTACACAGCTAAAGACTGTTACAAGCACTCTTCTGTGAACTCCTTCAGGAAAGGCTGTGAATATCATTCCCTTTTGAGTAGTTTCACCCACATATAAAGCAAGGCAGGAAACAATAACAAGGAGGAAGGAAAATTTAGTAAGACCACTTTACTGCTTGTTGCTAGAATTAAGTAAAAGGATTACAAGACTAAGGGGATGTTGAGAATTTAGTTATTTGAATGGGTTCCCATAAAATTCCATGGCAGAAAGGACACTTGTGCAGGTGGAACATGCTTGTTCTCTTCCTCTGCAGAATTCAGTCTTTACCAGGTCCCCACCAGTTCTGCTTTCACCAATTTCATCTACTTTTGTTTAAGGAGTTCAGCTAATGGAAACCTACTTAGAAGTTTAGGATGCTTGGAAAAGGGTTGCTGGTGTGGACAACTATTGATCTGCCATCTTCAGTAAGGCATAAGCACACACGGATACGATTGCCAAATGTAGCCTTCGGATACTAAGCCTGTTTTCCATTGGTTAGGCAATATTATGGTCTTTCTTCTGGTTAAACAGACAGAAAATGTCTACTTGAGTCTTAACTGAACATTACGCTTTTTAACATGCATTGCCTCAGTAGTCCCAGAACTGTCTGGGAAAAGCATCTTTTTTCTGTAAAAGCACTTCTGAGATCTGTAATATGCTAACAGTAATGGAGTTGCTTTTTTTTTTGCTAATAATAATGCCATCAGCATCTAAATTGCCTGAGCTAAGTTTTTAAAAATACAAATAAATAGCACAAAGTAAGTATTTTGAGACTTTTCTAACTTAGATCTATAGCTGAACTTTGGGAGCAGAGGAAATCCTGTAAATGGCAGCAGTCAGATGCTTTCCTAGTTGGTCATATTAAAATATGAGTGCTATCTGAAGTGAGTGCTTAAAATGCTGTGTTTTCACTGGAACTCTCAGGTGCAGAGTTCTCATTTACAGCACGTCTAATGCTCAGAAAAAAATTAGTTGTGAAGCACAGTTCGTGTGAATCAGCACTGCATCCTGGTCTGGATCTTTTTCAGACTCCCATTTAGGACCCTGTAACATTTCTCTCTTGACTAAGAATTATTCCTTGTTTCCTCTTGCACTCCATATGGCTCTTCATCTCTGTGAAGAGATTTGCCCCAAGTCCTAAAGTTTTTGGGATGATTTTCAATTCAGGAATTAATTCTTTACATATTTTTTCATATCCATTTCACCCTGTGCCTTCTTAGTAATTAGCAGTATGTAAAGCTGATCTAAACGTTAAATCCCTTCTGATTTGTGTGTGTTCTGGGCTGCTCTTCAGTTTATTTCCCTTCTTCAGACATCATGACATCACTCTATGATTATCTGTGGGTTTTATCAATTCAGTTAAGAGTAAAATTCCTCTGCCCTCTCTCCCCTAGTTGTTAAAGGTACTAAATCATCATAAAGTTCTGAAACTTAATGATTGAGGAGGATTGAGTGGCTGAGGTAATTACAGCTACTAAAGACGCTTTGGTGGTGAAACAGAAAATATTTACTGCTGAAGTGATTTAGTGATCACTGCTACTTTCCTGGCTCTCCTCACATTACCTTGTAGCTATTTTCTATGTAGTATTTCCCTTCCTTATAAACATTGACACCTGAATTTCAAGTTGCTGATTTTAGACTTTCAGTTTATCAGTTTAGATTCTAACTCTTTACAAAGTGCTCAATAAACTGTATTTTTTTGTTTCTATGCCTTTTTTCTATATTGCAAGTAATTTGAAAATAATTAATTGAAATTTGAAAATAATTAATGGAACTATGTAGAAGCCAGACTTCACGGTGACCTTTGGATAGACAACCTCCTGATGATTATCAGCTTCCGGTCATGGTACTCCTAAGTCACCTCTGGTCTGCAGCTCCAGTCCTTTCATTTAGTGTTCATAAGCACCCCATCAAACTCTTTCCAGTTTAGATTAATCAACAGAATTCCATCTGAATGAGGCAGCTACCTATTTTGATTGCCCAGTTTATTCACCAGTGTTCTATTTACAACCTTAACCACCCAACAGCTTTAAATATTGTCCTTCTTGCCTTTATAAATAGAGGTTTTGCTGCTCATTGTCCTCTTCCATGTCTTCTTTGTGAATTGAAATAACAAATAATTCCAAAGCTCAGGTAACTGTTGATAGACGATTTCATAAAGCATTAAATACACAGCATCAAGCTCAGACCAATAATTAACTTCATTGACTTTCAGTAACATTCAGAAATAAAAAATGGTTTCTCTATAAGTAAGCAGCTTCAGCTACTCTTCATTTTCCTATTTTCACCCTACTCCACACCAGATGGATGCAGGAGTGGCCTGTCTGCCCTTCCTGTGAGGATTCACTCTCACAGCTGAAAATAATGGCTGGATTGTTCAAAACAATCTAAAGAAGCTGAGGATTGACAAAAGCAGTTCTCAATTTTGCTGGGATTTAAGCACCTGAATCATAGAATGGTTTGAGTTGGAATAGACCTTAAAGATCACCCAGTTCGAAGCCCCCTGCTATGGGCAGGGACACCTCTCTCTGGATTATAGTGCTCACAGCGTCACCCAGCCTGGTCTTGAACATCTCCAGGAATGGAACTTCCACAGCTTCTCTAGGAAACCTCACAGGAAAAAAATTTCTTCCTAGTATCTAATCTACATCTCCCCTCTTTCAGCTGAAAACCATTACCTCTCATCCAATCCCTGCACTCTGTGACAAACAGCCCCTCCCCAACCTACCTGTAGCTCCCTTTAAGTACTGGGAGGCTGCTCTAACATCTCCTCAGACCCTTCTCTTCTTCAGGCTGAACAACCCCAACTCTCTGAGCCTGTGCTGGTATGGGAAGTGCTCCAGCCCTTGCATCATCTTTGTGGCCTCCTCTGGATTCACTCCAACTGTGAGTACAATGTGACTACTCCCTGTCCTTCCTGTGCTGAGAACTCCAGAATTGCACACAGTACTCCAGGTGAGGTCTCACAAGAGCAGAGTAGATGAGCAGAATCACCTCCCTCAACCTGCTGGTCACACTACTTTTGATGAAGCCCAGGATGTGGTTGGCTTTCTGGGCTGCAGGTGCATATTGCTGGCTCACGTTGAGCTTCTCATACGCCAGCATTCCCAAGTCCTAGTCCCAAAGGCTACTCTCAATCCTTCCTCTGTCCAGCCTGTATTTATGTTTGGGATTGCCCCAGCCCAAGTGCAGGACCTTGCAGTTAGCCTTGTTGAACTTCATGAGGTTTGCACAGGCCCATCTCTCAAGCCTGTCAAGGTGTCTCAGGGTGGCATCCCTTCCCTCCAGTGTGTAGACTACACCACACAGCTTGGTGTCATCAGCAAACTCGCTGAGAGTTCCCTCAGTCCCACTGTCCACGTACCCTTCACTGTCAGCTTGTTATTTCATGTCAACTCCAACTCAATAACAAACTGCCAAGCTAATTAAGACACATTTATTTAGTTATTATACCATATTTATGCTGAGATGTTAAGGGAATTATTGCAAAACTAGCAATTGTAAAAAAAAAATTAATTACTGTAAAGGATCAAGACTATAACAAGCAAGCCAAGCAAGTAAGCTTTGAATACAGTGTTTGTCTTGGCAAACAAATTACATGTGCACTAATAATAATAACAACTAGGTGCCTTTGTTAATACACTGGTAAACAAAAAATTGGGGGCTTTTTGTTGGGCTTATTTTTTTTACTTCTTTGAGAAATTCATTCATTGCTTAATGAAAAGGCCTATAAGTAAGCCATGACACAGGGTGATATCACTCTAAATGAAAATGTACTTGACAAGATTCGAACTAGCTAATGCATTAAAACAATGCAGGACTTTCAGTTCTTCTGTGGTATAAAGAGAAGTGCATTACACAAGTTTTTTTTATGTCTTTCCACCCTCAAATGTGTATGGAGTATATATTTAAGGCAGAAACTAGAAGAATAAAATGTAAGCCTAAAGTGTAACAAATTCTTGCATGTCAAAACATATTAGAATCCAGGCTCAGCAGACAATGAAAACAAACCATATAAAACGATACAGTGGTGTGGGTTTTTTTAAATCAATGGCTTAGAAAATTTTGGAGGGTACTCACAAATATGTCACTTATAAAAAAAACCTGTTGCAACTTATTTATAAAGATATTCCCAATCACCACATCTGGATATATGCACACTCATGAAAAACAATAGCTATGGCCCATGACCAATGAGCTGATGTGCTGAAATCTTCTAAAACCCTTGACAACCAAGGGGCTCCACCCCACACTTTTAGTGGTACTGCCTTAATTGCTGCAATTAGAAATGGTATTGTTTTCAAGTACCAAGAGTTAGAAAATAAACTCTATTGCTGATACTGAAAAATTGTCAAAGATTTGTAAAGAACCACTCAAAGAAAATAGTTAATTAGTCTGTGATTTATCCTTAACGTGGTAAAATGATCAAAGTCAGATACACATTCTGAAATGTGCAGGGAAACAGAAACTGTACCAATATATGGAATTATCAAAGACCTCCCAAATGACTTAAGTTAATTCAAACTTCTTGTTCACAATTAGACTGTTATAATGAAACCTGCCATTTGGTTCCTTACTATTACACATAGGCAGAGAAAGTAGCACACACTGAAAGAGTTAGATTACGAAACCCTTACATCTTCTCTTTCCCTTGGAAAAAAAGTCTGTTTAAAGAAATGTATTTTCTTTCATGTGAACTTCGTGCTGTCTAATTTAATTCTTGATGTTTCTTCCATTGTACAGCAAGGTGTCCTTTGAGGAAGGAAAAACAGCTTGTGTTTTGATAACAAACACAAAAAATAGTTGCATCTCTACTTTCAAAGAGACAAGCTGTTTTTATTTCCTCTGAAGAAGCTCATTACAATATGATAGACAAAATGTCAGAAATAATGATGTGCAAGAGGTGATTTTTTTTTTGAGAGACATATCAGCTACTGCAAATAGTGCCTCTCTCCTGCAGGCCTCTCCTCCCCATCCCCCAAATTCTTGGTCACTTGACATGAATTTATTATGTTATAAATAAAAAGCAAAAGAAAATTAAGGAGAGAAAGTAACATACCATGTGAAAACACCATTAAAGCTATTTCTTAGTGAAAAGAAAGTTAAAAGAGGTTGGTGTTTGAATAGAAACTGTTGCAAGACAGTGTTCACATGCAAACATGCACAAAAATCAAACTGCACTCACAGAAGGAGCAGAGCTCCCTGTGAAGCTCAAAAGCCTTTGGACTTTTCTCATTTCATATTGAGGAGGTCGTGCTTCCCTCCACCCCAGGGTCAGCATTGTAAACATCAGCCCATCAAGATAAGAAAGTTAAAGCAGATGATATTAATTACTTGTCCTTTCAAGTCATCCCTGTCTCACATCTGTTTTTCTCTTTGTTACATTCATCCAGGCCAATAAAAGCAGGGGAGTGAAGGCAGAACAAAAACCCACTTCAGCAGCTTTCTTCTTTCCCGGGCTGCTGATGACACACGAGTGCTTCACTCGCTGCACACACTCACTCAGACACGGACACACACGAGCACACGTGTGGTACATTTAGTAACCCTTAGTGCAAAGTGATGAGTTGGTCTCCTGCAATCCAAAGTCTACTCAAAAATTGTGAGGTTAGCTCTAGCCATACCACAATATTCGTAGAAATTCGTTCTATATTTTCTACTGCTTTTCATGTAAACTGTTGGAAGCAATAGGGTTTGTGAGATAGATCACAGATGTGTTTCCCAAAGCCTGGCACTCAGACTCTTAAATAGATTTAACATTGGTGCTTTGGTACTTCAACCATCTTAACAGACTTTGCTGTTTGGACATGTTCCCTTGGTTTTTATTTCAGTATATAATCTGTCACTCAGACCACACAGATGGTCACTTCTCTACCAGCATCTGTCACTTCAGGACCAGAAGAAATAATGGCCATTCTTTTTTCCTCAGATCACAACATATAATAAAATGATCATTCAGCTAAACTGTATAAGCTTATTTTCATGTCGGTTTTTTTTTTCAAGTGATATCTTGGGCATTTTTGCTGCTGTTTAAACCAAGCCTTTACCACATTAGTTTTGAACAGGAATGCTGCCAGTTTAAAATTTCCTTTTTATTGCTTCTTACAAACATCACAGGGAATTAAGAATCCTAGGGTGATCAAGAGATAACTTCTACTTTAAACTACTATTTAATTGAAGGTTATTTTCAAATTTTCTTAAGTTCTTTGAAAATCTGAACCATTCTAAAGATCATTTACTGCACAGCTAGACTGTCTCTAATGCAGCCAGTCTACATTAGTTTCAGTTCATAATTTGGAGTAAAAAGCACTATACCTAATTTCCATGCCTTAACCTATCCTGTTTATAGATTTCTACTTGCTTTCAAAGTCTGAAACTGTTATTATGTGTAACTTCTTGCCTGTTATTTTTACAGCTACAAAGCTATTTTCATGTATGTTGTTCAATCAAATCTAATGGTCCATAACCTGTATTGCACATACCTGTAAATCTAATGCTAAAGGAATAATATATATGCAAGCTTTTATTTACTAAGTGAAAGGATTTTCAGTTCCTCTGAACTCTCTTTTCAATTTGCTGCCAAGGACAGACCAGAAAAATACTGTGGTGAGATCCATTTATCGATTAATTTAATTACAGTTATTATCTACAAAGGGCACTATATGATAGTAAGTCAGTCAGATACATATGCAAACAACATTAATTTCAGCATTGTTTCAATTTAGTCACTTTATGCATATCAATTTCATGCTGTATTTAACTACATGCATACATTTATGCTCTTTCCATAAGAACACTGCCTTCTTTAGTGGCCAGTATTTCATTAAAATTCATTATTTCATGGTTTATACCATGGCTGTACGTGTGAAAACGAGCTTATTTCCAGCATAATTTCTGAGCTGCTATGTGTCATTCCAGTGCCCACCATGGAATGATTTTTAAAAAAACTTAACAAATCTTCACATAATATTCCTTATTATTGGGGTATTAATGGTGTCAGTGACACACAGCTAATTGATCCCAGCAATAAAAAGAATCATTTCACTATTAGTGCAGTAGACTCTTGTACAACAGTGCAGTGTACGATGTTATATGGAACACGAATTTGCAGCAAGCACCAGCCACCCATCAGCAGTACTTACACTTAACAGTGCAATGCTATTGACTACAGAGCAGCTAGAGCTGATCTAACATGCTGTCTCGTTCCAATAGGTTGTGGGGCCTGACTGTCCTATTTAAAGTGAACACTGGTATCTCTATACACATGGCAATAAGTACAGCAGACGTGTCCTTTGATCCATCTCTGCCACAAATTTCTGATGCAGCCTTTAGCAAGACAGTGCTGCTGTTCTTTTTTTTCAGGAAACCTGGGACAATAATATTTATCTCCCTCTAGCATTTATGAATGTGATGCAGAAATTAACCAGTTCGCAAAATATTTTGATCATGGAAGTACATAACAACCAGATCCAGGCTATTATATAAAAAGCAACTGCAATTACACCTGTGTTTCTCTGATCAAGGCTAGTTAAGGGACTGAAACATTCAGATCACAGATTACAAACGTTCCAAAGATTCTGATTTAACATTGCAGTAACTTAGCTGTGAACCACAACCAAACCAACAGTGTGACTGAAGTGTACAATTGTTCTTATCTCTCAGGACATGACGTGATAATTAAGCTAACTGATCCTTGGGAAATAACACCATAAAATGCTAACTAGGCAAGAAAGTCTTAGTTTGTGCCTGGGTTCAAAGACTCAGTAAACAGCAAAAGCTGGATGTGAACATTCCGCTACACAGCTCAGGCCACAATAGGGTATTACAGCAGTGGGATGTCCTAAAACAATGCACCTAATATTGCTCTACTGTACTGTATCAGTTGCCCACTGCTGCTTAACTAGATAAGAGCATGTGACAGTTACTTTTCTGACAGTACACAGAAATTATTACTTAGAATTCAATTCTCTAATTATACAAAACTGTCATGTAATCCTTACAGCCAAATTCATTATATTTCAGTCAATGCTTTTTCAAAATAGCATCCTTGCTAGTCACATCTCCTTTAAGAATCTTCAAGGTCTATCTAGACAGTATGCCTAGTTGTAAGCCCAGGGAAGTACTACTCAAATTGACCTTCTTTGGATGTGCCAGAACAGTCCGAGTTTTCTACACACTGGTGTGCAAGAAAATCCAGTTACTGAAACATTTTCTCCAGCAATAAGTGCATGAAATGTCCTGTTACAAGTGTTTTTAAAAGAATTTAAATTTTCCCAATGGATTCAGTATATGGGATTAACAATTTTGGATTACAATTATCAGCCCTTAAATCAATTTAATATTTTCAGCATAGAAATTAATTTAGTGAAATCTTACAGGGATGACCAGTAGGTGTGCTTTTACCATGGCAATGAACTCCAATTCATATATCTGTTTTGTCTCTCTCAACTAGTGTATTTGTCCATTTGAAGAGTTGCTGTGCATAGGTAGATGAAACTTTCATTCTTAGTTTGGCTCAGCCCTGGTTATGAATTTCCCACTTAGTACTTGTTGAATAAGTACTTTGAAAATTATTCTGAAGAACAGTTAAGCTAAACTCAAAAATTAAAATAAACAATTTTAAGTTTTGACAATTATTTTAAAAAGCAACAGAGGAATGCAGTTGATGTCAAGTCCTACTTTCATGAAAGGATAAGAAGTCACACAAGTTAAGGCAGTGGATTAGCATTTAAGGAATGTTGTCTCCAGGACGTTGCTCACAACACGCTCGACTCCTTGTGTTTATAATGATAGATGCAGGTTAGCCCTTTATCTACAGCAAATCACCCAGGATGCCTTTAAATGTCTAGCTAGCAAATGTCAAAACTATTTGATCTGGTTTTACAAAATGAACTTTTAGGACTTTGAAAAAGATTAAAAACTTGTGTTGATCTCAAATAATAGAAAGGGAACATTCACCAGCTTCAGAGAAAAGGAGGTGCACTGCAGTAAGAATATATAAAAGTAAGCAAGCAGTCTAATGTTTTCTGGGTATGTTTTCCAGCACAAATTTAAGACAGACATGGGCAGCATAAACCCTGCTTAACATCTCTTGCTTAGCAACATAAGATGTTTGATAATGCATGGTATTTTAACACTGAGCCAGAGATGAACAAGTAATTATAAACAGTCTTTGTTTTCTGCTAGAAAGAGACAGCATTATCAATTTGCTTAAGTGATTAAAGTTCCTAAGCACCATTTAAAAATAACGTAAGCTGAGCTTTCAGCATGGTTTCAGAACTTACATGCATAAACCTTTTCTGAAAACATTTCTCATTAATTCATCAAATAATCAATTCTGTTATAGTCCACTGCACCAAAATCCTTGCTGAAAGACGATTCTTGGATGAGTTGTATCACACTAGCTACCAGTACACATCCACTCATACTGGGCAATACTGGCTTCGAGAGCAGAAGGATGCAGTAGTAGCAAGCTTAGGTATCTAAGCACTTAACAAAAGCAGTAATAACAACATTTTCATTTATCTTTCAGATGAGTAGTTTCTAACTATCTAAGCTGCCAAAGTATGTGCAACTTTCAGCCTTTATAAATAATTGTATTCCCACTGGAAACAGTTTCAAAACTCCAGGTTTTCCCATCCACTACCACCAGCAACTTACCTTGAGAAACAACTTCAAGCTTAATAACAAAAGGTGAAGATACCAAATGGAGAGCCTGCAGCTGCTCTTCTATATTTATTCTACATTTACCTAAACAAATCATCTGGACCTACAATTGCAAGACAACTCATGCAACAAAAGACTTTAAGCCTATATATCCAAAGCCAATACATTTAAGGCGTGACCTCTCCAGTGGCTTCCAGTGCATTTGAGATCAACACGTAAACAGTCTTGGGTGAGGAAAGCACAAATTACTCTACAACTGCATTACCTCTGTGACACACAGAGGATGAATTAAAAAAGCCATGTAGCTATTTTTTGAGTATCAAATGAAAAAACTCTCTACAATACACAATAGTCAAGAAGGAAAGAAACAGGTAACAATTTGAAATAAAATGTACCATTTTAATTAGCTGAGATTTACAAAATGAGCAGCGAAGCCTGGACACCTACCTGATGTCACCTAATAGCTTTCACCCTTATGCTGTTTAAGCATGTAAATACCTACTGCTACTCTAAATAAATGTAGATAAATACATGTACATATTTTCAAAGCTATTGAAAGGTCACCAGATAATTCATTCATTGAGAAAATGTTTCGGTATCAGTTAACTATCCCAACAAAGTTATGTTCAGACTAATGAGCTATATGAATTTATTCCATACTTGACACAAACAACTAAATGTTTATTAATATATAGATTAAGAGGTAATACCAGATTTAGTCAAAAAATATACTGCCCATAAAGCATGCACAGTAGCTGGAGATTATACACTTCCTCCTGTTAACTGCCTCCAAAATCAAGATTTGCTGTAACATCTTGGAAATTCCTAGAAAATACAAAGATCCCTGGAAAGCACTTTAAAAATCTCCAAGTTCACAAACAAAGTCCCACCTCACAGTAGAAAGCACTGAGTTCCAGCAATTCCTAGAAATCATGGGACAATGCCTAGAAAGACTCTCAATTCAGGAATTTCCAGAAAGCCCTCAGATTTCTAGAAATAATAGAGAAACGCCTACAATTCTTCTACATCCAGAAATTTCTAGGATACACTGAAAAATTTCCATGAATTAGGAATTCCTATGCCCTGTCACAGGACACATCAAAAGAGCTGAGAACATTCTTGCAAGCCTCCGCACAGTAGAAGAGCCCACGCCATGAACATTGCACAAGAAGCCTGGAGAGCTGGTGTCCACCAGTCAGAATAAGACAACAAAGAGGGCTCTCTGGTTAGGTAAATACTTGTTGAAGCTTGGTGAGCTTTCATGGAGAGCCACATTTGAGGAGCACAAAGTAACTGAAAAATGCTGTTTCCAACTCTTTGTTTTCTGGGAAAAACAAATCCTGGATGAATTTGTCTGATTGGGAGTATATTGAGACAAAATGCTTTCATAGTTAGTATTTACGTTGTCTGCAACGAAGTGATGCAATTCTACAACCACAAGAAAATGCACTTTCAAAGAAACACAAATGAATTAAAAATGTAAACCAAGCTAAACCAAAATGTAAAAGAAGCCATCTATGTGTGTGTTTTGCAGCATTATAAATTTAATTTACTAGGTAAAATCCAATAAATAGTCTGCCATAACTGTGTCCAGAAATTTCGATATGCTTTCATCATATACAGCATACAGAGAAGAAAGACTCCATCTTCATTCTTAAAACAGGGTATACCTTTAAAAGGCTTAATTTTTTATTTCTCTTTGGAGAAACATGTATTGTATGGATAGAGTTAAAACAACACTGTGGCTCGATCAGCAGTACACAACAAAAAATTAGTCAAGTTCCAAGCTTTATCCCTTATTTTTTTCTGTCATAATGGGGAAGCACTTAATGCCTACAGTTTTCTTTCCAGAAGAATGTACTGTATTGCACTGTCAGTATCACACTGGCCAGTTCTTTCTTGAGTCTTGTCTCTTTTTTTCTACCCAATTTTGTAGGCTGAACCAAGTTTAATAGGTAGGAACAAAGGACAAGGACTCTCGCAGCCGCAGTCAGCTATTAACAACTCCTATTTTAAAGAGAACTGATGGTGAAATGTCAGCCTTACAAGAAACCAAAGAAAAATGATAATGTGGAAAAAAATAATGTCTGAGCTAAACTAAAAAAATAATAAATAGGTAGGTTTCATTCCAATTGCAAAAAAAAACATTTACAATTCCTTAATATTCTTTGTTAGGAGGGCTATTGAACAAAAAGAGAAAAAGGAGCTGTTGGAGTATGTTATATGGTGCAAATGAGAGCACTGATAAGCGGGGACAGGAATGCTAATGACTACTAATAATTAATATTCAGCATTTCTAAATCCTTTTCATCTGTGGACCTAAAAAGCTCTTCTTAAAAGCGTGCAACTGTTACTCTCTCAGTTTAATAGATGAAGGTGGAAAAAAGCCTTTCAATTTATATATATTAAAAAAGTGTACACTGATAGTGCCTATGGACTTGCCAAGTACAAGTCCTGTTCTTCCAGCTTCTGTGACAAAATCTTGTAATAAAGTAGCTGTTGCCTCAAGCACTTTACAACTGAAATAAGCAGGACAATGAAAGAATGGGGAGAGAGGTTTCACATAAACATGGCAGTAAGAATACAGCCCTTTTGGTAATGTTTTTTGGGTGGGAGGAGAGCAGGTGCATTGAAGGAGGGGTTAAAAGAAACATGAGCAGAAAAGGACACACAATGCTGGAGTAGACAGAGTTCAGAACTATCATGGGAAATACAGAATGTTGGCAAGATTAACAGAGGGGGAAAAAGATGGTAAAAGGCAGGGGAAGTTCACCAAAATGGACAACTCTTTACTGTTGTTACATGAACTGAAGGACCCATATTTAATGTCTCCTATTAACTGAACTGACGCAGCTCTTTCGCTGGCTCCTCTCTGCAGCTCTAAAACAGGGCTGATCCAGCAGTGATGGTGGCTACCTGCATTTAGTGTACCAGGGCAAATTTGCCAAACTGTGCGTTTATCTAGGGAAGCTAATTTGCTGGAGCAATTAGGAAGTGAATTAGACAAGACATAGAGAAATATTTCCATTTCTTTGCATATGCATTTGTGTGCATGACTGCCCCAAGTATAAGGGTCCTTTGATTCTCCAAACTAGCAGACGTTGCACTAACCTGAAAGCTTTAGAGGGCCTACTCAACTGGAAGAGGACAATTTGATTCGACAAAGCCTGTGTCTGGAGATCTGTGGCAACAGACAAATGCCAGGAAGGAAAACACACAAAATATCCAGGACATAAAAGAAAACCCTACAAGTTGTTATTCCCATTACAGAAGTTTTTAAGACATCCCACATCACTGGGCACTTTACAGGTAGGTTTTATGCAAGACTCCTGCCCTGCAGAGTTTGTCATCTAAGCAGATACGAAAGACAGAGGCATGAAAGAAAAATAGATGTACAGAGCAGGCCAGCAACTAGCTCAAGTCACCTAACAAGCTGATGGTTAAAAGATAGAAATAAACTGTAAAAAAAGTGATATATTAGTCAGACAACTAGAAACAATTAAACTCCAACAGTTTAGGAAGCAGTTATCCACTAATGACACATAGGCTTTAGGCTGTGTGAGCAATCCTGATATATTTCTTTCCAGACTAAGTCAACCTTAAACTAAAACGCCAAATGAGAAAGTGAAACTAAAATTTAAAGTGAGATGAAGTCAAAACACCACTAGAAATTTCATTCAACACTAATAGTCAAATACTGTGCATGACAGACGATACAAACTGCCTGAATACTACAGAAAGCATCAGTGTTTTCACACAGTGACACTAGCCTGCTAAAACAGAGGTGAAACATAGAACTATATAATCTTCATAAAACCTTAACATAAACTCAAAATGGCATCATAAACTTTGTATTCATTTCATGAAGATACACCTATTTTTCTTCCTTTTTTTTGTACAACTTATACAAAGTAACCCCACAATATTTCTTCTAGTAAGGTTGAAATTATAATTGTATAGTCAAAATGACAGACATTATTTACAGGAAAAACTGAGAGCAGGATGGTTTTCTAGAAAAGTCTTTGAGGAAATGAGACTGAACAGTCATCTGACAGCGACCTACAAACAAAAACACAGATAATGGGATTCTAATACTGATGAAGCAGAAATAAATAAATAAATAAATAAATTTCGTTACCTCCATGTTCAGCATTGATAGAATCTGCCTAAATACTGTGTCTAATACCAGCATCTACATCACAGATGGGTTACAGAGAGTTCAGAGAAGAGAGCCATTAATAAAATGGTGACTCATGGAGAAATAATTGTGCAACTCAAACTACCTGGGCTAGCAGATAAGATATCAGCTCATTACATTCTGTGATGACCTAATGGCAAACAAATGTTTGGTAGTAGGTACTTCAGGACAACAGACAAAGACACTGCAAAAAGAAAGGGTGGGAAGTTAAAGCCAGGTAAATTCAAATCAGCCAATAATGCATCTAAATAGGCCCATTATCTAAGGTAAAAGATATGATCTCCAAACTTGCATGTGCAGAAATGAAGACACAGGTTTATCTAGAGGATAAGATTTAGCTCAGAGAAGAATCCGTTCAGTAAGATTCTCTGGTTTGTGAATGTATTGGGCACAGAAAAATACTCAAGTTTTACAAACTTCCATAACCGTACAAAATCTTCTGCATTTTGATGGTAAAACAAAAATATATCATGCTTGGACTCTAATGTGAGCCCTTGCAGAGATCGTTTATATTCCTACCATCCAAATATATTTAACATAGTTTAGAAACTATGAGGCCAAATTTTCAAAGCACTGAGTGGGAGGTACATGCATAAATCCTCTTACTTGTTAACAGTGTTGCTGCACATACCTTCCATGATGCCCTTTGGAAATTAAGCCTGTCATCTCCGGCTGTGTAATGTGCCTGCTGTAGGTGTAGACATGACTGATGTAAAACAGTACTTCCTATCTCTTGAAGTACATTTTCATTTTCTTTTCCCTTTTTTTTTTTTTTTTTTAACTGAGAGAATTGTATTCAAGTCTGTATAGGAGTTGTGCTTCAAGATAGAAGGTCTTCTACATTCCATGCTCTAATTTCCATTCCTATGTATGCAGAAGGTGGCTGACGATGGAGGAAAGAATAATTCTTCAATTTTTTTACTCATACCAAATTTACTGTACAATGATGCCTGCCTACAAACCAAAAAAAAATTAATTTCATATCACATTTCATTACTCTCAAAATACATAGTTTTCCAATCAAAAAGAGGCATTGGGAATCAAAAAAGGGAGCAGATTCCTTCTCTTTCCACATAATGCACATATAAAAAGGGAGACAAAAATAAATTGAAAACTTGGGGAAACAAAAATAGCAAGCCTAGCAAAGCCACATAACTGGATTAATTCAATAGCTATGACAGCACAGGAATAGGCTCTCTGTTTTCCATGGATTGCAATGAGAAGTTGTGGCAGGAATCACTCCTCATGTTATAATCTTTATCACAAGTAGAAGCTTAATAGCTATCATGATTTTATTTCAGATTTTTATGGTAAGAATCCAGCAAAAGTAAAGTTTCAGTTGAGTCCCTTTGCCCTTTTCTTTCCCCCTCTTATGGTAAATGCATTTGTAGACGCCATAGCTACAGTCAGTTGCCTCAAGAGACACCCTTAAAATAGTCATAGATCATTCTACCAGTATATAAATGTTCCAAAACACAAACAGAATGTAATGATGTATTATTTAACGATAGTTGTCACATCCTGGCTTAGACAAATAGCTGTGTAAACTGAATATTCAAAACACACCAAAGCTAGAGCTGGCTGAAAAATTTGTAGTGAAATATTTTTATTCCATTGCAAACTAATGTTTTTTCAAAACTCTACTGTTGTGGAAACATTTTAACAAAATTTTGATCACAGGATCAATGGAATTTCTCCCAAAAAACTGTACCCCATGATTCTTTATGCTAGGTCATCCCAAGACTTTTGCCAGTTAACCACACTATTTAGGAGAGAATTTGTTTCCTTCATTTTCAGAAGAAGAACTAAACATCTGTCAACATTCAAAGAGTATTTATGCCAGATTCCAGTCCAGTTCTCATTAAATTCAGATTTCAATCCATAACCTGCCTGTTCAAGTCAGTACAACATCACAGCACAAACACTACATTATTTAAAGCTCTGTGTATGACATGCAGAATATCAGAAAAGGTTTTTATAAAAACATGCTAAAAATATAATTTAGCTATGGTCTTAGTTTTGAAAACTCATAAGAGCAGATATCTAATAAATCTAATAAGTTCTCATTTATCAATTTTTATAACCGAAAAATACTATTCAATATCCAAAACCACCCAATGAGACGTTCTGTCAAGTTTTGACAATGCCAATTTTATTCCTACGCTCAGACTGAGGACAGGATCATCATTAGTAACAAGGGGTAAAGGGTATCAGTAAAGTCACTATAGGCTTTGTAAGATTTGCATGTCAGTATCTATTTCTGTTTATTTATACTAAATCTTGTTGGTAAAATGACTAAAATGACTCAACTAAACAACCAAAAATACCTAGTCCAAACAAATAAGGACCACAATCCAAAAAAAAAGGAGTCCTCCAGTCTGTCCAATTATTAGCCATCAACTGGACAGAGCTATAAGTATAAATGAGTGCTATAGTTCATATGCTCCTCGTAGTTCTGGGAGCTATTCACCAGCTGTCCTACAACAGCCAGAGACCTTCCCCCAGGTCACTGTTGTTGTGTGGCTATTGACATTGGGTAGCCGTAAACTCACAGATTTGCACTATCATGCCCCATTTGATTTGTCAATAAATACATGAAAAACTTTGAAATATGGATGCATATAATTGGTTTTCTGTAGTCTGCACCGAGATGCCCAAATAATTAACAAGAAATTCAAACAGTTAAGTACCTAGATGTTCCCATTTTCATCAATAAAACACTTGACCATTAGAAGAAATACATGCAGTGTTGTTTCTTTAATGATTCAAGTTAGTTTTAACCACTGAGGAAGAGAATACAGCTAAACTGGCTGACTTTGCTCTAAAATAGATGATTACACACATTCTGTTCCACCTGCAGGAATTCTAGGGCAGAAACCTCCAGCAGAGAGGCAGCTGGAGGGAAAGCACAGGCAAGGAAGGGGAGGAGGGAAAAATGACAGGAACCACTTCAGCCTCTCCAGCTAGAAGATGGCATTTGACTATGTCTTTAGGTTTTTAGAAAAAAAAATTTTTCAGTTGTTACACAAGGCTGAATGAAATTCAGCATTTAACAGTTCAAATGCTTATGGAAAAGAATTAGTGAGAAAATTATTCAAAATCTTTCTTAATATGGCTTACAGAGGATAAAGATAATTAAACACTTAATTGTGTTCCTTATTCTCATTCATACAGTGTTCAACTTTGAAAATCCTGCCTTACATAAAGAAATTAGGGGCCAGATTAATTAAACTCACTGTTGTGGTCAGTTGCTTTTTCATAAACATTTGTTTAAAGGTGGGTTGTTTATGGGGGGCGGGTTAGCTCTACAAATAAAAAGTCTTGCTTATAACTCCCATGAAACATCAAAATACCTTTGTCTTAAAAATCTGCTGGAGTTGAGCATTTGAGTTCTGAGTGTTTCCAGCATTATCAGGTTAGAACAGAACAAACAGACTAAAGTCTGACATCAGCACTCTTCCCAGCAGGATACACTACTTTTTTCATTAGAATCTTTGAGCTTGAGATCAGACACAGTGAAAGATTAAAACAAATATGAATTTAATCAAGGGATTCTACTTTCCTGGTGTGGGAACAGGAACATGCTGACATAAATAGAGGACGAAGCACTAGGGCGTCCGAACCAAATCAAAGACGGCTTGCTTACCACTAACTGCTCAGATGATCCATATCATAACAACAAAAAGAAAAACAATTATTTATTCTTTTTGATGTTGCTGCTCAGAAGTAACTTCCTTTTTGAAGAGAGCAGGGTCAAAGCCAAGTTATTGTTTTTGCTTGAAACTTTGTCAGTGAGGGACTAAAAGTTATTAGGTATGACTTACTTCGGGGATTTATGTGGGAAAGTTAGAGATGTTCATTTCTTGTGGGTAATAACTTGAGAGAAAAAAGCTAACTGTAAATTTAACTGAAATTTTGTCATTGTTATTAAAAATCAGTCCATTAAAGAAAAAAATAAAGCCTCCTAAAACAGGTAGTACACAGCAAGCTCTCAGCCTGAGCTAATGGTCAAAATCAAGACTAGATACTACACAATGCTGAGAAGATCCTGCAGCTAGAGATAAGTATGCCCAGCAAATGAGTGGGTGCACAGAAAACTCAGAAATTATTTTCCAGTACACTACAGGTTTAATAAATGGTCAAAGTCTCTTTTAATCTTAATTAATTTTAATTAAAATAGTCATTGAAAATAATAAAACCAATTAGAAGGACAAATTCAAATGGGAGAAGCAAAACAAAAAATCTGCAAAAAGACAGATATAGTGATTTGAAAGAGTATTTTCTACTATTTAAGATTCACTAAGACTCTGTCACCAACCTTACAGAAAAGACAAAGGCAAATCATGCCCAGAAAAATATGTATGTTTAATTTATGTTCAGAAATATACTGAAGAGTTTACAGTTGCATAACATAAAACCATTTATGCTCATAACATGCTTTATAAGTATACAAGCTTACTGCCCCCGTTTCACAGATAAGGAAATTATGTTAATGTTCCAAGTGGGAAAAGAGTCCACAGAGTACTCAGATCTCAGCTGGAGACACATTCATGTTGCTTTATAGCTGAAAATTATGTGGTACTGATATTCAAGAGAAAGAAACCCAAAACATGAACCCAAAGTAAGGGGAACTGCAGGTTCTTAGTACTTTCACATGCCTTGTCTCATTTTATTTCCAGATCATGTCAGATATATGGATCTTAACAGAACTTCTGATCGCTACAATACTCCAGCCCTCCTACCACTCCCACATTTCACAGGGGGACAGAGGAGGTGCAGAACTACTATATGTCTACTTTATTATAAAGGGAGATTGAAGTAACCTGGTTGCATTTACTGAGCTGCAAATTCAATAATAAGGGGATTCCACATCAAAACAGAAACTCAGCTTACAGCTTGAATGAACGTGGAACCAAGCCACAAACCCCACTGGGTACACTAACCCCAAATTCAGTCATGCTCAAAGCGAGTTCGTAGCTGTTCTGTGTGGGTTATAGTGGAGTTGAGGATAAAAGCCCTACAAGAGGTACCATTAGTGATGCAGTGAAGATGACACACCTTGAGACTGAAAATGTTTCTCAATCTGCATTAGAATAAAAAGAAAATATAAGTTTATTTCACACAGGAGAAGCCAGAATCCATGTGACACATAATACCTGAAGGCAAATTCAAACCAGCATGCTCCATGGCAAGTGTATACTTAAACAAAATGCATCCTTGGGAGGGCAGAATCTAGTGCTTCTCCTCTTCTTAATAAATGTGCTAATCCTTATATAGCATTTCCCAACTAATTAGTTCATGATTATATAAATATTAAACGTGGCAATTTTACGACTCCAGAGCAAAACATCAGAAATGGTAGCTTAGAAAACATTAGAGGTTATTTTATTGAGACAAAAACATTTGACAAACAGAAGAAGCACAAAGCTGGCAAGAATACTGTAGGGTCTTGAAGACAGATCTGGTAAGAGAAAGAAGGTGCTTCTGAGGCAAATTTCTAGACAAACTTCCCAGTAGGTTGATTTCAATGACAAGAGGTGCAAGACCACAAAATACAGAGAGAAAAGAGGAAACAAAACCTAAATAAATCATCATAATAAATAGGGTCATATCATAATTTATCATAAATAGGATCAGTGAATACCGCAGACAACAAAGGAATAGGGTGTCTACAGCATTTAGGAGGAAAGAGAGCCATATAGGAATAGGAACAAAATATGCAAGAAACAGTAACTGGAAGCTTTTTATCAGTATTAGGAAAGATGGTTGAAATTCAGTCAGCATAGCTGTTTGATAAAGGCCAGGCCTAAGTATATCCTGGTGGTAATGCTGTGCAACACAGGCCTTCTTTTTCAGCTCGAAAGGCAGAAAGACAGATGCAGAGGCATCTACCATTCCAGTAAAGAATCCCCTCTGTGTTTCCTGCACCTGATTCCTCTCTTTCTTCCAGCAGGAGGGATACTGTGCTGGTGATAGGGGCACTAGCCACAACAAAGAGCAGCTAAATGAGAAAACAATCTGGAGACACCTGATGGGGAGTATACCAGGGGTAAAAAAAAGAAAAAAGATCAATATTCAACCCCAAGAAGCTACATGTCAGCAAAGAAGACCAAAACTATTTTTAAAAAGCAAGTTAAAAGAGACAGTAAGGAAGGGACAAGCAACATGCTGATGGGGCTGACAGTTCAAAGTAGAAATATAGCAGTAAACCAAACAGTTAAGAAGTCACTTTCTAAAAATGAGTCTCATTTTCAGTGTTTAAAATACAGGCTTCATGAACACAACAGCAGTGATTTTTGATAAAGTGGGCCAAAGACTAAAAACCCATCATACAATTCAGCCCACTGTAGCATGTCTGGCACTACTGACAAAGAAACAATCCCTCAGTTGTCTCAGAGGTATGATTTAGGAGGCTTAAACACATTATTCAGTCAAACTTAAAATTGTTGATTTTTAACATACCGAATATCATTAAGAATGTTACAGAATGCAGCAGAGTCTGGCAATGTTTTTAAACTAACATTTACATTGGGTGAAAAAAATGTGGGTCCTTACTCAGCTAACTGCCAGATCAACTCAAACCAGCAAACAACTAAGTAACATGACCTGGTCAGCTCTTAGACAGTGAAGATGGTCATATAATGAGTATTTACAATACTAAAGTGCCTGAATGAAGACACCCAGGAAGACTAGAGTGGATGTGCTCAACAAAAGCAGCAGTCCTTTGGTTGTGACCCATAATAAGAGCCAATTTCAGTAACCTTGGTAGTCACATATGACATACAGTGCACCAAAAATACTCGGAGGCAAGAGTGCCTGGAGTTGGTATGTCCACATGGGACAGCACAGCACTGTTTAGAGGTGCTTACCCCTATTCCAAAAGCTGTTGAGCTGTTGGCACAGGATTATGACTGAACCAACACACCTCACTGCTCAGTAAACCTAATTCATTCAGACTTACATCACCCAGATATGGCTACAATTGCTCCTGGATATGCAACCAGCACAGCTAGAGCTCTCTTTGGAATTTTTGCATTGTGTTTTACTGTACACCACAGACATTCCAAAAGTTTTTCCAAGTTTCACCTTATGCCTGATTATCACAATTTACTGCTCAGATTGCACAGCCTCAAAATACTGCAGCCACGGGTGATTCACGGAATTCAGATTCTGACATCTGCTTGTCAGCTGGAGTGCTCCTGAGCACAAACCAGCATTTCTGTAACAGCAAGATCAGATGTTTTAAAGCAGAGAACACAGGAAAAAAAAAATCATCCTGGCAAAAATTTTCATGATGCTGTTTTTATCTCCATCCTCTCTTGAGATATAGGATCTTCACCATGTTTTTCATTTAAGTCCCAACACACAGAATGTACTCATTTCCATCACTCCAGCAGAAGTGCAGGAGACAAGGTCCAGAATTTTTGCTTTTGGTCTCTGAGCTTGGGGAGTGTTCCCTAAAACACCACTTAACAGGAAGCACGTCTCCATCATGTGTGACCCACAGCAGCAGGGGATGAGGTAAGGGGAGAGAGAAATAAATACCCCTGGGATCCCTATCCCTCCCTTCTACAAAGTATAATTAGTCACCTTACTGCAGGGCAAGCCTGGAATAAGAA
>JAUMJL010001234.1:0-212500 GCA_033558185.1 Dromococcyx pavoninus | reverse complement strand
TTATGAAGGTATGCCTGTCCTTTTGTTTAATTTTTATACTTTGTCATGACTCACACAGCTAAAATACAGTTTATTCTTACCTATTTTGTGAGGACTGGCTTAGCTTTTGCAGGATTGAGTCACAAATATGTCACCCATGATCATATGGTCACATCAAAGCATGGCTCTCTCATCTGACAGGCCTGAAATAACATTTTCACAAGAACTGCGCTGATCTGAGTCAAATGGCAGGCGTGCACAGTGGAAATGACAGCACAATTAGACCAGCTTTTGCTAGAGTAAATCTAACAGGCCTAATTAAAAACATTACCAAAGTCACCTGGCACTAACTACATTGTGGACTATAAAACAAGATATAATCCATTTAATGGACACTTCAGCTGCTGCTCCATGATGCAGCCCTAAACATGATATCTTTGCTACTGCTGTTACTGAAGATTAAAGCTAACTCAAGTATATGTATCTGGGCTACAAAGTCACCAAAATTTTGATGCCCTGATATGCCCTAAGTCTCACTTTCCTAAGCAATATAGACATTCATAGGTATAAACATTTCACTGAGAGTCACTGGGATTGGGACGTGTAGGCAGTTTACAAAATGTTTGTTTAAACAACCAGTTCATATTTTCCAGTTTCCTTAGACACTCCATATTGTTTTACTGAACCTTTCCTATTTATTTGTTAAAGCAAGCAGAAACAGTGGTTGTATATACTTACAAGTTTGAGAAAAAGCTAAAATTGTCCTTGATAGAGTCACTTTTAAGCCAAAACATATGGAACTTCAGAAAGCAGGAATGTATTTAGCATGTTAATGTAACAGAATTTTCAAATTCTCTCCCTCAGTTAATAAAGCCAATACTGAAAACCTTTATACAACGCATATTATTCTGACTATTACTGCATACAATATCTGTCACAAACAATAACGCAATTAAGTCTTACTTCTTTGTAGTGGCACTTAGGGACTATTTGGATTAAATACAAATTTCCTAATCACTACTTCTGTGAAAAGATTTAGCCACTATTTTGACCTGGTAGAGCATATCACAAACTATTTTGATCATCCCTTACTAAATTTACACAGCAATGTCTTGGGTAAGCAATCAGGATACACAGACATCTGTTATCTTTCTTATTCACACAACTCCAAAGGGAAATATTATTATAATACAGTAAGATTTTCAAAGGTAGAAAGCAGTTAATACTGATTTTCCTTCAGATGTCTAACTGTCCTTTGCAGTTTCAGAAATTCTCTCACAAATACAGTATTTTACAAAACAATGAAACACCCTCATCCAATACACTGACCCATTCTAGCGAGGATCACAAAAAATAATAGAAACATAAGGGGGTTCAACAGTGTAATGATAGGGTCAAGGACAGAGGTAAAAAAAGAAATAGATGACTAGGAATTCGTCTTCAAAAGGAAAGAAATATAGGTTAACATGACAAAGATTTTAAAGCAACACAGAATGTAACTCAGACAGTGTTTTTTACCTTTTTCTTTAAACAAAAACCATTGGCTCGCCAATGAAGTGGAAAGACAACATACCTAAATCTCCCAAAGGCCAGATTTTTTCTAAGTATTTTTTCCACAATAGTTAATTGATCAATACCTCCACCTGACAGTGAAAAATTAAAACTTGGAACCAAAGACAGTAATGTTATGTCATGGAAGTAAACATGTCATTATTTATTTTTAGTACCACTGTAGCAACCACACCCTAGGATTTCAATAATCCAGGAGCTTCAACTTTCTGTACCTTTTTGTAACCTTTCTGAAAATCTTACACCCTACAGACATGTCTTCAATAATATCTCTGTAAACATACCCAATATTGCTTTAACCTGGTTAGTTTGAAAGCAGATCTACCAGCATAAAGCACAGTACAAGTTAAACATGAAAATATTTACCCTGAACCTCAGAAGGTGCTACAGCTTCCCCTAAATCCTGTGATGGAATTAATGTCCCTGGCCAGCCAATTTGGACATATCCATACCACAACAAGGTCTCTACATATTAGTCATTATAAGAATCAATGCCAATTGTATAACACTACTTTATGTCTTATGTTTTTTATTTATTACAAGAAAGATTTTAGGGGAATTCCAAAAACTGAAGGAGGAAAATTTCTAGATGTATACAGGGCATACGTATCTCCTAATCACAAGGCAGCTTGGAAGAAATCATAAAGGTTACATCAGATTTATTTAATCTCCTTCTTTTATGAAATAACAAGTTTGGTTGATGAAAGTGGGAGGTACAGGCATAATGCACTTCTATTGCTGCAAGATCTTTGATGAATAACTGCTCTGAATTTCAATTAATTATCAGTAAGAAATACTAACAGGTGAGCAAATTAAACTGAATCATTATTCAGAAAAAAAATGAATACGTGGTCAGTGGTGTTTCCTGTTTTCAACAGTGGCCCAGAAGAAAATATATAAATTTTGATAAAGTTTGCAGGTAGTAATGGATGGAGAGCTGAATCACAGCAAGAAGAAGTCATATATATCCAATTAAAAAAACAGATATAAAGAAAGCTAAATGTGAGATCATATATTTGTGGTCATATTTACAGGATGAAGTATTCTGGAAAGCAGTAACTCAGAAAATAACCTTAGGTTCATAGCAGGTAGCAGATAACCTAATAAGCACGGGCTCCCTGTGTCATGCTGTGGCAACAAGAGCTACTGAGATAGCTCTGCTGGTGCATGGGCAAGGAATAACGGGGTAAGGTCTTTTATTTTTTAGACCACTACTGGAATACAGATCTTGAGAACCTTGTTTTCAAAATTATTAAATACTTCCACATTTGTTTGGCCCTCTTTTTACCTCCGCAGGATGGTTAATAGTTCTTTTGAAGCAAGCAAATGAAAATTCCATACAAAAGAACAACATTAAAAAAATACATGTGGTTACATGCTTAAAAGCATCGTTGAATTCTGTCTTTTTGGCTATTTCTTAAAAACAAAGAAATAAATATGCTTTTACAAGTAAAATCAGTAAAGAGCGCACTTTCTTTAAATAAAAGCAAAACAATTGAGCCAACTTGTTTTTTACATCTTCAGTGCAGGACAAAGAAGCGTAACATTTGCTGGGAGGTCACAGAACATCTGATATACTCATCTATATAAAATACTGCAGGGCAGGATGATTACTACTATATACAGATCTAGAGGGTTCCCTGTTGTCAGGCAGATTGTTGTTGAGAATTTTAGGATGCTTAGAGTAGTTAATTAAAGAGAAGCGCTGGGAGCATTGCAAGGCTATAAATTCCTACCTCATAGTTTATGGAGCTCTGTGCTGTAACTTTCCATATGTCTGTTTTTAACTGGCATAAACTTGTTTTGACCTTAATCTGTATTTTAGACTAACATTACACAAGGAGCAGAGAGAGAGAGAAAAGGAGGGGAGAAATTAGTCAAAGAGGCTTGCTTGATCATGGAAGATCAGCACTCCTGATTTATCCATTAGTATGTCACAAGATTCAAAGCAAATACAACATGGCATTTTATAAACTATTTATTCTACAAGAGCATAAATTAATGCACATTTTGCAATCAAACCAGCAAGCACTTGAAGAAAGGTTTGTTATCTGTAGGTATCAAACATCATAAGACACATAAATTAATGAGTCTGTAGATTATTAAATGACAGTTGAGATGCCTGCTTTCCTTTTTTTATCATGGAAGGTATTCCCAGGATCTGTGACATCTGTGGTGGCTAATCCCCCATAGAGAAACTGACATTAAAAGGAATTCACACTGTGGTAAAGCCATACACCATTACAATGTCTGCTATGGGTTTCCAAAGCTCTCCTGGATTCTAGGATGCAGAGCAGAACATGAGGGGAAAATGACAACGTAGATTTCCATGTTTGCATTGCAAACAATAGCTTTATAAATTGTGATTTTGAATACTTCACTGTGGTGACTATTTCCAGCATCTTTTATGTTGCAAATTTCATATCTCTGCATCGCCTTATTCTGATTTCAGATATTTGCTGCACTGTAAGCCTTCCAGTACAAACTATCTTAAAGAGTGACTCTTTTGGATAGAAGGTTCCATCATCATTCTCCCAGAAATACAACCTCTATAATCAATGGAGTCCAAACTAATTCTCACTATCACAGGACCAAAGAGAAGAAATCCAGAAACCAGCAAATCACTTGATAAAAGATAATTGATTCAAACTACAACTTCATTTGTCATATCTTCACATCAGCTGTAAACAGCCGCCTGCATGTAAGAAGCTGGGTAGTAGTTGCAAATAAGCTGCTCTGTGGGACAGACGCTGTGAAGAAAACAGGCAAGTACCCCAGAAATGCATCACTGAAAACAGAACTGCTAAGGACCCCAACTGAATTTGCATTCAACATGTGCCTCTGCTAGAAAGATTTCAAGTAGGAAGCTGTTTCTGCCCCATTACTTTTAGAAGTAAAATTCCTAAAAGGGACATGACCTTAAAACATCTCATACAAGGAACTGTAGGGCTCAAGCTCATTTATAACCCACGACTAAATCTTTCTAGTGGTATGGCAGTAACTCCAAAATACAAAAATATCCAAAATACTTCATTTCTAAAGCATTAATCATACTTTCCACTAGCCCTGAAACACAGCATTCTTTCATTCAAAATAACATCTTCAAAGTAGTACTACATCTTTTTACTTAGCTGCTATAAGAATAGCAATTATTGACTACACACAGTTTCCACTTATTTAGTCAAAATCACTCGTTCTTTTAAAAAGAGCATTTTATATATTCACAAATCATATATGAGAGTAAAGATATAAATGAGAACTTTCTATAGCATACTATTTACTTCTTATACAAGTTGAATTACCCATTAGGTAACTGCAACACTGTCCCTTCATTACACATTCATACCTAACTCCATCTTCATTCTTCCCTTTAGTACATCAAATAATCGTTCAATGAGTGCTTCACCATGCACTCTATACTATCTCAGACAAAACCATAATTAATTAGCACTGAGGAGAGACAAGAAACTTCAACAAAACCCCCCAAATAATTAAATAATTAAAATCAAGGTTCAAGCTAAATCAGAAAAATCTCTTTTAAAGAAGTGCTGATATATGTCATTCTAAAAGAATATAACAATGTAAATAAAACACTGACACAACCCCCCCCAAATAATCTAAAAAAGGAGGCATCTAGTCATTGCATGCTAAACACTGTAACATCAGCAGAATTACAGATCAGTTTTAGCAAACTCTTTTTTCTGTATTCCCAGATACTATCAACTTCAACAACGTTCTGCCCTATTACTCTGAACTCTTTAAGGTGTATAAAGATAAAATGAACATATTCAATGCTTCTCAGAAATATTAGATCTGTTGAGTACTGTGATGCTCACAATGAGTCAGTGGTCCCTGAAAGGACATGTCTTGCTCTACATAAACAGAACAGCAACCTCGTGCAGCCCGACAGTTTCTATGCACTCTTTGGTTTCTTTTATTTTTAATCCAGGCAGATAATAGATTGCACAAGTACAAATCTATGAGGAAATGAAACTGTGAGATGGAAAATTTGCCTAAGTTTTAAAAACTTTAGCTTTCTAACGTGAGCTGATGTAAATCACATTTTGAGTCACTGCAAATGTGATTAGGTAAAGGTAGAGGAAAATATTCTGAGCCATAACATCAGCAAAACATAAAAAGCTGCAGCTCCATTCTGGTCTGCATTTAGGTGGCAAGATATTGTGAATATAAAACATCTTTCTGTAGGGAGCTAAAACACCCAGTACAATAACACCTTGACCTCTATAGCAACAAAGCAGCCATTAGAATACATATCAGACAGACAGCTTTTTAATGGGTTATATTCTAACATTAATCAAAACAAAAATTAGGTCCAAGGTTACCAAAATCCATAAAAAGCAGTAACAGTTGTCACATGAATGGGAAATCCAATAACCTGCTAATACCAGTCTCATAATCACGAAGTATAAGAAATTGTGGTGGCACTGTTTTCTCTGTGTGATCAATATGTGTACAGATCCACAAAGAGATTCTCCTCACTGTTAACTAAATATGTATTTGATTGTGGAAGTAAGACGGTGATATACAGAACTTCAGTTTCACACAGAAGCAGTAGTAACTATACTATCAAATCTGAAATCATGTCAGATATCCTTGCATTAAAATCTCAAATCTATGCAATATTGCTGGAAAACCAATGTTGACCTAAATGTTGAATAATATGCTCAAATAAAATGAGTCAAAAAGAAGGCAGCAGAACACAGGCATTCCGAGTGGTATGAGCTGTACTCAAAAGCCTTCTAGTTGTCTTCCCAAGGCCTTTCGGTGCATGAAATAGGCTTGCCTTCGAGCCCTCCAACGGTTTAACAGCTAAAATGTTAGACTGAAGATGAGACAGCTCCCTAAGAATGGGGACTTGACCTGCTGGTAGCCTTCTAAATTGCCTTCAGGCTAGCAGGTACAGTAGCCACATGCCATTACGAGAGCAGCTCAACAGCCACCTCTTCATAGTAACAGCTGAACAAGGCAGCCAACATTCCCAACATAATTTCTGCAACCCTGAAGTTCTAGAAGTTGGGCCAGGTGGACTGAAGTTTTCCCTCACACTTGAGTGTTAAAATCAGCCTGAAGATTTGTGGCAGAGTCACCTGCATCTATATAAAGGCAACTTGGGCCAGGAGAGGCAGAAAAAAAAAAAGCAAGCAGCAGGAAAGTCAAGGGCACAGGAAGAAAGGCATGGTAATACATCCCTGAGAGAAAGCTGAGACAGAAACCGGGAGAACAAGTACACTTTCAAAACCAAAGAATTAAGAACTGTTAGCTAAGAAATTATTTGCTGCCATTTGATCCCAACCACGTTTAGATAAGCAGTACTAATGCATTGTCTGGGAATAAGGAACTGATTTTATGTGTCTTTGCATATAAAAATTTTTTCTCTTAACAGAAACAACCTGTAAAATTCTAAACAAGTAATAAAGCTCTTATGCTATTAATATCCTGCATTTATGAAGTACCAGTTGTCATTGAGAATACTCAGTGTACCAGTCACTCCCAGAGAAAGAGACGCATCGTAAAATGTCCAGCAAGATGTTGCATGATTGCTAAAGGACCATGAAACATAAATCTACATTTGGCCAAAAATAAATACGAAAGAAAGAATACAACCAAACTTGCTATGGACACCAGGAATTCCTACATCTCTGTTTTGGAAGATATTCTTCCTAAGCGCCCATGTAAATGGCCAACAATCTGTGTGTCCTAATATATTTAGCTAATTTATTAAAAATGAGCAATGTTATTTGTCATTGCCCCTGCAGCGGATGGAACACATATTTCACACCAAGCAGCCACCTTAGCATTTTCCTTCAGGAATACTCTTTTACCCAAAGATGCTCCCTGTGTTACTTCAGATATTTTAGGGACTATTCACTAGCAGTTGAACTATCCAGAACTCCTTCTTCCATGCAAACACTACCCAGCCTTCTCTCTCATGCCTTTACATTACACTGAGTCTGAAACAATGGCCTGATTAGAAAAATCTTTGTTTGGTGGACATCTTTATAGCCTTTGCATCACGCAGTGCTTGGAGTGTCTGGAACCATTCTAGGAAACTGCAGTTTAATCTTGCATTTAGTTAAACTGCATTCATATTCCTCTGATCAAACAAACAAGATCCATCACTTCTTGTCACACTGATTTGCAAAATTCTGCATAAGTAGTCTCCATTAAAAAATATCCTTCTGTCAAAAGGACAATCACTGGGACAACTTGAGAATGAAAGCTGACGTTATCCAAAAGTATTAACTGGAATCTGTGCTAAAATTAAAAAGGAACACAACATCCCAGAGGTCCAATGTAGTTTTCAATATCTTTCCCTTTCGTGCGTCCTCTAGAGGAGGAATCAAAACTGATCTGTAACCAGGAAACCAACATAATAGCATGAACTGAAGTTTCTTTCATCTAAAATGACCCAAAATGCCCTCCTGGAAAAAAAAAAAGAAAGGGAGAAAAAAAAAAAAAGCTCGTCTTCCCACACTACTGCTAAATCTCTGAGTTATAAAATCCATGCAAATCTAATGCAATGAAGAAATGCGATGAAAATGAAATTAATGTACTTTTGTACATTTGAGGATTTGGAAGAATCCCCCTTTCTTTTGAACATATAAAATGAAAAGATCCACAACACCCAGAAGGCTGTGAATAATTATTTTTACTAACAGGACTGCCAGAAATTTTTAAACACTTACTAAGCACAAGATTTCAAGATAAAAAAAAAAAAATTAACTTTTAAGTTTTTTTCCCCAGATTCCTTTCCTCAACAGACTTCACATATAGAACTTATTTCAATTTTCCCCTCTATTAAAAATAAATGACATTAATAAAGCCAAAGAGGAGGCATTTCTATTCATCTGAATTCTGCAAGGAAGCATCTTTATGCAGATGGATGTGCTAGCGAATAGTACAAATCATTCAGAAGTGTGGCTGCAGTGCTTCAGTTTGGGCCTTCCTTGTGAAGTAAACAATAAGCTTGATTCTCTGTTGACTTACTGATTGCATAGGTCTCACTTAACGGTGTATTTTCACAGTTGATACAATATTCATCTTCATCTCACTTCTTGTGAGCTTTCAGTAGCTGAAGCTGTGCATCAGTCAGTGGCAAATGAAGGCTTTGGAACAGAACTCAGAATTATTTATAATGAAAGCCCACAGAGAGTTCAGATTCTTCTGTTGTTAGCACTAAAGTAATCCTAAAGTAACTTGATTTCTAGGACAAAATGAGCTTTGAATGAATTTAGGCTAAAATACTCCAGGAGTAGTGCAAACAAATAACTGTAAAATAGTCTTTCTCTCCCCATAGACTAGGCTAAACTCTTCCAAGGAAGCAGCATTTAACTTATTAGGAACGACACCATTCCTGATAAGAAATAGTGGTCCTGTTCTCTGTTGCTGGTCAGCAAATATTACTATCAGGTTCTGATCTCCAGAACATGTCAGTGTGGGCTGTGCAATCCCCAGCTACCAAGCCTGACATGAAAATGGATGTATTTCCAGCCTTTGTAAAACCCACTCTCAGTGTTCTTACGTGGTTGCCAAGATGATGGTATTACAAAACCAGAAGCACCCTGGCTGCAAAGCACCTTGAAACTTACATTCACAGAATAAGCTTTCTTGGTTTAAGGAAAGCAGCACAAAGGCTATGGTCAATACATGTTACAGTCTGTTTTTAACACAAAATGCCTTGAAATCTATTAACAGAAGTCAGAAGTCTGACCTTATTTCAAGGTGTGAAGAATCATGCATTTAGCTGAAAGGGTTATTATTTAATTAGCTGCCTGCTGGCTAACAGAAGTCATAATGTTTCCACCCTTATTTCCCAATTTAGCTGAATTACACAGGAGCACACCCTAGTCCAGTTAATATGTGGGTTTTTTCTTTAGTTATAAATGTAAAGGCTCTAGGTACCAAGATGGCTTATACAGCAAAACATTCAGAACTTTGTCAGTGAATAGCTGCCAAAGAATTAAAGCAAAAAAAAGTGCTGTCTGTAGTCAAGAATAGCCCATGCAAGTCCTTCACTATAAAATGAAATGTATTTGAAGGACACTCAAGTCAACTATTCACCTGTGTAAACCAGGTGAAAATACCACATCTGGATTTCAACTCCAAACACTCTCTTTTCTTTAAATCAGTTTGTAAAGGTATATAAATAAGCATCCTTGATAGCATGATAGAGTTCTAATGAAAGTCTGAAATAGCTTGAGGAAGCTGATAAATACGTCATTGTGCTAAAGAAGTGCTGTATTCTTGTGAAATGCTTTAACACTACACAGATACTGATGGAACCATGAGAGTCGAAGGTAAACAAATATTGTTTCCCTTTTGAGAATGTTGTTTGCTTCATGTTATCACCATCTTTCATAAACACTCAGATTCATTTTATGTGTTATACCTTTTTTCACAAAATAATGCTTATTTTAATCACTTCAGTGTAGCACATCATGACACCTCCAGGCAGGTAATGCTCAGGCATCATCAAGTCAGGCATCAACAAGCACCCCTAGAACATCTGCATATTAGTTGTTAAGACCATAGGGCCATATATAATATTTACATGTCCGAAGAACTGGATAAACCAAGAAATGCTGATTTATGTACCTAGTATTTTTTATGTAGCTCTCCTGATTATAGAGTTTGCCTAAATGGAAAATGGTAGGAAAAGCAGAAAATAATTTTAAAACAACTAAAATAATGTTATTCTGCTTCACACAGTTCTGGTTTTAGCGGATATTATCATTCCACAGAATAAGCTGTTACTTTTTGTTTCTATTTAGTGTTAGAAGTCTTTCAAGATCATGTACTGAGCTACAATCTAAAATAAAGTAATACACTCAGCAAGAGATGACAGAAAACAAAAATAGTGAAGAGGAAACTTAGTACAATGCTAGTTACAAAATAAAGAGTTAATGAGACTAAGGGGAGAAAAAAACCCAGTGTAACTAAAGGTTTATGTGAGATTTGGGGCCAGACTACACCACTCCTTGAACTGTCTTTTCTCGACAGACCTGCATCCCCACTACATAATTTGTGCTTAAGCCAGCCAGTCTCTGTAATTAGAGATGCTCTATTCTACCCTGGCTCCCTGTCTATGCTGGGCCTCTGTCACTTAGCTCTGCTCTCAAGTCTTCATTCCACCGCTTGACAAAGTTGATTAAATATGGAGCATCTTAATGGACTACTGCACAAACAACTTTATTTTGATTGCATACCGTAGAAAAAATATGAACTAAAATACCTAAACAGTATTTACTTACGTAGAAAACATATTTAAATATTCCAGTACATGGAAACCATTAAGAATTCCATGTAAGAAATCTCAAAAATTGCACAGGAAAATTGCACACCTTCCTTTCTGCTCCTGACCAAGAAAATAACTGCAAAGACCATAGACAACATGGCATGTACTTAGCTTTGAATTCTGCAGCCTGACTCTTATTAAAGTCACAACTAAGTGCTGTCTTGAGGTGGGGATAGAGGACCTAAATTAAATACTATTACTTTTGTCTGCACTCCTTCACTGTTTATCCCCAAAGCAGCATTCTAGTTTGTAGCTGACCATCAGGAGACAAGGGAGGAAGCTGTTAAAATCAAAGCTATCATAAATCCTAGGTAGAGCGGCTCCTACTGCTACTATGGTGATACAGCAAAATAAAGATGTGATTGCAACAAAAAAAAAATCTACAAAGACTATAGGTTAATAGTTCCCACATCATTTCTGCCTTCATTGCTGCCTTAGTTAGATGGACCAATACAGGACACAACACAATTTCTTTTTGATAGAGATATTTATAGATACTTAATATCCCTTCAACCTTTGTCATCTATGTGTACTCACACCAAGCACAGAGTTACTGATTTCTGCTCATTTTGTCCATGAGGTTGGCTTAGCAATACACCTCTAGAAAATGTAGTTTCAGTTTTCACCATATTGCCTATTGCTGTACTAGCATTACTCCCTTCCCATGCTTTACATCATGTATTATCTCAGAATTATAATGAATCAAATCAAAACAGTGTTTTGATGACAGCGTTTACCTGATGTTGACATGCTCTGAGAATGAAACTAGACTTGCTAAAATGCACATGGCTAAAGCTTTCATAATTTACACGCCTCATTTAATAGTCTTAAAAATATATAAGCACATATTGTTATTGAAGTGTAGTTCAGCACAAAATGAAATAATGTTGGACCTGATGAAAGTTCAAATGTCTAACAAATAGTCATGATATTCTGTGGGACTACCTCTTGTATCATTATTTAAGTCTTAATGAATTTCTGCTACATTGTCTTATCCTTTCCCAACAAGCTTTTCTTGCTAGTTTTCTCACAACCATAACCGAACATCACAATTTCCAGTTACCTGGCAGTTGTTCCATCTCCCCGCCCGCCTCATTTGCTCCACACATCAGGACATGCTCAGCTATGGTACTCCTTCCTCGGAAATTTCTGCTTAAAACCTTGTTATTTCCCTCTATTTCTTCCCTGGATAAATTAAGTCCGTGAAATAAAATAATTTTAAGTATATTATCTGTCAAGTTTCAGTATGTAAGCATGTATTTTTACTCTCATGGTTTCTCAAATGAGTGGTAAATTTAGTCAGATAGAACTGAGATCCTAGCACTTCCTAAGAGCCACAATTAGAGTGATAAGAATTTAGTGATCTTGTAGCCTACTGATGAAAACACTCATTTAAATTACAGTCTCATTGATTTTTGTTCCTTCATCCTATTAAAAGCCAACCATATAAAGGGGGGAAAGGAGCTGAAGTAAAACATATTATACAGAAGCATTGTAAAATGCTGTGCATTGGTACTTCAGTTAAATATCCCCCAAACAACCATCTCTTTCACAGTGTTTTTAATATTAACCTCTTTAACCATGGTACACATTCAGAATAGATTCTATGACATTTTGACTTCTGTGTGTTGTTAAAAATAATAAGACAGAAAAAAATATATTTTAGTAGGTATTATCACAAAATGTTTACTTCAGTTTAAACAGAAAAATAAGGAACCTTATTAGTAATCAAAACATTAAGACAAATAAAAATACTGTAAATTTTATCTTATTTTATCCTGCAATTCTTCCAAATAATGTTTGTTTATAGCAATTAAATAAGTATCACAATGTGCCAGATAAGAAACTTTTAGGCTGACTAAATAAACCCAGTGCTATTTTATCTTAAAAAACCCATCAGACTTGCAAAGAAAATACTCATTAGTAATCTGAAAACCATGTAATGCTACACTTGCATTTAATAAGGTAACAATTTACATTTAAGCAGTACCTTTTATCCCAAAGCAATTTACAACTTACAGCCAGAGATTATCACTTCATCTCCAGTGAAACCTGGCAACTGTGAAGTGTTGCTCTACTATAAAGCAAGAATTCTGGTAGGTAACAATAAATATAAGGTTTCAGTTGAATAAGTATGAGTCTCACATTTATGCCCCAATTAAATCAAGCAAAATTATTTTTCTGAAGTTGCATTGCCCTTTTTATCTAGCATGCACTTGCAAAAGGAGAAACAGGTTCTATAAAGAGCAGAAAAATATTTGAAACACCCACTTATAGATTATCTGAAACAACTACTTCCAGCAATATTGCTGGTCCAATATTAAACAAAATCCATTTTGGCTTTCCAATATAATTTGCCATGATGGCTACTATGATTGAAACTCTTGCTTTTCTATGTGGCAAAACAAGGGCATGAGAATGAAATTAAGAACATAAAATTTAAAAAAACTGATAAAAAAGAAAACACCTTCTTGCCCAATCAGCCTGTGGAACTATCTGTCATAAGACAGAGTGAAAACCAAAACATGAGCTTAAAACTTCTAGTGATGTTTCATCATTCTACGCTCAACATGCAAGACACAGTCCTTCAGAGAAATAGTCAACATCAGGATGGAACATCAGGACATAATCACATCACCACACATTTAAGCTGACTAATGCAACTCCATGTAAACTTTCATAACCTGTGAAGATAAGTAATTTTTAGAATTAGCAGTCTCCTTTGATGACAAGAAGACTTCAGAAGGGAAAGAAGGGTTTACAAAACCCTACACAAAACGTCCATTCCAATGCCAAGATCAGAATCTGATTCTTGCCCCAGGGCCTACACATTGCTGTAATTCAGTTAACCTTCTACTAGAGGGGAAAACAAGGAAATTACTACAAAAAGAGGCAGATCTCCTAAGAACCTGTTGGTGACAGAACCAGAGATACCATTGATCTGATTCATTTTATCTCATAGGATACATAAAAATCCTATGAAAAGTGGCCATATTGTTGTTTTCATGTTTTAAATTAACAAAAATAAGGAGTAAAGAACTAATTGATCATTACTGTGAAAAGATTTGGAGAAATACTTAAAGCAGCAATGTGAATACCTTGTCAGAATAAATCATAAAGCATGCATTTCCATACACACCGCAAAGTGAATTCTTCATGCAGTCTGACAAAGCCATTTTGAACTGATCACATTCAGTTCTTCTCAGACACTCATGCATAAACACTTGGTACAACAACATTAATGAGCAGTGACATAAGGAATTCAGGTCTAACCAAAGAGACTTTATCTGAAGAGTTACATGCTTAAATCCTTAAACTCCTTCTCCCCACTCCCATGAGCAAATGAGGGGTTTTTTTATTTAAAAATGATCAAAAAATTGATCATATAGTTGCTATTTAATGCATTTTCTTCAGCAAATGCTCTCAATAGAAGAGTGACATAATAAAAAGCATAGTAAGAGTACAGTGGAGCCATGTTCCTCCTCACGCACTGCATCCATCTCCCCTCTCATTCCACATGGGGCTAGTTATTCGCAAGGACTTTAGAAAAACTAAAAGTGGTGCAGAGTTCTGGTGAATCAGCCTGGTTGGCAGCTGTCAACTTTCTAATTCCAGCCAGTCTCTTCTAAAGAATCTGTATTCTACTGAGGTGGTTCAGAACATTAAAAAAGGAAAAAGCATTTTAACCCCAAAGTTCTTAGTAATTTCTAGGTAGCAGTAATTTCTAAATAGTAATTTCAAAGAGATTCACAGCCTGCAACATGTCCTTAATATTCAGGTATCGCAACAGTATTATTTTAGTTACATATAATTAGCAATCTAAAAGGTCAAGTGAACTTAGAGCTCATTCTGTTTATCACAGTATCACAGTATCATAAGGTTGGAAAGGACCTCCGAGATCATCAAGTCCAAACCTATATCCCAACACTAACACCAACACTAACACCAACCATCATCTAAACCATGGCACTCAGTGCCTCATCCAGTCTCCCCTTAAACACCTCCAGGGTCGGCGACTCCACCACCTCCCTGGGCAGCACATTCCAATGGCCAATCACCCTTTCAGTGAAGAATTTTTTCCTAACATCAAGACTAAACTTTCCCTGACGAAGCTTGAGTCCATGCCCTCTAGTTCTGTCACTGGTCACCTGAGAGAAGAGACCAACCTCTGCCTGTCTACAACCTCCTTTTAGGTAGTTGTAGAGAGCAATGAGGTCTCCCCTGAGCCTCCTCTTCTTCAGACTAAACAGCCCCAACTCCCTCAGTCGCTCCTCATAGGGCTCGTGCTCCAGCCCCTTCACCATCTTCGTTGCCCTCCTCTGGACACACTCCATCATTCTGACATCTTTCCCAGACTGAGGGGCCCAGAACTGTACACAATATTCAAGATGAGGCCTGACCAGTGCCGAGTACAGGGTGATGATAACTTCTCTGGTCCTGCTCGCCACACTATTCCTGATGCAGGCCAGAATGCCATTGGCCTTCTTGGCCACCTGGGCACACTGCTGGCTCATGTTGAGCTTCCTGTCAACCAGCACTCCCAGGTCCCTTTCTGCCTGACTACTCTCCAGCCACTCTGTCCCCAGTCTGTAGCTCTGCATGGGATTGTTGTGTCCAAAATGAAGTACCCGACATTTGGACTTATTAAACATCATCCCATTAGAATTGGCCCATCTCTCCAGTCTGTCCAGGTCCCTCTGTAGGGCCATCTTACCCTGTAACAGATCAACCCTTCCTCCCAGCTTGGTATCATCTGCAAACTTGCTGATGATGGACTCAATCCCCTCATCCAGATCATCAATAAAGATATTGAACAGGACCGGACCCAACACCGAACCCTGAGGGACACCACTGGTGACCGTCCGCCAACTGGATGAAACACCATTCACCACCACCCTCTGGGCTCGGCCATCCAGCCAATTCCTAACCCAGCACAGAGTGCTCCCATCTAAGCCATGGGCTGCCAGCTTCTCTAGGAGTCTAGTGTGGGAGACAGAGTCAAAGGCCTTGCTGAAGTCCAGGTATACCACATCCACAGTCTTCCTCTCATCCACCAGGCGAGTCACATGGTCATAAAAGGAGATCAGGTTGGTCAGGCAGGACCTACCCCTCCTAAACCCATGCTAAGTTGTGTAGGATATCACAGGAGCAATAGAATTAAGCCACAAATTGTGTGTTCCCCATGCACACTACATCTTTGGTCACCAGCACTGCTTGAAAGCTTCAGGAGAAAATATGTACAACATTAGGAGGTCAATTATCTGGCACCTGGCTTGTTATGGAAAAGCTAAAATAGGTTGCGTCTAATTTACGTAAAAATCTACGAAGTGCTGAAGGTGCTCCAGGAGAACATAATCCAGGATGTCAAAACCCACACCAACAGGCATGATGAGCAACGGATCAGCCATCACTGATGATGTCTGTCTTCTGAAGCACAGGAATACACTCCATACCAGTTTAAAGAGTAAGCTCCTCCTTACGGTTCTTAAAGATGACATGTGAAGTTCTCACTTCAACTATACTTTCTAATAGGATACAGAAAAATTTACCTAAACCAAGGTTAGTACCCACTCAGACAATACCCTGGTAACTTGTTTTTAAAATTAGCAAAAATCTGCTTCTCCTTTTAGCACCAAAATTTAGTACCATCGTCAATGAGAAGGCTAAATTATATCTTCAGTTTAATCTGAACAGACCAGTCTGAAGTTGTTCTTAAATTTTACTTCATTTCCAGGCTGGAGGTTAAAAAGTCAAACCAAACTCAAGGCAAATACCAGCCAAAATATCTTTATTTTCCTTCCTCAATCTAAAATGAAACTTAACTATTGTTTTGGTGTTTCTGTCAAACAGGAATGGAAAGCTCCTCTTTTTTCCATTTGTTTTTCTTTCCCCCAGAAAAGAAAATTCAGACTACCATTTCAGAATAACAGTTTAACAAAAAGTGACATTCTTTAGCCAGCCCCATTTAGCATGGAAAATGTTTACTTCTGCTAGAATTTGCAGAACTGAGTCATCTTCACTTTTCTCCCTTGACATGAGCACCAGTGCATACAGTATAATTTTTTGTCTCTGCATGCACTGCTTGGCAGATCCCCTGGCATCCTGCTGTGCTTAAATAATTTTTACCTGCCTGAAAGAAGTCTGAACTAAAAGGCAAAGGATGCCTGGACCTTTCATTCTTCTTACTGCATGGAGAAAAATAAATTTGCCTCATCGACCTCATCTTCCACACATCACCTTCCCTTCTGGTACTCAGTGCACAAGTGTACACGTGTTTCAGTATTGCTGTGCAAATTCACATGTATCTTGTGTATGCATTTGCAGGAGAGTACACCGGGCTGTTGACAACCATTGCCCTGCTTTCTTTCCACAGCTTGTGCTGTTTGAGGTATCTCCCAAAGCAACACAATGTCACAGCTTCTCCTGAGCATCTCAGTTGAGTACAAAATACAAAGAGTTGATGCTGTGACACCCATTGTGAATGTGAGGGACACCAGAGGAAAAACAAAGCTGTTACTGAAGTCACACACAGGAGGGGGCTGCACATTTCACATGGCTCTCTCCATTTTTAAATCACAGATTTTCCACTGTGAACTGGTTCAGGATTTCTGAACCAATTAGCAGAACATTAATAGCTTGAGCACAAACACCTTCAGCAAGATGTAAGCTAAAACCAGAATCTATCCTACAAAAAGTACCTGACTACTTGCTTGAAATTAAAGGGTTTTGAAAAGTAACTGTTCATGGTAATGTTGAGTGCTGTGTTCAATCAGATAATAAGCAAATTAAAATGTTCTATTATGTACACTTCCTTCACTTGAATGTGATAGATTCCTTTGCATATTACACCACCAAGTGGCCCAATGCTCTTATTTTTTTTGACCACTATGCCTCCTCTAGAGACATCATTATGCAAAACAAAATAAAATTTAAAAGCTGAATTTGTACCTAAGACAAAAAATTAACTGGAGCATAAACTGACAGATTCAGCCGGACACTTGTATCAAACTTTCTCTTATTGTAGCTTACAGGTGCATAGTAAAATCAATTATCTGTTTCTTCTTTTACAGCAACTTAAAGATTATTAGGAAAAGGTTCATACACACCTTTATTTGGGTGATACAAGAGTCTGATGGAATAGTCTGATGAGTTTGCTACGAACACAGGCATTTTCAGACACTTCATTGAATTTAAAGTATGATGAAAGTAATTAAAAGGAATACTACAGAAAAAAAAGTGGATTAGGACTTCAACTAAATCCTGGACAAACAATTGAATCAAAGAAATTCAGAATAGCCTTGTGATATATTAATTGAACAAGAAAAGCTTGCAGGTATTTGAAATAAGCAGGACTACACACGAGTGAGGACAACAGGATCAGACCCAGTATCGATATTGGATATAATTTGGTTACATCTACAAAACTATTAAGTTGCACCCAACCATTAAAACTAGAGCTCATACTTTCCATCCTCATTTTCAATGCTCAGCCTCACACTACTACAAGACAGTATCTGGAAATCTGCTCCATATTTAGACAACATTCAGCTCACCATTTAGACAATGTTGAGCTAGAATTTTTATGTTAAAACAATGCATTTCTTAAAACATCGAGAGAATCACATTGAATTAAATACTCTTCTAAGCCTGAGGAAGATGCTTCTTTCAATACAATTATAGCCAGCGACATCTTTGCTCCCTCAGTAAGTTACCTGCTGCAACTGCTAAGGCAAGCTTCAGTTCCAACTTGTTCACTACTCAGGTTTCTCCCTTCTTTTGCACCAAATCCTCCGCTTGACTAGGAAGCAGCAGGGATGATGGATAAATCCCACTTGTCCATCCATCTCCACTCCCGAGGGAAGCTACGCACACCCAGCTGAATCCTGTTTAATTTTCCCAACCGGTGCAGCAACAGCAGCCAAGAACCAAGGTCATAAATGTTTAAATTTCATTCAATTTCACGCAAGTCTAGCAAAAATTTTGCTATTTCAGTTGAGGTGTGCAACAAGTTATTTCTTCATGTGCATAAAATCACTTCAGAAGAGAGTCATTAAAAGAGGTGCTCACAGGTTTTAGACAAGACCAGGAAAGATACTTACAAAGCACAGACTTACACAAACACACACACAGATCTAACAGCATGATCAACATGACTGCTCTATGGACAATAAAGTAATCATTCATAATTATGACTGAATTACAATCTTACTATAGTTTATTACAGTCTTATGGATCTTGGGGTAGAAACAGCTATTTGCCTATTACCATGAATAAATGAACTAGGTTTTCTTTAAGTAGACAAAATAAAGTACCATTTCTTCACCACTAAGAATTTATGGTGTGTTTTCAGATAGGACTTACCACCCCCACAATATGAAGCACTTCAGTGCTAAAGGAAAAAATGGGAAAACGCATCATAATGATGAGATGGTCTATTCAAACTAACAGAAAAACTTCCATCTGCCACTCTAGATTTTGTCAGACCATATGCATGCCATGGCAGTGTCCCTTCAACACTCACAGAATCAAGAAAATAGTCATACCAGAGCTTGCAACTAATGAATAACTGACATAAAGGTCATATTGATATTAATACATGAATTGAAATATTGACCGTGTTCTTTATCCATATGTGTTCGGAGATTTTTTAAAATATGCTAGTGTAAAATACTGGTCTTAAATACATATCTGTCATTGAAACTGTTTATCCCATGTTTCTGTGTCACAGACTACAAACCAAACCTGCTTATGAAAAACTATCACTGACTTTAGCATTCCAACATTTTACATGCTTTCACACTCACAGAAACCTTCTTCCAAAGATTCTAGTGCCTCCTGTTCTTTGCAGTGATAACTTCATCTTTCTGCTGTTAACAGAACCTACCTCTTCCTCCTGGACAGCACTAGTGACTAAAAGAACAGGCTTTCACCAAGTTTTTTATATCACTGTTAACACACTAAATTGGTTATTAGATTGGTTATTATACACACTGATCAAAGACAAACCCACAAATGACTGTGCTTACTGCATCCTTCTCTACACAATGTTTTGGAAAAAGCTATGACCAATTTAAGAAATTACATTATTTGACATCTCATTAAATTAATACACACTAATGTGATCTTGCTCTATCCATTAGTCTCAATCCAAGTTCTTTAAGAGACGGAAGAAGGTACAAGTGAAAATACTTGTACATCTATTTGCAAACATTTTCTGCATTACTCTTAGTAGCTAACAGTGATAGCAACATACATGATTGTCTTTCCACTTAAATACTAGTTGCTATAGAAACTTGAAACTTATTAAGATGATGAACATGATCCTCAGAAAATATTCAGGGAACTGAAATTATTAATTCTGTACATTCAACCAACAAGAATGAGACGTTGCATTTCTAATACCAGGCAGTAATAAACTCTTCATAGGTCTACAAACAGCATTTTAGAAATTATGCCCAAAGAGACTTTTTCTGAATAATATCATACAAGGAAACAATGTGACCTGAATCAGGTTTTTAAACACTAACAGTTGCTGCCAGTTGTTGATTGCTAATGAAAAGTATTTCAAAGTGCAAAGGTAAGGGCTTTCAAAGCAGCCATTCAGAAGCAACTGTTGACACAGAGGTTCTTATCCTACCCCAGCTCGGGATTTTTTTTCTGTACATAAGCTGCAACAAATTTCCTCTTACTTTGTGATGCAATTCTGGAAACCATTCAGCTGACGTCTAAAACACCTCTGTTCACTTTAGCAGAACACATGCACACTTCTGCATTTCAACTTGCAGTCACAGTAAGAATTTCACCATTTTAGTGCATTAGTAAAAAACATACAGCTTCAGCGACATTCTTGTTACAAAGCTACATGTAGACCAAGTTACAATAAAAGCTGTTAACTTTCCCGGGTGACAACCTCTTTGCACAACCGAATTCCCCTGAAACTGGAAGGACTGCCACTGATCAGGGCTGAGAAGACATAATATGTTGGAAGAGGAGGCAGGGGTAAGATTCCTTTAATTTTCGTCTGGTGCTACAGGTGACAGCAGAGACATTTGAGTATGTGGGAACACCAGACCATTTCTCAGGGAAGTGACAAGACCCAACAGCAATGTTCTTGAACACTGCTGAAAACTGCAGTATCTTCTCTTTCCAAGCTTGCCCAAGCTGAACGGTGCTTTGAAAGGCTGCACGAGTGTTTTTATGAGAGGAAAGAGACACGGATCTTTAAATTGGAAAAGAGAGCTAGAGATGAGGATGGCAAAACCTATGTCTATTCTATGTAAGTGTCCCTGCACTAACAGCTAAGAAAAAGTATCTTTCTGTGATCAGGGGATGTTAGTCAAACAGACACATAAAAAGGGCAGGTCTCAATGTTGTCAACATCTCACATCACTTATTTGTGTATAATTCTCTCAAATTTCCTTAAATTCACAACAAGATTAGTAAGGAAATTTCAGAATAACAATCGCACAAAATACCCTTGCCACATAACATTTATAAGAATACTTAGAAAGTCTGCCAGTCTCTTTGTGGGAACAGAGGATATAGCAATTTTTTTTTTATTTTATAAAACATGTCCTTTACATATTTACTAGTTTTGTATTTTCAACATGTGGCCAGATCCCAAGCAAAAGCCCTCTTCCTCTCACTGAAGCATACTTAAGAAAATTCATGGCATATGTACTAAGAGTATTAAATGATTCAAAAGTGAATTAGAAAAACAACTGTGTCTATTATAGCTGAATTTTAAACTACTGGAGTAAGATCAAGCAGAAAAGTTGTGGTTTGTTCGAGAGCACCACCCACGCAATTCTCTGAGTAGGTTACCAAACGACAGTAAATCTAACCAGCAAAATGCAAAACAAAGCTGTCACATCTGATTAAATTCCCAGTGACTTAACGGACAGCGGACAAGAGATTTTCTCCAAATTCTCAACCATTCAGAATAACCCTTGTGCAGATGTACAGCCACACACATCATAAATTTCTAATTTACAACTATTATTTTCTTCGGCTACAAAATACCACATATGATTCAAAACACTTGAGAAATACTTACAGGACTATTGTGTGGGAATAAAATTAAAGCTTCTCTTTTGAAATAGATACAGTTTATTTTTCAGTCCAAACCTCAGAGAAGTGAAATTTCAAGACATATTACAAAATAGCTCAGAGCAGAAAACAACACCTACCCAGTGTTGAAATGGCAATGACTGCAGCTTGAGTGATATCAACAAATATACTATTAACTTTGAAAGACTGTATCTTGGGCTGCATCAACAGAAGCGTGGCCAGCAGGTGGAAGGAGGTGATTCTCCCCCTCTACTCCACTCTCATGAGAGCCCTCCTGGAGCCCTGTGTCCAGTTCTGGAATCCCCAGTATAAGAAGGACTTGGAACTGTTGGGACAAGTCCAGAGGAGGGCTATGAATATGATCAGAGGACTGAAGCACCTCTGTTATGAGGACAAACTGAGAGTTGGGGTTGTTCAGCTTGGAGAAGAGAAGGCTCCAGGGAGACCTTATAGCAGCCTTCCACTATCTGAATGGGCTACAGGAAAGCTGAGGAGGGAATTTTTACAAGGCCTGTAGTGACAGAATGAGGCGGAATGGCTTTGGATAAGAAGGAGGAAGATTTAGATTAGACATTAGGAAGAAATTCTTCACGATGAGGTTGGTGAGGGCTTGGCACAGGTTTCCCAAAGAAGTAGTGGATGTCCCCTCCTTGGAGGTGTTAAAGGCTAGGTTGGATGAGGCTTTGAGCGATCTGATCCAGTGGAAGATGTCCCTGCCCGTGGCAGGGGGTTTGGAACTGGATGGGCATTAAGGGTCCCTTCTAACCCAAACCATCCTATGATTCTGTGATAATCAGTGTTATACGTAATATTGAAAAACACCATCTCAATTTGGGAAGCCCTGCCAGGCAAGGCAAATATGTCAACTACCACTTTTTCTGGGAGGCCCTAATTTATACCTATATTATTTTTAACCTGCAAAGGACAATACACATATTTTCCTTAAATTTATAACCTGATTATGAAGGATTTGCTTTCAAAACTTCCAAGTTCAGCCACTCAGTCTGTGAGGCCTGAGCCCCTCTCACCCTGCACAGGACAGGCACAACCATTCCTGCCGTTTGGGAGAGACACAGAGCTCAGTGCTCGCTGGCAATGCCCTGCCCTTCCTCGGGCATCTGTAGCCCCTGCTCTTCCTGCTGATAGAAGAAGTGGTTACGATTACAAAAAGTGGAATATTTTGATTTAAGTTAAAGTAGAATTAGTTTTCTATAGAATTAGTTTTGTAACTAACTTCAGTTAAGTTTCATTTAAGTAACTGTTATTTTTTGAAAGTTAGTCAGAATATTCCACTGATAGTATGTTTGCCTGATAGTGTGGGGCTTTTTTCAAAGTGTTTTTCCAGACTTTCTTCAAAGGGAAATGCTAATGTCTTGTATTAAGTATGGTATGTGCTGAACAGATGTGTCTTCTTCTGTGCTCACCTCTGTTCGTAGCCTTTCCCTATGTAAAAATACAAGGTCAGACAAAGCTGTCTCCAAAGCTCCAATTAGCAGAGATTTGGCTGTTGTGAAGTTCATAATAAAATTAAAATTAGTGATATAATAGAATACGCATAAGATTCTGGGAAAATTTATACACATGCATGTAAGTGGGAAATACATTCTGTAACCAACTCGCCTCGTTACGCACGCGCATGCGCCCAGCGCTGAAATAAAGGATGTGCTTTCCCAAACTCCAAAACCAATCTTAAGATCTTGAGTTCAGTTGCCGGCATTCGCGGTACCACCGCCGGCACGGGGCTGGGCACAGTATCTCAAACTCCGGCACTCGCGGGACACTGCTAGAGAACTTCATCTGGGATTGAGAGTCCGGCGCAAGCGGGGGATGCGAGGGGAGAAAGCGTGAAGGGCTGTGGAGTGAGGGAACGCGATGCGGGGGGCGGAGAAGGGGCCTCCTCGGGCAGGGGTCGGTGGACAGGGGCGAGGGGGCAGAGGTAGAGAGAGTGCTTGCGGAGGGAGCGAGGGTTCCACAAAGCCAACGCTGCCCAAGGAACGCGGTTGCTCCCGCCGCTTCCTCCTCCCCGGGCGGAGCCACGCTGCGGAGCTCGCTGCCCTCGCCTCGGAACCGCCGCCCCGCGCCTGCGCCGCTCGCCGTGCTGTCGGACCTCCAAGCCGCCAGGCGGCGCGGGCGGCCTCGCCGCGGGCGGGTCCGGTGCGGGCGGCAGCAGCGCGGCCTGGGCGGGCGGCAGGGCCCGGCGTGCCGCCATGGGGAAGAAGCACAAGAAGCACAAGTCAGACAAGCACCCCTACGAGGGTGGGTGGGCAGGGGCCGCGGTTTGGGCACCCAAGGGTGAAGCCGAGGCCGCGTGGGGAACGGGGAGAGAGGCCTGGGTGTCCCGTGGGGCGCCGCGGCTCGGCTCGGCCCTGCGAGCCCAGCCCAGGGGGGAGAAGCGACTGCAGGGGGCGGGAGAGAAATGAGTTATGGTTCCGCGACAGCCTTGGGGAGAGACGTGAGGCGGCGGAGGAGCCGCCCGAGGTGGCTCGGGTGGGAGAGCTTGATTTGATCAGTGCTCACACGGGCTGTGTCTCCGCTTCTTTAAGAATACGTGGAAAAACCCCTGAAGCTGGTGTTGAAAGTTGGAGGCAGTGAAGTTGCTGAGCTCTCTACTGGGAATGCGGGGCTCGATTCCAGCGCCTATGAAGACAAATCTGAACATGAAAAACACAAGGACAGAAAAAGGAAAAAGAGAAAGAAAGGGGAAAAACAAGTTCTCGGAGAAGAAAAGGAGAAAAGAAAGAGGAAAGTTAAGGTACATATCAGTGGCAGTGCTTTTTAGCAAAAAAAATGCTTAGCTTTCTCTAGTCTTCACATCAAAAGGTGAGCAGATATGACTGTAGCTTGTATCCTTAAACTGGAATATATTCAAACTAGGTATGTTAGGTTTCCTGATTCCTTTTTTCCAGGTGCTTTTATTAGAAAACAGTGTGAGGTCATCTGAAATGTCTCAGCTTTCAAAATATATTGGTAAATATAAAAGCACAGAAAATTAAAGAGAGGATGAGCAATTCTGTGTCTAAATAAATCCATTCATATGAAACAGAATGGAGACTTCACAAGTTCTTAATTAAAAAATATATATTTCCTCTCAGGGTTCATAACATGATAAGTAATTGTAACACTTTTATTTAAAGCACTACAAGTACATCTAATTTTAAGTTTCCTGACTATTTCTTACTAGGTTTTCTAAAACCTTCAAAAATCGTTTTAGGGGCTTCATTGGCAACAATTCTCTGTGCAGAGTGTTGTTCCTGTTGGGCCATAAGTGGCTGGCTGTGAAATTTAAAAAAAAATAATGACGTGCAATACATTCCAGTGTAAAGCTGAACTACTTTGTTGTCCAGCAGATGGAGCCAGTACATAAAGAATAGAAGTTTTGTAAAGACACACTATTATTTTTTTTTTTTAAATTATGTGAGGTTGTTTTGAAAATCCAGAGAGCATTACATACAGCAGTAATGCTAGCTTTGCAGGTTCTGTAGCAGTCTTTCTCTTTCTAGGAAGATAAAAGGAAACGAGATCGAGACCATGCAGACAGTGAAGGGGAACAGGAAATAAAATGTCAGACCCCTGTCAGATTGGAATTGCCACCAGAGAAACCATTGACAAGTACTTTGTCAAAACAGGAAGGTAGGAAAAATATAATTTGTTTTGCTACTTCCAGTTTTCTTCAGTTGACTCACATTTTGTTGTTCTTTGTTTCTATAGTAAGTGATTTGACATTTTTTGCCATCTGAAGTGTTTTTCCCCCCATCTCATAAAAAATTTGAAATTACGTTACTTCATACACAGAACAGTACCTGGTACCTATGTCAGAGTGAGCAGAATTTGAGTAAGGCAAATGAGAAAAGTAGATCCCCTGTATACATTGTGGGGTTTGCCACTGTGTTCTTTTAATTTATGGTGAATTCTCAAGTTGCACGAGCTTTGTTTGGTTGATTTCTAATGTCTTGGAAGTTTAGTACCTCTTGCAGTCAAGTTCTGTCTCACACCCTTTCTCCCTCCACTTCTTTTTGATATAGAGGTAGAGCAGACACCACTTCAGGAAGCTCTGAATCAACTCATGAGGCAGCTGCAAAGGTAAACACCTGTGCTTTCAGAGCTATGGAATGAAAATAACTTGCTTTAACAGAGGAGGCATATAGAAAAACTGAGTGAAAATATTATTGCCAACAGGACTATGTTAGGAATTTAAGTAGCAGTTTAACAATGCCTACTTAGAAGAAGCATAAGCTGAGGGAAGTTATCAACACCTAAAGTTTCAAATTTAAAATGCTTTTAAAAAAATCTTTCAAAACCAGGAAAATTTTCCAATAATGTGTTGCTTTGTTTTTAAGAACTTTTCTTTAGGGAGGTGTAAGAGTTTGGAGTGAACTTGCCAAAACTGCTTTTTACTTGATTTGTCCTATTTTTAGCATTATTTTCTGTAAAAAGGAATTACGCATTTGAAAATTTAAACTACGTTCTCTTACTGTCTTATTAACCAAATGTCTTTTGATTAAAACAACCATATTTGCCGAATTTTCAGTTGTAGTCTGTAGTTTAAGATGTTCTTTCTTAACTTTAAGTATATCTGTATGTCTTGTATGAGAGTTAAAAGATCTTTACCCTTTACCCGTCTCAACAGATTAAACTTGAAACTTTGCAAGTTTTCTCTTAACTGTAAATTTTCAGGACTTTGGCATCAGTTTCAAGAAGTTACCAACCAATGATCAAAAAGTGCCTTTGTGTGTATTGGCTGCCTCTCCATACAAACAGAAAGAGGCAGCTACTTTTGCTTTTGAATCCTGTCTCTGTTGGAAGCTGTTGTGCAGGTGTTCCTCAGGTGTTGCAGAGCGTCTGTGCTGTGTTCCTCTGCAGTATGTGTAGCAGAATGCTTTTCACGGTTCTATAGCAACCTAGAGCAGAAATCCACAAGTTACATAATTGAGCCTCAGGAAAAACTCCTGAAGTGCCAAAGATTTCACCCAGTCTCATGCTACAGAGTTTAGTGAAAACCAAAACAACAGTGGTTCTGGAGAGATTCTTGCCAGCTTATCAACTAAGCCTGATTCTAAAGAGAAAATACCAACCAGCTGTATTTGATTTTAAAGTTGTTAGAAGCACCCAGGAACATTGGTGTATGTCAGAGATCACAGCAAGTCTTTTCAGTGTGAAAAAAACTGTTAACATTATGTAGCCTGAAAATTAACATAATTATAAATACATACCTTCTATCATAACTTTTAGCAACGAGCTTTCCTGTCTGTTAATTTTGGAGTAAACAATGAATGACGAGTATACATTCTTATGACATTTGTTCCCTTTATTTTTCAGTTACTTAATCATTTAAAATAGAGTTTTGGCTTTCAAAAAGTGAAAAACTGAAAAAAAAAGTGACTTTGGGGTTGGGTTTTTTTTTTATCTTCTTGGGTTCACAGGTAGTTATTAAAATGTAGAACTAACTTCTAAAATACGTTTGCAGCACTTCTGTGGTATATGGATTTGCATATAGAATCTTTTCAACTTTCAAAAGTGAAAGATTATGCTGACACAAGCCATTTCTAGCTTTATGTTTCTGATTAATTTTCAGCTTAGTCCTTTCCTTTCTATTTAGTTCCAAGCTCAATATGTTCTTTGTTATAAGTTGAGACATAAAAAACTGTCTTTTCATTTCTTAACAGAAAAGATCCAAGTTCTTTCTTTTCATTTCCTGTGACTGACTTTATTGCCCCTGGCTATTCCATGATCATTAAAAACCCAATGGATTTTAGTACCATGAAAGAGAAGATCAAGAACAATGAATACCAGTCCATAGAAGAATTAAAGGTAATTCTTTAAATTTTATTTTGACTACAGAAGTGGATGGATTGTGCTCAACTGACTTGAACTCTGGTATTTTATGAGAATAGGAAGATGCCAAAAGAACTGGTACTTCTGCCTGAAGAAATGTTTCCTATTGAATATTTGTGAGCTAGTAAGTTCTAGAAGTGAAAGAGAACAGTTCTGGTTTGTAAATACACATCAAAAAAAGATGAGGATGGTTTCAGGCTTTATGCAGTATTAAATAAAAACTGTCAGTTTGTCCTTCAGCATTTCATTTTAGATCTTAAGAATGAAAACGTTAGCATTTCTATCAGACTGCTCTCTTTTTCTGCATGCGTTGCCTCTCAAAAATAAGAATTCTAGTGAATTTATTGACCTTGCCTGTCTGTTATTGCTTCGTAATTTGCCTTCTGTCACATCTGGGCTAGTCAGTCATCTCGTTCTGTTGGTCCGCGACTAGTGAAGGCAAGATGAGCTCAGCACTGTTGGCAGCAACCACTTAACCCTGTACTGTAGTCTTTCTAGTGGATTTGAAGGCCTGTTTTGAAGGCCCCTAAAGCTTTTAAAAGGTGTGGGGTCTTCTTTTGTTTTCTTCAGCAAAAGTATTCTCTAGTTCTTTACTGAGCTAGATGAGGACCCGAGGAGTGTAATTTGTTTATAATTGACAGTTGAACATAGGCACATATTAGTTAATAGTATGGGTTGTAATTTCTTGCACATTCTTCTTTAGAACTCCAAAACTGAAGAATATTCCCTCGTTTCAGCTATTTATTCTTAGTTTTTTATTTTAACTTACTGTCTTTGTAAATAGCTGATAACATGATATAATAGATTGACCTTGTAGAGGCTCTGCAGTGAGTAAAGAAGTGAGGTTTTCTGACTCAGTCATTCAAGAAATGAACTTCAAACGAGTGTATTTTTCTTCATTGTAACTGAAACTTTGACATATCCCTATGATGATTTAACTCCGAAATGCAGCTTTTCTGTTTTTAAAGTTAGCCTTCTTGTCTTTTAGATTGCTTCCCTTTATTTTTATTCTAATGACTGTTGATTCATCAGGGAAATGGGTAATTTTAGCTAAGAGGACTTCTTGAAAACTTTAAAAACTACAAACAATAGTGAACATTTAAGAATGCTTTTGAGATGTTTAATGGGATTTATTTTGATGTTTATTTGAGACTTCAATCTAATTTACGTACTTAATTCTGTTTAAATTTTTAATTAAACAGATTTCTTAAATTCATTAATTAAATATGCTCTTTGAAGTTCTTTTTCCCTAAATCTAAAGACACTGCATTTGCAGCAAGGATTTTAATACAGTATACTATAAAATTTTAACTTTTATTCCTGTCTGTACAGGATAACTTCAAGTTGATGTGTACTAATGCAATGATTTACAACAAGCCAGACACCATTTATTACAAAGCTGCAAAAAAACTGCTGCACTCGGGGATGAAGATACTTAGTCAGGTAATAGAAAATACAAAACAAAATATTGAAAAATATGCTTCTTCATTTTGAATCCCTCTTTCATTTCAGTTTTCTTACTGGGATGTTATGAAAATTAATAAAAATGTGCCTAATATTTGTCAAGCACTTGCATATTAGAGTTTAAGTAGTACATTGTTTTAAGACTCCTGCTTTAGTACTGCTACTGAATGAGTTAATTGAAATATTTGCATTTAAAATTTCATTTTCTAAACTGCCTTTATACTTGCCAGTATAAGAAAGAAAGAACTGAAATAAAATCGTTCTCTGTGGGTAGGTTAGAAAGAGATTGATTTGCATAGCAGATCCAAGGATTCTGGTGTTTTTTCAGGAGAGAATTCAGAGCTTGAAACAAAGTATAGAATTCATGGCTGACCTGCAGAAGACGAGGAAGCAGAAGGACAAGACCGAACTGCAACAAACAGGGGAGGATGAAAATGGTTCTGGAAAAGACAAAAAAGAACCTGTGGACTATGACACCAGAGCTTTCAAAACACCTAACAAAGAACACAAAAAGTGAAGTATTATTTCAGTAACAATTTTAGGATGCATAGTTGTCAAAAACAAATTTTTCACTATATCCTTTCACGATATTCGGCCAATTAGTGCCTGTTAAAGCTCATAACTAAATTTTGTGGGTTTTTTTCCACAGGAAGGACAAAGATCTACTTGAAGACAAATTAAGAACCAACAGCTTGGAAAGGGAGCAAGAGCAGATTGATCGTATTGTTAGAGAATCTGGAGGGAAGTTAACAAGACGACTTGCAAACAGCCAGGTAAATCTTCATGCGTTTGGTAACTCCTTTCATTTTTCCATTAACCAGACTTAGTAAGCATCTTTTATCAGTTGAAACCCAAGGATTGCTTTTACTACAATTTACACCATTTTACACAACTGATCATCTCTAATGTACAAGTTAAAAAAAAAGGCATATAAGATGGCATGCATGCTGAATTTCATCAGCTGACTTTCATCAGCAGAGCAAGTTCAGCTTAAGTTTTCAGAAGTTTTAGGTAAAGTAGTAGAAGATGAATAATAGAAACCTGAAGAAGATATCTCAAATCTGACTTGAAAAAACACCATTAGTTCTGAAACATCCACGTGTCTGATAAAAGGTTAGTAATGTTACAGAAGAAGGAACTCAGTTTGGTAGTACTGGACCCATTTAATTTACTATGTAAATTCATAGTTCATCTCTTAAGTCTCTGCAGAAACATTAATGTATATCATAATTTCTTAATTCCATGTGTCTATACCAATAATAAAGTAACAATGAAAATGAGAAAATTAGAACAGCACTCATTTCTGAGTCTGACTGATTCCCAAATCCCTTTCTGGTTCCTATGGATAGGATTGTTTAATTAGATGCTTTTATTAGTCTAAGGACCATGATTTTCAACTAATCTGTGAATTAAAATAGTTTGATCTCATTTCAGTGTGAATTCGAAAGAAGAAAACCAGATGGTACAACAACTCTGGGCCTTCTTAATCCAGTTGATCTTACTGCAGGAGGTAAGTTGGCACAGTTCAGGTAACAAGTTACTTTAACCTACCTGGTCTGGTGCTCTTGCTGGGGCAGATCACAAAATGCTGGCCAAGAACCTAATGCTTCTTTACAGTCTGAGAGCGATCTGGGTTTAAAAAGCTGCAGCTGAGGGAGAATGTAAAGGGGGCCCAGTTGTGGCTTTGTTAGGAGCAGCTGGAGGGAGCCTTTCTTTAGTGGCTATTGCTTCTCCTTATTTTGGGTCAGTTGTTTGTGGGAGCTGCAAAAGAAAGGTTTTGCCATTGGAGAAGAGACTACTTGCCATATACTTGGGCAAGTTTCATTCCTGGACTCCCCTGAAGTCTGATCCCTGTACAGAGTGTGGTGTCTGCTGGCCCAAAAGATCACAGATGTTCCAGAGTTGGCCACTATGAGCTGTCTGGGTCCCAAATTGTTTAGTCACATCAGTGCCATCTGTGTAGTCTCTCTAGCTAAAAGATTGCAGGTGCTTGAAATTTCACTGCCAGCTCATTTCAGAGCTGAACTGACTAGGTCTAGAATAGACAGCTGACAACTTACTTCTCCCTTCCCCCCATTTGTGCAGTAGGAAAAGCCAGCAAGAATAAATAAAGCATGGTTCTTCGTATTAAATATTAGACCATCATTAAGGATGCAGTTTCTGCTAGAGGAGGACAGGAAGGAGGAATACTGATACTGAAAACTTAGCATTTAAGTTATATCTTCTATACCTAACTAATACTACCACTTACTTGGCTTGGATTCTTGTTTAGGAATATGAAGAGCCTTTAGTTTCTGCCTGAGAGTATTAAATGAGTTTGGATGTTTTCCTGTGTCACTTAATTGTGGCTTCATTATTTCTATATTTTGATATATCCTGTTGTAGAACCAGGTTACTGCCCCGTGAAGTTGGGCATGACAGCAGGAAGGCTTCAGTCAGGAGTGAATACTTTACAAGGGTTCAAAGAAGATAAAAGAAACAAGGTTACTCCAGGCAAGTGCTGATTTTCTTTTTTTTTAACATAAATCTTCCTATATAAACAAAATATGTTGATCTCTTTAGCACACAAATAGTTTGGAACTAAGGTTGTTTTTTTAAATGATAAAGCACATTATTGTATGTATGAGTCACGCAACTAAACAGCACATCCCAAAGCCTAGCTTAATTTGCTCATACAAAAGGGGAGGTGTATCTAAGTAAAGGTTAATTTATATTGAAGGGGAACTACAGCAGGTAAAGGTTTTTGCTAGTTTTGAAAGAGCATAGACTTTTCATATTGTGTTAAGGCATATAATATTGCTAATAAAACATTTACAAATAAAAGTGCATTTGATAGAGGTGTAACAGTGTGAACGAATGGTATTCTGTGGAAGTTTGTTTTCACCATAAGAATTATGGTGAAGTTTCTTTTGGGGGATTGTTTTACAACCCTTTTTCATTTTTATCTGATACATGCATATCAGAGGTAATAATTAGTACTGTTGTTATTCGTTAGTGACATACTTGAATTATGGACCCTATAGTTCTTATGCTCCAACATACGATTCTACATTTGCCAACATAAGCAAAGACGATTCTGATTTAATATATTCAGCGTATGGAGAAGACTCTAATCCAGGATCTTTCAGGTAATCAAACAACGAGGATCACAGCTTTAATGTTCAGAAGCATTATGTCCAGCTCTGCAGAATGGGCTATGGCTTTTCTGTTGAATGATGTCACTATAACTATTCTGTTTGTTTTAAGAAACAAATACTTTATTTAATAAGATTATTTGCCAGTAAGGGGAAATTAGCCAAGACTGAAGGATTTTGATGCTGCTGGTACATAAGAATAAAGTCTAAAGCTTAAGTATTTTTACGATTAACTCTGAAGGACTCGTGTTGAAAGCCAGAAAAATTTTGAGTGGCATGAATGTTTACAGACTGGATTATTTTTAAACATTAGTGAACTTAATTACTGCCTTGAATGAGACACATCTTTGTTAATGTCAAACGCTGACCAAAATACTGTAATCATAGAGGAAGAGCTGAATTCAGAGCCAATTTCATTCTTAAATACTGTGTATATTGCTTGATTTTTTGATTATTTACCACAGTAAAAACAATTCATTCTCATTTGGTTTATTATTCTTGATTATAAAAAATTCAGCATTAAAATCCTTTTGTTTTATGAGAGTCTCAAAAATACACTGGAGTCATATAATTTCATATGACATGTGGGAATACATCACACTTGCACTGTATTTCAGTGCCCATGCAAGTTTGCTTTCATTTTGATGCAGCTGCCAGAGTTGCTATGCTTTTCCAAGTTTTTCAGGTTTTGTTAGGAAACTGAGTGGGTTCCTCAGCTACAAAAGGCAGGGATAATTAAACTAAAGCAAGCCACTGAAGTGAAATTTTGTGCCTCTTTTTGTGTTTTCTATGCTATACATGTTGGTTTGACTTTATTTAACTTGGTTTTTCCATTGAACATTTGGTATGAAAGTACTTACCTATTTTTTTTATCTTTTAGCATTGATGATTTTTTGATGAAATCACAAGATTATCCCTTCTTAATGGCTGATAGTTTGCTTGATGTTCTAACTAAAGGAGGACATTCCAGAGCTCTCAGAGAACTAGAAACGGTAAGAGTGGATTTGTGAACTCTCTGGTTTTGTTTTTAACACACAAGCTATAAAACTAGAAAAAGATAATGCTGATCCTATTGATGGGCTGCGTTTTCCTTGGTAAAATCTGAAAGTGAAGACTGATCTTTTTCTTCAGCAGATGGATTTTCTGGAAAAGAATTATTCTGGTTTGTTAATTAGTGAAGTGTGAAAATTAACAAAATATTGTAAATAGAAACAGAGTCTTTCTTTTTCTACTCTCCCAATCCCATTAGCACTGCCTCCTGTTCTACTTAGTAAGAAAATACTAATAAGCATTTGTTTAGAAATTATGTGATCATGGAGGGGGGTTTTATTTGCATGAAAAGTTTATCGTGTTCCTAGCAGCCACTGCTTAGTCCAGGAGAATTGGTAACTACTTTTTCCCTTTACTTGGTGCAGTGTTTTTAAACTGAAATATTGCTATGTAAAAGTACTCTTCAGATTCTTAGGGGATTTCAGTACCTCTATGTGCCAAACATCACTGGTATCAAAGAGACCGATTGGACTTAATTGACAATCCATTAATTAGTTGAGAATCTCCATCAGACAGTCTTGTCTTGATATGAGTTTCACATCAATGTTATCTAATGAAATAAACTCATTTTACTAATGAGTCAAATATTAGCTAAATTAATACTAGAAATAGTTCATGGATTTAACCCCAGGGCAGACCTTTGCTTAGCAGTACTAGTTTAGCGCTTTACTAGTATTATAGTGGCACTGACAGGGTTCAACCGCTACAGTTGCAAGTATCAAGAAAAATACAGTTATGTACAGAAACAGAACACATTTCAGCTTCTAATAACCATCCTTCCTTTTCTTCCTGCCCCACTGGGGAAAAGCATGTGGTCTTCGCAAAGAGCAGTGAAACGTGTGCTGTAAAAATGTGGCTTACTAAACATTAATATCTGAAGAAAACTCTTCAAACAATAGCTATTTTGTAACTTGGTTTTCAGGGAAAGGTCCCCATTACCTCACATTAAAAAACATTTGATTTTGTAAGGATTTACTTTGAACTTACTGAAAAGATTAATTTTAATGCCATTTTAACATCTTTTCTTCAGCCATCAGAGGAAGCAGAAGGCCCACATGAAAGAAGTGATGTAATAAAAGATATAAAGGTAAAATTAACTACAATCTAACCCCGCAGTTATAAAACTGCTTACACTCGTAGGGCCTGTGCAGCCACACTGAGACTTTGACAAGCTGTAAATACCCACTGCGTGACTCCTGAATCTCCACAAAAGTTAATTCTTAAACAAGAGTATATGTCAAGAGAAGTGGAAGAGAATGCTTGTGTATTTTTGTTTGTGATTGTTTAACCATGTGTTAGCTCGTCTGGTTGGTAGCTGTGGTTGCTTTATTCCTATCTTAGTCTGATTTGGTTTAACATGAACTTGTAATATGTGTCAAATATCACACGGTATGTAGTCAGCATTGAGAAGGCTTCTCAAACACCTTATGCCCCTATAGGTACACAATGTATCTCTAAAATCGTTCCACCCTGTCTTTGTTCAATTAGAAGCAGCATAGCAGTAGTGCTGGGGAAAGGGCTGCTCTCCTGAAGCCTTTGTCTGCAGCCAGGCCTGGGCTGGTTTTTAATACTGGTCTCAGACCTTCAATAAACCCTGGTTTAGGTGAGCTCAAGGATTTTTTTTTATTATTATTATTTTTTTAATTAGGGTGCTGGTCTTAAATTCCTGCATCGTTTGCACATGCCCCCAGTCATTGTGGAGGATGCCATTTTCTGTTTGAACAGGAAACTGAGTAACTGTAGAATAGTGGAAGATTTACTGGGTGTCTTTTCAGCTTTCCCTCTATATGTTCACTTTTTTTTGGAGAGCAGACTAACTTTACCCAACTTCTTGTTCTAGTTTTCTGCACACAATTTTGTTTTTTCAAGGCTGATGTAAATATTGACTAAATTATTTCTTGCTACTTTTTTTTTCTTAGATTATGGAAATTGATATTGGTGCCAGATTAGACTCTGCTAATAATGACAGACTGACAGCACTAAAAGCAGTTACAAACTTTGGCCTGCCTGTTGAGGAGTTTGATTCTGAGGGTGAGCATTCTTGGTACTTGCAGTTCTGATGTCTGTGATTGTTTCAGCTTCTTAATCCTTTCACGTAATCAGCCTTACCAGATTTTATATCATAATGTCAGTAAATATACTCTCTTACTGTTTAGGACTTTTTTTCTTCACTAAACAGAGGCTGAAATCTTCCAGAGGAAACTTGATGAAACAACAAAGCTTCTGAGAGAACTCCAGGATGCTCAAAATGAACGACTAAGTACAAAACCACCCCCTAATATGATTTGTCTTCTGGGTCCATCTTACAGAGAGATGCACTTGGGTAAATACTCTTTTTCTGATCATTCTTGTAGAATTGACCAAGTCCCAACTTGTATCAACTCCAGGAAAGACAAAAGTTTTAACAGTTACAATGCAGAGTATGGGCCCTGTTAGACCTAGAAGATTAATTAGGTTTTTTTCTTGTATGTAAAGCCAGATGAAAGCTTTGGAACAGTAATTACAAGTATTTCCTCTTTATTAATAAATTTCCCTAGAACAGATTTTGAGCTTTCTCTCTGCCAGAGGACAGACTATAGCCAATGCTTCTTAACTCCATGATTTTTACAGTGTTTTGGAAGAGATGTTAAAGGCTTAAGTGTCACCAAGTTGTTAATGCAAGGCGAGCTTTATTCCAGGCTTGATCTAGTTATCAGTCTATTTCATTATACCAATTAATAACAATCATAAAGTCTTTAATTATTTGAGTGAAGCTTCTTGTCTCAAACGTCAGTTCCAGAACCAGTGTTAATGGCAGCGTTCTCAGACAGGACTGTGTGCAGAGGGTGTCTCTTTTGCAAGTAAAACTAACTTATGCAGTGTCAGCTACAGCACTGTGGTCTAAAACAACACCCTCCTTGTGGTAACAGAAATGCCCAATTATTAGAGAAATATTACCAAGCTGGTATTATACCAACTCTAACCCAGATCAACTGTTACCTTGCTTAGAAAAATGCAAGTGCTTACAGCTTCCTCCTTGAAAGAAGAAACACATTCGTAGCAACAAGAACGGTCTTTCTAGTTTGTATATAGAACTAAACAGAATCCCGAAAGCCAGCTATTGCGAACACAACTGCTCTGTGGGTGCCACCAGCTCTCTCCAGTGGCTCTATTAGGGTGACCCAAGCCCCATTTAGTTTACTGTTTAACTTTCGGTGCTTCTCGATGGCAGCAAGCCTTGGTCAGCAGCTGTTTCATTCCTCATGTTCTTCCCACCAATCTCCTGGTTCCCACTGAGTTCCCAGTATGTCTGGCATGATTGCACACAGCACAACAAAACTCCTCTTCTGTTGCACAAGCATTAATTAACATGGCTGCATTTGTACTTAAATAGTTAAATTGTTTACAGAGTGTGAAGGGCTTATTTCAGTGATTTTGTGTGTATATACAGCATGTAAATACATTCACTTATGTTTTCTAGCGGAGAGAGTAACCAATAACTTGAAAGAACTTGCACAACAAGTGACTCCAGGGGATATTGTTAGTACATATGGAATCCGGAAAGCAATGGGAATTTCGGTTCCTTTACCTGATACAGAAGACAGCTGGGTAGATTTGACAGAGGGTGAGTATACAAAAATATATTGTAGCATCTGTTCAACTAAAACAAAACCACATCTGTTAATCATTAGACTGGCATGTGGTAAAATCTGCAGTAACTGAGTTCCAGCTTTCAGTTCCTCTCCCCTTTTTAAATTCTGTTTCTAATGGAAAGTTGCTGTGTTTGGTCTCAATCCAAAATTCATCTTTTGGATGTAAGGAACTTTGACTCAGCTACATAAAGCAGTTGTTTTACCATTTGCCTTATAACACTGCCAAATTTTAGAGCTTGGCAATCCATTCAATTTTAGGTTTTCCATTTAGCGTGAAGTTACAAAAGAAGAGGTGAAATTACTCACTTGCTAAAACAAGACATTGTGCTTCCTTCTTCTCCAAGCTTTTGGCTGTGCACTCCTTTTGCTTTATTTGGCCAGCTTTGAAAGTTGACAGCATCAGTTCAACTCCACTCATCCAGCCAAAACTAACTACTGGTTTTGCTGGATTCAGGAGTCAAGTCAGTGAAAAATCTAACGTGCCAGAACCAGATCTCCCTCTTGTGGCACATAAATGGGAAGAGCATACCCAGAGTTTATGTTTGCCCCCAGTTTTTAAGGCAGGTAAGAATTTTCTTTCAAGAAATGTAATTCACACAACAAATTTACTCAATCTGTGGTTTATAAAAAGTTTCGGTCAAGATGTTATTTAGTGCAAAAAGCAGGGTTACTTGAGGAATTTACTAATCTTCCCAAGGAAACTGCTCGAGAAATCTCAATTTTAAAATGACTGAGCAGTTTCTTTTTTCATGGCACTGTACACAAGAGGCAGTGGACACACAGTGTTTCCTTGACTGTTACAGGACATACAAATAGCAAATGGCTTTAGGAGCATAACCTGTTGTAAATGCATTTCTTCCATTTACCAGTTATATATGCTAACTGACTTGGTATCTGTTGTAAACTTTCAGACTTTCAAGAACCTAAAAAGACTGTCACCATCCCTGAAAATGAGTGTGGTCCAGTTACAGTCTGAAGCTGCCATTGTTTACAGCTGTTTGTTTGATTCTGTTTAAGAACCAGATAAACTTTCTTCAGGTACATTCACTGAGCATGTGTACAATGTGTGTTAAACTACTTTTGTTTATTAAATTTTGGAACTGATGACATTTGAAATTGAATGGTTTGTGTTAGAGTTACTTCTGCTACATAAATGCATTAAGTTATTCTTTCTATGTTCCTTTTTTTACTTTAAAGTACCTCTGCAGCATTGATGTTCTCCCAGATTGTTGAGTGTTTGGAAAGGTCAAGCGTTAAGTCAAAAATATGCCTATATATGGTGCAGGCACTCAGCCAGAAGTTTCTAAAATCAATGCATGGACTTTGTATCTGAATCTGGTTAGGGCAAAAATCATTCCTATCTGAACACGCAAGTTTCCCTTTGTAAAATTACCCTGTAACTCTTCTGATCAGGAGGAAGAGAAATAAACTTTTTGAATAAAACTGCTGTAGCCTGATGAATTAACAAAAGATCAGTTTTGTAAGACTTTGTATGTGGATGCATCTTCTCTCACAGTACAATGCTCTCTGCTCAGAGTAATCTAAAACTCAAGGGCAAGCTTAGAACATGTCATGAGGATAAGGCAAGACTAGCAAACCCAGTGGCTGCCGGGAAATAAAAATACCACATGAATATAGTACAGTAGGCACCGAGACTCTCACATAGGCAGTTCTTTCTTAGTACATGGAGGTGTTACTTAACCCTCTCTGGATAATTATTTTAGGCTTATCAGAGAGAAGAACGTAGTTAGAAAACGCCCAGCATTAAAAGTTAATTCCCTCTTCATTAGAACTGCAATCAAAGCAAACTGACAACACAGCTGTTGGGCACAGGGGAGAGTACCAACACCTTTGCAGTGACTCCTGCACAAGTCGACATTTCTCTGTTCCCGTCACTTACTCCCCACAATCACACAGTGCTATACATAGGTCCTACCACAGGCATCCCTAAGTGTTTTAAACGTTGCTTCTTTTTTACCCACAGTTCTAGCAGAACAGCTGTGTTGCAGTTCCATCAGATTAGCAATTGCTCGTGTGCAGTGGCACAGAATTGAAATATGAGGTAATTTTAAAGGCAAAACATAATCATGAATCCACCCTCTATGCCCAGTCTTATGCCCAACATCATCCTTACCCGCCCCCCTTCCTCCTTTCTAAAACAGCTGCAGAAATGTTTTTTGTTTTTAAACTTTCACAACTCAAAATCTATTCCAAAAAACATTTAACTGTCAACTCAGATTTTTCTCTAATAGTATTTTCCTAGAATAGTTCTTCAATAAAGTCACCACTAGAATTTTTTTTCACAGCTCTAGGTAACTGCAGCTGAAATGTTACTCCAGGAAATTATTTTTTCCATTAATATTTAAGTCCTTTTCATGCTGCAAGAGCAGACGATGCACAACCACCACGCCAGCCAACTTGTTATGGGCTCCTCCTATAGCATCTCCTACCTTTCACAGGGTGCAGCAAGTGGCCATTGATGACAGCAAACCAAGTACTGAAATTATTCTTTAGTGGCTGAACTGAAGGTGTCTCTCTACATACTTTCCACTTAGACAAATCTTTTAAAAACTACAAATATTGAGTTGACTTTATGAGTACAAACCATCTCATTAACTCTATGGCGTATAAGAAATACGGCTCCTTTCCATGGGAATTTTCATCACAATAATTGCAAACTCAAGTTTCAGGAAGAAGTTTTTTATTTAATGGTAAAAACAAAAGTTTGTTCTTTAAAATAGATCACTAATTCATGAGATTGCTAGCTCTTCAAATTAGACACAGTGCCATGTTCTCAGTTCAACAAAACAAAAATGCTGTAAGGAAGATTCTTCTAACACGGTTATTTCCTCAGTCTTAAACATCACAGTTCGCTCTCAAAAGGACTGCTGAAAATAATTATTTAAATACAGCTGCTTCTTAAATTAAACTTCTCCTGTGGTTGAATATAGCTCTCATCATACAGTTCCAGCTCTGATGAGAAATCAGAAAATGGCCCGCAGATACAGCTCCCTTTTCATTGCAGTTTCAAACTTCTCCAAGCGTGCCCCGCACAGCACACCGACCCCGCTGCCTTTTAGAAACGCTGCTTCCTTCAGTTTGAAAGCTACAGCTCTTGATACCACTTCTGTAAACAAGGTTAAGGTGAAGTTATGCCCAAGCAAGTCACAAGCCTGACAGGCAATATCATGTAAACAAAAGCATTTCAAAATGCTGTTACAGACAGGGAGTTTTCTTTCTTAGATAACTTACATCTGCAGCTGACCGATTCTGTGAGCAGAAGCACTTGAGAGACAGCTCTATCGATAGACATTATGTACTTCTCAAAATTTATTCATGAGGCAAATAATCATTTTACCTAACGTGACATCAAAGGCTGCTGAAAGGAACCTTTGAGACATGCATGATCCTTACAAAAGAATAAATAAATTCTCACAACAAATGCTTGCTGAGCATCAATTACTACAAATATACAACATACATGAGGAACAAAAGCTGTTTGAAATTTTATTCCACTACAACACTGACCTTGTACTGACGAGACACCAAGTATGAAACTTCCTTCTTCAGCAGAGTCCATACAAGAGCTGGACAACCTCACACCAAGGTCTTCTAACATGTCATTTTCTGTTGGAGACTTACTACAAATACAGGTTTGACCTACACAGTTGACAAAGGCTACAGGCACAATTTTTAATCCACAGTTGGACAATATTTAGATTTGTTCCTGTTTTGAAACATAGTCACTTCATCTTCTAAAGAAATTACACAGTAATTAGCGGCAGTGATGCACAGGACTGCTTGTTAAATGCTTTTCCAGTATGCTTTTAGTACTAAACCCAGAAATACGAGTAAATGCTGTTTTGTTTGTAGAAGAGTAAGGCTTAACAAAACAGATGTTGAACTCATCATTGACAGTGCTGTTTAGTAATGCTACATGTGGTGTCTATCAGGGGATGGGGGAATCCATCCTTAGTTAATACATCTGATGTGCACAAGATGTTAGCCTTACAAAATACTATCATCCGCACCAACAGAAAACAGATTAAGTGATTGCAATAAGTAGAAAAATGCTAATTTAGAAACTAGCAAAAGCCAGTAACAGCTTAAAAACATTTCAGACTAACCTAACCTACATCATGTCCATTTCCATGATCTTACTAATGCTCAACATGTACTTTCAGTATTGAGGCTCTGCTGAAACATTTCTGTTATATGTTTTTCCATACATCTTTTTGTAACCTTCAAAAACAATGTTTCATAAACTGCATTGGCTCTAAAAGGTACATAAACCAGCCAGCGGCTGCTCAAATTGAAGAAACTAGAATAAGAAAAAAACCCCAACAGTATCTGTGTACAGTTTCTAACACTATCTCATTAGTTCTGTTCTTCCATTTCCAAACAATTCAAACCAGACTTCTTTCCTTCCACAAGTGCCCTTGGGAACGCAGGCAGCGTGCAGCACCCCTGCCGTGTCCATGGCACGAGCTGTGCGCAGAGCCTGTCCCACCACACGTGCAGGACAAACTGCAGGTGCTCAGGGCTCCTCGCCAGCGGATACATTTTTTGAAATTTAAAGCCAGAATTTTGAAGACATTCTCCTATACAACTGTGTAAAATGTGCAGGCAGATCCCAAATACCAAGGCACCGAAATACCAAGGAGAACATGTACTATAATGTAAACACTCTGAACTAGACAGAAGTTATTTCTGAACAGGTGTTCACAAAAACATGAGCATAATACAAGATTCTACCACGGAGGAGGTGAGGGCAGCAAAGTAAGCCAATACTGTGCAATTAATATTTTTTCCCAAAGCAGCTCAGCACAATGATCACAGGATATATTTGAGTTTACTTGTGTTCCTCTCCATTTTTCAGCCATCTTCTGCTGTGAAGTCTGTTTAGCATTCAAAGCAGGACATGCAGTGCCCCGAGTACCATCTTGCACGTCTGTACAAACGCAACACCGTAAGCAGGTGCGTGTCCAGCAATGGAGCAGTGGAATGTTTTAACATGGTAATGAGTTCGACAGTGCATCCATGGATGTTGTGGCTGGAGCTGTTAAGACTCCCACAGTGCAGGTAAGGAAATGAAACCACTGAAAATGCTTCAGGGCAATTCCAAGTAAATCCTCAAATTATTTCAGGAAAAGGCAGTCTTTTTCAGACTGGTGGTCATGAGTCTCCTGGGAACTTTTCAGAAATTCTTTCAAAACAAAACACAACCAACATTCTCTTATCTTGAGATGCAGAAGAAATAGGAACAGTATGTATATGGTTTTAGAATAAAGTCCTTCACATAAGGAGGGAAATTCTATGTCTTCATAGAAGGGAGGCAATTCTATTTTCATTAACTTCATTGTGGTCTCAGTTCAGTCCCATACCTTGGAATTTGGCAGTCTCGGTGCAAACAAAGTAAGTCCTCAGTTCTCCCTTTCCTTTGACATTAATGAGTCCCCTACATTCACATGAGTATCCCAGCTCCTGTAGTATTTTACTTGTTTCTTCTGTGACCTTTGTGTGAAAAGAATTAGAAACTCCCATGAAATTTTTCTGATTATTCACTTTTTAAAAATATCCATAACCAATTAGAAATAATTTCTCAGACATTCCAAGGCTGATATATTTACCTGGATCTTCCCAAGCTCGCCTGTGCTCTCCATTCGGCTGGCAACATTGACAGTGTTGCCCCAGATATCATACTGAGGTTTCCGGGCACCAATCACACCAGCAATCACAGGACCATGATTTATCCCTTAGTGTAAACAAAAGCAGGTGTCATTACTGCAGTAGAAAGTTACGTGATATCTTGCTTCATTATTCGCTCTAAGTCATGAGCTTCAGGGGAAAAAAACCCCAGACTTAATTCTGCAACATTTCTCATCAGTATTGCTGCTGTTCAATGAATATTAGCACTGATGCAGGAGATGTGAAATGACTCAAGCATTGTAGAAAATGCTAGGGCAAAGTTCATGCCAAAGCACAATTCTTCCTTTTCTACTTTTGATATATAGAAATAAGCATTTGTATAATGACAATACTGTCATTAGTCAACAATTAATAAGGGGGTACTCCACTCTTCACCCATGCCTATAGTTCTCTCCAAACTAATCCAGCTGCAGCCTTTGTATCGCTCCCCCAGTGATCAGAAAAGCCCAGCCTGAAGGAGCTCCGCATATTTAAAAAGGTGGCCTAGACAACGCTACCTTCAGCAACTCAGCATTTCATAGTAATCCAAGTACAGTTTCAGAAGGGCTCCACAGCACTCAGCAACTGAGCCAAGTCACCCTGCCCTGTTTTATTTTCATGGAGCTGCAGGGTTTACGTTCCTCACAAACTGAACTCACCAATACGTAAGCGGAAGTTGTTAAAGGAGTGTCGATTGATGCCATCCAGTTTACTCATCAAGGCAATTCCATATTCTACCATAATCCCAATGTGAGCATGCTGTCTTTCCTTATCCTATACAATTCATAACACATATTAATGATCAAATTACAACAGAAGATTGTGTCAGGCTACTATTCCAAAGCCATACTATTAATGAATAAAATACGTATTTATAAGGATGAAACCATTCACCCTTGTAACTGTGCAGAACTGCACAGTTCAATAAACATTCAAACACTCAAAATGGATTTTAAGACCACATCAAATTCAATTGGAATGGTTAGGAGGTGACAAGCATGGTACAATTAAATGCTATAATTAATGTCTGTCCTTTAGGATTACAGATTTGATTTTACATGTTTTGTATATCCTACATACGTGCATACTCGTGTCATATGCAGACCTGTTATAGTGAAAGTGAGCATGAGTACAGAAATTGATTTTAATTCTCTGGGTGACAGTTTCAGATTCAGATCTAACCTGGCATGAGGATTCTCTTTTTGTGCCAGTTCTCAGGTACCACTAAAAAACTACTGTCCAGTTCTGAGATGGCCTTTTCTTGGCAGCCATTCTTTGATTTCCCTATCGTTAGGGCTATGCTGTTATGCATCTGACATGTAAAGCTACTGGAATCAAAGATTAAAGATATAAAAATTATGCTGGGGTTACAGGCTTAATACCTGCTAAGAAAAAAAATGAAACTGGGAAATAAATAGTGAATTCAACAGGAGACAATACACTTTTCCACATTTCAGAAAGTCACTCCTGGTGATTTACTTTCTCTTTTATATCATGTTACATTCTGTTACACTGTAAACCCAGAATACCAAGGGCAGATTTCAGAGACAATGTACCTGGCTGTTCTCTTGGCCTGGTGTAACACTGAGACCAGCTGCTGCCATGTAAGTGCTTCCAATGGTTTTTATTTTTTCAACACCACTAAATTTAGGTTTCAACAGGAGCTGTTTGAAGAGAAGGAAAATATAAACTTAAGAGTTTAATACCATATTTCAGTGTGGGATTTAACCAGAAATCTTGCACTGTCTACAATAAGCATTAAACATCTTTAGGAATACCATCAATCACATGAAGGTTAGATAAGAAAGTACTGAGTTTTGCCCTGCCTACTCATAGGAGAAATATAGTGCTGAAATACTGCAATAAAGTTTGAAATTCCTGACTTTCAAACCATGCTACTAATGCATTAGATGGTGTAGCTGAAAAACCTCATCAAATAGGGATATACCTTTCAGGACTGCAAAGCTGAACCCAGAATATTAGTTTAGCATAACAGCCTTTCCCCCTCCACCCTTCTATTTCTCACAGATCTAGTGAAACATTTTCTTTTGCAGTAAATATGCAAGTCAATCCATTTTGCCAGAAGATTCATTACCTCATCAAAGTCAGCAATGATTTCATTTAGCAGCCGCAAGCATTCCAGACCTTCTTTATTGACATCACATTCAGTGTAAAACACCTTAAAATCTGGTACTGATGCAAACATGACACAGACACAGTCGTAAGATTGATGGTACCAGTCCTACAGGAAAACAATATATTCATACATGGTCAGCAATCCCCTTCCACCACAGGTATTCAAAACTGTGATTATTGTTCATAACCAGCAATCAAATTAAAGTTTTCTGATAAAGTCAACGATACTGCTTTACAGTGGGCATCTCTCGTTTTATCAGAACCATTAACAATGTTGATTTGACTCAGGGAAAGCTGAGATATCTAAGTGTCTTCAAGATTCTCATCTGTTCTGGACAGTTCCCATCTCCTGCCACTTCCATGTGAAATCACCACTATTTATTCTGATGACACGGGGGCTAAGCTGCGTGTCTTTAAAAAAAAAATCATTACTGATGAATTTCTCACTGGGGCTGTTACCAAGGAGATCCCCTCTGCCTCAACCAACCTCTTGTTGGCCTATTGTCTCTGGTAAAATATGATCTTTGGAAAGCAGTAAATCCTTCTTAAATATTTGCCAAACTCAAACTGCGTCCCAAAGATTTCAGAGACTGACACTAGAAGTTTGCATTTTTTTAGGCCATCTGGATAGCAGCTTCTTGGGTTTGCAAAAGTCTTGGGATACAAACAACAAGGAAAGATTACAGAACCTTAGAGTCTTCTGCATGCTTAGTAGCATGACATTCTATGCCAATATAGACCAATTCACTGTCCTTCACAGAACAGGGATCAATCATACCTCATTTCTTTTTTCACCAATGAAATAGGCAGCAACATGTGCTGGAAGTACGTTTTCCAGCAAGAGCCTGTTAACGTTCTCCATTGTTTCAAACTGTTCATGTTCTTTTTTAAACTTATTCTTCCACAGACAATCCAGTCGACAGTAATAATCAATCTGAAAAGGGACCAAGTATGATAAATTAAATACATATCTTGCTGAAAAATATTAGTCAATTTATTCAAATGTGTAGTGGCAATAAAGTTTCTTCAAGGTCTTTTGAGCCTACACAGTTAGGAAAAATGTGCTTTGAGAATGAAGGTCAAAAAAATATGAAGCAGTCTGTATGAATGAATGCCATTTGGGTAGCATAAGGTGGATTTATCAAAATGGTGATTATTTTTATCTTGAATTACTGCCTTGATTTATGATGAATTTTGACATAGAAATGCAGATAGATCCAAATTGGAAGAATATGAAAGTTCTGAGTTTTGTAATGCACATATTGAAAAATACAAAAGTATTCCCAGTAAAATTTTTTCATTATCTATAACTAAGTACAAGAGTATTAAAAAAACCTAGTAATTTAGTGCACAATTCCAAAAATGCAAAAATATTGTTTGTTATTTAAATCAACTTGCCACAAGTAAAAGAACTAACCTATTGCTTTTTAAATACATACCTGTTTTGCAAGTAAAATTAGGGTTACATAAAACAGAACCAGATATAAATTTGTCATTATCCTCGGCTCCTTGATGAAAAGCCTGAAAACAAGAAAACAATGCAAAGTCATCTGTATCCTTTAAGAAAATCCACATGATTAAGGGGAGGGAAGGAGAGAGGAAGAAGAGCACAGCAGAAGAGGGTATCTTTGTTCAGACAACTACCCCAACGCCACTGTTCATTTGTGGCAGTGGCTGTCTAGTTATAGATCCTATCCCAATAACAAGTATTATCATCCACATTTCACATAATACCAAAATGGTGCTGAAACCTCGTTAAGTGGCTGTTGTAGTGAGAAGTTCAAGTAAACACGGCTTGATCTTAATAAAGCCATCTTAATTTCCATTGCACTGAGTTGCAGCTTTCCTCCCCACACTACCTCATGAAAACACAGCCAACACCACCTTGAGGAAGAAAAAGAATCTTTCTTATTTGTTTAAGGAAAGACAATAGCAAATAAAACCCTGAATTGCTAACACAGAGACAGCCATTAAGTCACACCTGTACAGAGCTCCATACAAAGCTGAGACACCACTCATTCATAGTAACATCAGTGGGTCTTACATCTATCAGTTTTCACAAATACATCAACATGAATTCTCATTATATGAGCAGCCTGGGATTAAAAGGCTAAATTAAGAGCTCATTTAGACTTTTCCAAGCTGTGCAGCCAGCTCACAGTTAGCCTCTGCAAAATAAATTTACCCTTTCTTCACCCATATGATTTCTCTTAAGTATTTTAATAGTTTCTTCAATTATATCAACTGAATTGCTGTTACTTTTCAAAATATGTGCAGTCAGTGAGCCAAGTAAACAGAGTTCACAATCCCATTGACTAGTAGGGCCTTGCAAGCACAGCTTGAGTTATCAGACTTTCAGCAAGGCTTTTCTTAACAGAAGATCAACCTAATCATAAGATTAATATTCTACTCTGTTGTCTTTAATATAAGCTAAGCTTCCCATAGCCACATTACAGAATTTTTCTGAAAACACACACTTTAAAAAAAAAGTTATAAGGCACCATCTGATTTCCACGTCATTAGCTTTACAGAAAGGTTTGTAACGTCTGACTTACATGATCCTGAGATTCGAGATGTCAATATCCCACTAAGTGTACAAAAATCTAACACCCCCTTAATGAAACATTATTGTCAATTATCAGAATCTTCACACTGCACCTGGTACTGTTGCCAGAGAAGCTGTAGTTTCTATGCTGAAGGGTATTAAAAATGATGAGGTACACAGTCACAGCAATGGACAGGAGGAGAACTTTGAGTTCGAAGCTCATTTGAAGAAATACTGAGCAAGCAATGAACCCCAATATGCAGCAGTAAGCATAATACTGTAAAAGAAGAATTTAAAGAACAGTTGGATTATTCAGGGTTTAAGCGTAAGAGTAACCATAGCAAAAGCCCTAAGTTCATGATCACTGTAATTTAAATGGAAGAAGTGACAATCGCTTATTAAATACCCTTAAAGCTTTATTTGTAATTGCACTAAAAGGCTGAACTAATGCTTTTTATAGTTTACTTATTTAATTTTTTAAAGACAAAAATATTTAAACAAAAAGCATCACACCAACATAAACAATGTCAGATGGAAACTGAACACTGTTGAGAATTTATCTTCTGCAGTCTATTAACTTAAGCAATTATAAAGTTCAAGACTAACCTAAAGTAGGTGCATAGTCCATAGTCCTCTGAACCAGGAACTCCAGCATTCTGGGCCTATTTTGAACAGTGCTCCCCCTTTGTAACCTTAGGCAGATACCACATCCCCATCTTCCCCACCTCCAACATGAAGAACATGGCCTCTCACCCCACCCTAAGGCACAGCTCCTTCATAAGAACTTGGATGCTGATATGCATTATCAAGGAAGGGCCTTTATCCAAAGGAATTATTAAAAAATTTCCCAGAGAAATCACAGTTCAGGTGCGATGTCCAAGGTCAGAGTGCAGCTGGCAGCATAAAAACCATCAGGTGGTACAAAGTGCACTGTGCAGACAGGATTGCTCCCTGCAGTCGCAGGTACAGGTAGAAAATGCTGGGCCAGCATACTTTAGTCTACAAACAACTCCCAAATTATCTCAGCTTCTGCTCCTCAAGAGTTTATTTCTCTTTATGTACAAAGCAGAGTTTTTCACATGTAACAGCACAGGTCTACCACAGATCTGGCAGATTCTTAGCTGAATGGTTAACATTTCTGCTGAAGTGAATGAAACCAGACCAACTTATGGGGCAATTCAGGATCAGAGCCTGTATAGTAATGTAATATAGCAACTCTGTTATCCTAAAGGCATTGAGTTTATCCTCCAATAGGTAATGAGAACACTTCTAGTTACAACTCCAAAGCCAAACCTCTGAAAAAGAAATGGCTACATATAGAACACTATTGGCCATTTAAGCCCTTCTACTCTGTAAGGGGATTACTGGGATGCTTGCAAGTTCAGCTCTCATCTCTCAGGCTTGAATATAATCATCACCCTGTTCTACCACTTCTTTCTCAAAGTTTTAGGTCTACTTTTAAGTCTTACATTTCAAAAAACTGGAAAGCCATGCTTTATTCAGCACAACAACAACAGCTGAAACAGCTTGATTTCATGAAGAACTTTTCTGCTGCCACATACCTAAAGAACCTGTGGTTTACAGAGCAGCAGAACCTGCCAGTTTCCAGTAATCTATACAATATGCAGAGATCTGGGGTTTAAAGTAACAGGTATTCACTACTTACAGTTTCTTCAACACAGGACTGAGTTGTGTTTCCAAAAGGCTGATTCATAGACGTGCAAGAAGAGAAAATTACCAGATAAGTACAATGTGCATTATATATGTGTAACTTAGCATTTGTTATAAGGACTTGAATGAAAGGGTCCTCACACAACCTGCTGCACATTGTTTAAAAAACATATGCATCATCTAAAGAGGTGACCAGATGACAAAGGAGCATCCCAAATATTTGGATGATCTCAAAATATAAAGGAATTAGAGATAAAAAATGAAAGCTTCGAAAATAATCCTTTTGTGTAGTTAGTAAGTGCTGAATCTATCCTTATAGAAATGCTAGAGAATATCTTTAAAAGGTGATGAGCAATCAAAATAAGCCAAGGCTTCAGCCTTATCCATCAGTACTACAAACTTTTGAAAATGCCTAAAAGATGCAGTGCAGAGCCATAACTAATAACAGAAACTATCCCCGGAACTGCCTTGTGGCAGGACTAGAGTATTTGTGTTTGATGATTTTAAAATTCTGTCTTTATAAAAACATGAAAAGATATCAAAATGCTGCCATTCATCTCTATTATACACTCCATCCAAAACTAATTTAGTTTTAATCTTACAAATTAAGACAGTATTCTACTCACATAGGCGGTAACACACAGGTCATTTGATCCAGTAAAGTTTGCAGGTTTGTTCTTTTCAATAGTCTGATTTATTAGGGGAAAAACAAAAACCAACCAACCAAATAAATAAATAAAAAACACAAGAACCAAAACCCACACACAAATTTGTCAGCAGGCAGTTACTAATTTTAAGGGGTTTCTCCCTATATTATACAATGAGCCCTGACCTGATATGCCCTTTCAGTACATTTACAATATACATGTTGAAATATAATGATATCTCACAGAGTTTTTTTAAACATAGATGCACATACAAGATGCAAGCAGGTTAAAATTGTCAAGTATTTACTTACTAATTTTTTAATTTGGGGTAAACTTTCACTTCGTGTCTAATCTAACAACTAACTGGCACAAAGGAGGCTCTGCCTCACCCTCCAGTTTCACAGCTACTGTTCCTGTTTTCTTTTAGGCTGTTCTGTTCACATGATACTGCCGAGAGACAGTTCAAGGACCTAAGGCAGCAGAAAAACAACCTACAAAAGAAAATTAAACATTTTCTGCAGTGTAGCTTTCATAATAAACTCCCCACGGAATCAGAAGAATGGCAGATCGAGCACGTGGGATCACAAGGACACTCTCAGTTGCTACCTATCAGAGAGGTTTAACTGTTAACATGGAATATATGACATAAAGCTTGTTTAAAAAAAGCACAACTGAGAGCACGACGTTACTCCAAGAGTTGTTTTTCAAAACTATGTACCCCAGGTGCAATACAATCCTCAAACTAAAGTTAAGAGACAGACTTCATCTGTCTCTTAGTCTCATAAGGTCTTTGTTTTTAGAAGAGAGCCCAGCTATACTCTTCCCTTCCCCATCTATGCAAACAATACAGTAAACTGCTTAAACTTCTACCCACTGCAGTCAACATTTAAACACACATTTTAAAAAAAGGAAGACAATCTCAGTGATGATGGCTATAATCAATAGTAATTATAAATGCCATCTTGAAAGCAGCAAAAGGTGATGTAAAATAGAAGTCTATCACAGGAGCTTTCAGTTCTACAAAGTAGGAATTTTTACTTTTAATGCTTTACAAGGCATCATGCATCATCCTTGTGTAAATCAACTCATGTTGTGAATGAGACATTAGGAAAAGCAGCAAAAAGCAAGGTACTTGAAAAGAATACAGGATGTTACTTTAACAGTGGGTGTTACAGACAGTTCACAGAATAAAGATTTTAATAAAGATTACTTACCAAATTAAAAATGGCTATAATCAGCAAGGCACCAATAGTGATGACTGCTAAAGGAAGCCTAAGCAAAGGCATTGTTTCCACCTTTTCCGAGATAGCACAAAGATGGCGCAGAAAAGGCCACCTTTCTGAGCAGCACTTCTGTAATCACAAGTTGGTTGTTTCAGTAACACGGATAACGCTTTGATACGTGGGAAGAAATATTTCTAAACACAGAATACTCTCTGCAGAAGAGCGTCAAGAGTCTTCATTGGAATTTCATACACACACATATAAAAAATCCATCCACTCATATATACAGAAACACTGTATGTGCTGTCTAACTGTACTTATAAATTAATTATAAGACTTTATTCCATGGACAGAGCACACTTTTTTTCCCCTTTCACTTTTACACAGCTGGAGCCTGGTTCTATGAGAGACCATTTTCCTGGGAGACCACAATCACCACTCTGCAAGAAGACAATGCTCATATGTTCTCAACAGAACTTCAGAATTCCTGCTCACCCTTGGACCAGCACAACACAGATTTCATGAGTGGAAGAAACCCTCCAAATTCCTTTCCCTCTCCCACTCCTGTCTTGGACTGGAAAAGGACTATTTTTTAATTTTGTATCTTTGGACTCTATGTCACTAAGGGCCATCTCTATGTCACTATATATTTTTAAACAGTAATTGCATAGATATACTAATGCAAAGAAAAAGGAACTACAAATGCAAAATGTCCTAACTGATGTAATCATGAGTCTGGAATTCTAACAACTATGAAACTGTTGCCAGTAAATAATTCATACATTTGTAATTTTCGTGGGGTTTTACAAATGATTATGAAAACTAATCTTGCTTTCAAAATTTTATTTTAATATTGCCTCTGGTATAGAAAATATCAGGATTTACAACCAAAATTACGACAAAAGACAACTAGAAAACCAAAAATAAATTTTAAAAGCCCACCTTCACTCAACAAGTGTTAATATCTTCCTCCTCCCCATTTATTCTGGCACCCAAACAATTCTGAATCACAGTGAGAATTTTCAGACATGAAAATTTGTTTCAGACAATGAAATCTGGTATCCTGAGGTTCAAGGCTCCTGTAATTCCTATTGAAATTAACAGCTTGATTCACCATCCTAAAAGTCCAAATTGCCAAATTACCTCCATTCATTTTTGAAAACAGGAAACATTTTAAAATAAACTTACCATACATTTCTCAGCAAAGCACACGAACAAAATAAATACAATGATGACTGCAACAATTCCAAAAGAAATTCCTAGTTTTGCAGTTCTAAACAGAAGAGAAAGCATTAAACAAACCAGTGTTAAATGAAAAAAAAACCCAACATTCTAGCTGCAGTTCAGACTCATGTTTGCTAACAAAGCTTCTCTAAATTTAAATAGAATTTTTCTAATAGCAGGGGGTGACCACAACATCACACAGGTTATTGGTGCTCTGTTGCACAAATACTGATTTTAAGATATTCCTCTCCCTGACAGCCTGAACCCACCACCCTGTGCATAAGCCAGATGGAAATGGCACTGAAACAGCCATAAATAATCAAATAGGCCATAAACTTCAGAATTATCAAATATCTGCTTTCTTGGAGGTATGAAAAGTTTCCTACTTTCCTACTTGTTTCGTACTTCCTCTACAAACAAAAGGATCCCTGAGTATATTGTAACCACTTTATCTCATTTTTCTGTTGCTCACTCAATGTGCTTACAGTCAACTATTTTTATAAAACAGTATTTCTTACTTAGTCAATCATATCCTTGTGCATAATAAAAGCAAGTACAATATTGAAGAAATATCATATGGAAAGAAAATAGAAATATCTAGGCTCTTCTGCCAACAACACGAATCCAATCCTTCATTAGGAAGTCAATTAGTCCTAGGAGGTGTATTTTCTTAAATGAAAACCCTCAGGAACTCCAAAATACTTCAAGAACTTTCACACACGAGTTTCACTTCAGTTACTGGTTAATTTGAATCATAAATTATTAAAAAACTAACTTACTTTGGCATTATAAACATCTGTATCAGAAATATGCAGAGGAACACAAAACTGGCACATGCGAAGTAACTCTTCAGTTTTAGAATAGGAATGGTGCGATACTGAAACACAGATTATAAATCTTAATGACAACTCCAGCAAGTGTTCAAATTCTATTGCTTTTTTGTGATGACCTATATAAGCAAATTTACACTGTACTATTAAAAATATATGTAGAACTAAAAGGAAACAAAAGAAAACCACCAAATAAAATTCACTTGAGCATCTGCCAAGCAAATCAGCCCAGTCCAAAGGATAATTATAAAGTAGTATGTAAATAAGCACTTCACAGATGTACGTAGTCAAAATCCTTACAAAAAAGGATATACACAGAAATAAATCTAAAGTGTGTGCATATTCATATATACATACACACACCAGTAACTAAATTTAGTACAGCACAGTAAATTAAAGAATAGTTATTCAAACAGGAAAAATATACTGTACCTAACAAATAACAGTATTATACTTGCAATGAAACAGCCACAGAAAGCCAGGTAACTTCATTATGGATACAGAAATACTTTTTTAAAAAAACCAATCCAAAAGTCTCATTACTTTTGAGAGAGGTTCTTAATTAAGTTGCCAAATGCCTACTAACTTCTTATGACAAGAGTTTAACCACAGACTAGAGACAATCTCCTTTAATCTACAGAATTAGCATAATCAAGGGAGAACAACCAACTCAAATGAATCATGACATCTGCTTTCCATTAGCTACCAAAAACCTCTGTGTGTGTGCAGGCTTCTCCACAATCCAGTTTCAGAATGAAGACAGCTGCGACTATATTCTTAGACTGCTCTGAAGTGCAAATCAAAGACCAAAAAGGATTATTTTGCTCTTACCAACCTCTTTTTCAAGACCAGGTTCTGCAAAAATGAGTGAAAATCCACAGAAGCCATCCGATTTGCCACACCATGGACTGCACAGAGACACACACAGGTTACACAATGGACACACCAGGTACGCAAAGTATGCAAATGCATTGCTGTAGTTGAGACTCCACAATACACAGGGCGAGAGAGCCACTGTTACACACATGGGACTTCTGCAAGGCCTTCATGTTTCACAGTGTAACATATGAGCAGTTGGGTTTTTATGTACCTGACAGGCAGACCCAGAACACTCACAGTCAGCAGTGTCTGCCAGTTACGTGCAAAATGTAACCCCAGACCTGCCCTGTGGTTTACAAATAGGAAAGTATAGGAGCAGGCGTTAGAGATGGCTCACAGCCTCCAAAAACCTCCCCTAAATAATATCAGGCCTCTAATCAGGAATAGCTGAGGTACAGTAATAACAGCCTTGCTATCGTTTAGATGAAAGAAAGAGTTTTTCTTCTCAGGTTCACTGGTTTACATTTGATGGGAATTTAAATACTGTATTTTAAATCAAAAAAACCAACAACAAAACAACAACACTGCCTGTGCTTGTCTGCTTTTCTGGCAGGGATAAACTAACCAATCTTCTTCTTACTATTATGCTGTGTCACGCTGGATTTTTAATTAGTCTCTTACAAAAGATTCTCTGCTTCTTGTGAACACAAAATGCTCAAGGAATGTAAAATGTGTCAGTGCACCACAGACAGACAATTTACTTTCAGTGAACCAGACACTAAAGCAATTTTATTACTACCCCCAAAATTGTGTTTTGACTTTATACATAGGTTTTGTTGAGGATTGCACCTCATTTCCTGACACTTCTTATTTTAATAAACAGAACGCAAACACTAACTTCCTATCCCATCACTGCAGTTTGCCTTATTACTTTGGACAGTTGTAAGGAACAACAATAATTTCACTCTTTCATAGCACTATACCAACCACATTGAACAGCTAGATGAACTATTGGCTTCTACTCTCATTATATTCAAATTAAAATGAAAAGGGAACTAAAATAAGTAAAAAACAAACAAAGACCAGACAAAAACCCTGGTAACTTTTCATTTTTAAGAAGTAAATTTTACATCTACATTTAACACTGAGAATGCAGCTTATTCTCAAAGAAAGAGAAAAATAAAATACTGCATACTTTGTCGAACTGAGGCCCTCAATGGTTGACATCATTTCATCATAAATATCTTCTTCTATCCTTCCCTTCTGAGATGAATTTCTGAGAATGAAATGAAGTCAAGGTCACAAGTGCTACTCAGAAACAATTAACAGCTACGGAGAACCATACTTTATCAGTACACAAGTTGGATAAGCTACCAGGGAAGAGTTAAACAACAATCTACAAACTGATAAACATACACACCCCTAAGCACTTTACTAAGCATTTCTCTGGTTACTCAAATCATGCATTTGTTTCACAAGTGAAAACCATCTACATGGACTCAGTGGTCCAGGTACCATTGAAAGTATTTCTATATATTGTGCCAATTTTTTATTTCACTACAATGGCACACGTTAATACTACTCTCCAAAGGCATATATCTTGTGAAATATAACATATATCTACATACAATACTACAAACTGTATTTATATTGTACTATGACATTTACAAACAGATCTATGAGTAAGAAAACTAAAAGTTGAGGCAGCACAAGTAGTTCCAAAACACACATGTATACAATATGAGGTGTTTTGATTCGTTTTCCACTGCTCTTTAGGTCTCTTCCCTACTCCCCTCCATCCTGATACAGACCATAAAGCAAAATGGAACCTGAATGACTGATGGGCCAGTAACACTAGAATCTGATAACAATAACAAATGTGAATTGGGATGCCTTTTAAAGGCCAAAGGTTTTGGTGAACCTTTCTAATGCAGGAATACCATACACACAGCGATCAATCAACCAAAATATTACAGGAATACAGTGCACTGAGCTGCAAGAGGAGCACAAGTTTATGTCTTTTATAAAAAGAAAGTACTCAACAAACCTATCAGAAGTTCTCTGGCGCCCCGTGGAACACAACGGTATATCCTAAATCAAATATGGAATTAAGAAAAGTTACACACTCAGTAAATGGCAAACAACTACTGAAAATAAACTTCAGGGAGCTGCCAAAAAACATTTTTATTAAAAAAAACAAAAAAAAAAATCAAGAACCATTCTGAAACAGAAAACCTTATCAAAATCAATCTTTTCCAGCAATGTTTTCTGATTTAACAAGTGAGGATTTTCTGAGAAAAAGTTTTTTAGAAATAATTGAACACATCTTCCCTCTTATTTTTCTCCACACACTGAAATAATTAACAGCAACAGCAGCAAGTAGACTGGAAACCACTGCCACAAATCTTAATTACAGCTATCTGTCTACAGAGAGTAGAACAGCTTTCTGTGCCTTCAGAAGCACATCTACAAGCACGCACATCTCCTCCTTTCAGCTTCTGGGATGGGCAGATGGCAAGAAAAGTAAGTTTTCTTTAAGTTGGAAATCTTAAAAATCTTAAGAATTCTTAATCTTGAAAATTCTTTACTGACAAACTCCCGTAGCAGGCAGAGCATGTAGAGGGAACCGTATATTCCATACATTTTAAGCAAATGTTAAGTGCAACTTGAGGTTGGGATATTACCTTTTTCCCAAACCCACATGTAGCAAGCAGGACCCCAAGATCGAAAAATGTCAAGAGAAAAAAAGACAGTTTCCAAGTTTTCTTTGAAGGTTTAGTGTGAATATAGCACACCAGAGATAGGCAGAGCTTGAATACTGTGAAGTTCTGACAGAAACAGTTGCTGCAAAGATACCTTCTTAATTCTGCGCACACATTTAACACCAAGAGTAACAGCAGAAATTCAGCCACACAAGAAAGCCAGGTTTCAAGCTTCACACCACAGACAGGAGCAGTTTGCAACTGCTGGATGACAATCATTGCTTCAAACCTCACCTTTCTTCGCCTGCCTTGTGAACTTGAAGAGTCACTGCTCACACTTTCTCTGTGGTTCAGGTGGGCAAAGGGCCTGGCTGCTCCCCAGGACTCTAAATAACGCGTCATCCGAACAGATGCTCGCATCTTCAGCCCATCATTAACTCTTGTTTTAGGGAGATGATTATTTGACACACATTGTTTGGACTAACAGAAAACAGAAAGTTAGACAAATTACAAAGAAATGAAGCTCTGTGTTCTTGAGTAGTTCAGGGCTACAAAAAATCAAGCTATTTAGTAGGATTTAAACATCTATCAGCAATGCATCAGCCAACCTCAATTCCTTTATCTGATTTAATTAATGTGAGCTAAAGCAAATCATGACATAATGAATTTTCTTTGGATGCCTTTACAAGCCTTCGCTTGTAACACTGCAATGTTCAGAGCTCCTCATTTATTTATGATGATGCAAAGGATCTTATGAGCGATAATTTCCTTGCAGTCAACACAACAGCAGGGGAAAAAGATATCCAATTCCTGAGCTAGGGCGTATCAAAATAGTGGTTGGGAGAAGATCCCACAAATAACAGACTTGATATTAGATTATAGCCCTACATCACAGATGAAGAGTCAGGCAGTATATACGGGGTATACAACAATACCTTTTGGATCCAAAAGGAAGCTACAGCTACTAAATAAACCAATAGTGCAGTGACTGGTTATTCTCTAACATTGCACAGGTATCTTCAGGTGAGCAGGGACCATTTTAATAGACTTAGATATTCAATGTGAGAATATGTGTTGTGTACACGTAGGGAGGGTGGCTGTGCTGAATACATAAAACATGCAACAAAGATAAGATTGAGTTCTTGCTGATTAAAAGTGGCTCTATGACTGTACCTGAAGGAAAGTAGTTATAACTTTAATTCTTTTTTCTTTTTAAGTATTTTACTCAACCACAAGCTGAGTCAAACCAGCAACATTCCAGGTGTTTGCAGTTAGCAGGCTCTAAAGGGGCAACAAACAGGAACTTTCCACCTTGAAAAGCAGGTGAATCTTGCATCTAACATAATGAGGAAAATGTCAGAAGCTATTTTATAGAGAATATTTTATCTGAAAATGGTCACACAGTACAGGTGGGACTTCACAGGTGGCCACATAGTACAGGTGTGATTTCATTATTTCATCCCACCTTTCAACCTAGATTTGAGACAGGCACTTGATGTAAATACATAGTCAAACATTTGTGTATTGTTACTCTATGTGGACTAGATAAGAGGTTCCAGCATGACACTTCTTACCTTCAAGCTAATACTCATATCACAGAACAGTAGGCTGTCCTTTCAGATCTTAAGCTCAAAATCCAAGCAACTCAGATGACTCATATCACGCTTTAATTCTGCTCCCAAATTAAAACATGTATGCAGGACAGACAAACGTACTTAAAGTGTGTATATTTGAATAAATAAACGTGTTTAAAAACATACACATACCCTTGGATCAACTACTAAGTAGGTTTTGATATTCATGGATTCAAGGTAAGGATCCCTCAGGTGTCCATTCCCTTCTTCTACTTCATAAGCTCTCCCTAGGTGATTTAATGTTGCTTCAGTGATGTGCACACGGCTGAGAAGAGGAGAAAGAACAAGAGACCCAAACACTTACAAAAAGGTCACATTAAGCATTTCATTTACATTTCAATGGCTACTGCTGACATTTCTGCTTTTCAGCCATCTTGTGCTTTGGCAGCCAACTGCAAAACTCTGCCAGTACTTAAAAACCGTATTTGCAATCCTTTACTGCAGTTCCTCGCATATGTTTCATAGCAAGTATGCTAAAAACTGCTTCCTAGAATAAGATAGTATCAGTATAAAATTAAATTGAAATAAGCAGAGACATATAACACAAGAAGAAACGTGATCAAAGGAAATCTGATGACTGATAAGACAGACTCATAGGCAGGTTGTTTCAGATGGCAAGGGCTGCAAGGAAAGCTCACAAACAAAACGCAAGGAAGGACCGTCTCATGCTAGAAATGCATGTGGAGAGGAGGAGATGGTTACAAAGTCTGGAAAAAAGAAGCTGGAAAAGGGTTTTGGTCAACTAGAAGGATAATTCTGAAAGTGTCTTTTCCAACTCAAACAATCAGACGAGAGCATAACGCAGCAAAAACGGCAACACACCTCTAAGGGGAGCAGCTGGTATTTTTGTGTATGCATTCAGTTTCCCTCAAAAGTTATTTATAATAGTTCAGTGTCCTGAATCCTGTATTTCCATATAAATTACAATTAATATCTTTCCATAGAATTTCTCAACAAGAGAATTGAGTGTGTTCATAAAAAAGCATTTATTTTCTTATACTCCATTTTCTCTTTGTTCATCAGCTTTTCTCACTTTTCTCTGGTAGAGTGGTTAAAGACTGTGCTGACAGTCCTACAATCCCTCAGCACGGAACTGGGAACAGCATATTGCCAGAATGCAAGCTGACAGCACGCAGCACTCCTGCCTAACTGTAGAGAACCAGGGGATCACTGTCCCATCTGCCCCTGCTTTCTTACGCTGCACATAGGTTTGCCTAAAGATGGCTTAGCTAAGACCTGGAGACAATGGCTGTGGCTTCCCACAGGGAAGAACCAAAAATTCCTTTTGAAGCTAAAAGGTAAGGTGTTTGGAATATAAAGGATGCATGATTTTGTTTACTGGTAATTTTCTCAAAATGCTTTTTTCATTGATACCTGGATTACGAGGTCTTCCAATAGAGGTGAACCATCAGATCTGAAATTTTAAAGCTTGCTCTAAAGTATCATTTTCTCCCATAGGGACTGAACCACACTGGGTGATGTTTGCATTAACTGACTTTTAAACCAGCCATGTACTGCAGCAAGTTTTCTGTGGTTTTCCACTTATCTCAAAAGGCAGTACATTCGTTCACTATCTACCGTTTTCCACTTTACCAAGTTTCCTCTCCCCTCTTTCCCAAATCACACACTGCCATAATACATTTCAGATCTCACTGCAAACATCTTTCCACTTAAATTACCCTTCCTATGATTTCTCAGCAGTTACTAATGCTTACTGGATTCCAGGATCAGCACATAACCAAATCTGCTACCACTAAAGCTGCCTCTCAAAGGCAAGCTGTAACACGCACTATTGCACTTGCCACGCTGGTACAGAATACCTGACATACTGCACTCGATTTCCTATGCTAACAGGCCTGAGAATAATACGTTCTCATCTTTCAGGCATGTACATATTGGAGAGAATTGCTCATAAATGCATTTTTAATTTTGGTTTTATGCTAGCCCTTTCTGCTTTACTGGTGTATTACACTGCTGTGAACAAAAAGAATTTTTAAAACCAGAAAGAAGATGAACATGAGCACAACGAATCGAAACCCTTCCTCCCTGTGAGACTCAGCCTTCCACAAGTGGAAGGTCTCCTCTGGCTGGTTTTGAAACACATGATAAGGGGGTGCCAGACATGTATAGATATAGGAAGTATTAACTGTAATGTTTCAGAATCAGCTTGCCAACCTAAACCAACTTTGTTTTCTAACAGATTATCAAACATAACCACGAAGAATGTAATGGAATAATCAAAGTTTTCATGATTAGGCAACTGTCCTAACTGTGACTAAGAAAAGAATGTTTTCATGCCACATTCAGAGTCACGTTGTTTACTTTACCAACAAAAGAAACTTTACAACTCTGTATTCTTGTTTAATCATGCTGAGTCAACACACTAAAATACTCAATCTGGATGGTGTTGCAACTGTTAACCAAGCTCCAATTAGTTTTCTTTCTGTTTCGGTTACCAGTGTAAGAAAATAATTTGATATTCATATCCCCTTATCACTTCGCAGAAGTTAATTTTTAATTTACAAGCATATACCTAAAAGCTGTCTGAGACATAGAAATAGTAAGGAACCCTATAATGTTACTGGTTAGAAACACTTTCCAAGAGAAATCAATGCTTAAATGTGCCAATCAATTAATAAATATTAATTTTCACAGATTACCAAGAATCTACAAAATCATGGCCTCATTTGGGAACAGAAATTAAACTTTTAATGTGGTTCTTTTTGGTGCAGACTACAAAATGGTTTTTGTCTGACTTCTAATCCCCAGGTTGAATTTAGAAAATACTAGGAAAAAAATAGAAAAAAGTATATTTTCCTAAATGAGGAAAATACAAAATGCTAGTGTTTTTAAAAAAAATTTTTCTTTGTCCATTCTAATGAGCTTCTTCAAAAAGGCAGCATGAACGTCAACCTCAGACCCAACCCTCTGCACTGCTAAGCAGGACATGGCAAGTTACATTACTGCTTTGCCTCAGCTCTTCCAATTCAGGACTACTCAACTTTCCTTCCTACTCTGCCCACGACAAACGCTCTGCAGAAAGAATAAACAACCAACTGTTCCCAACTTCCCTCCTTTCTAATTTCTGAGTTGTGTTTTCTTGGGGAGTCATGGTGGTGAATACAGAGCTAAAATAAATCAAGGGGATTGATCGATATATTAACAGAAACACCATGTAAACACACAGCTTTGCCTTGTTGACATAAGTAGCAGATCTATCCTTTAGCTGAACTTACAGATATATAGTAGTAGTATCTGTGTGCACAACATGAATTAACTAAGTCAACATAATGCACTGCTGAAGACACACAAATTTCTCCAGTGAAGGGAAGGTCAAGAAGCAGTCAATTTGCCTAAGGACAGAATTTTACAGTTCATTGAAAACAGAATCAGAAAATATTAACATTTCACGGCTCTGGTAAGTACACATTTATCTTATTTTCATTATCCCATTATGAGGATTTGTGTCACAGCACAGTTACAAATTCCAGACCAGGATTCTGAAAACCATGATGGCAGAGTGAATGAGCAGCGAGAGGGAAGATCCTCACCCAGGCACACCCGCGGACTCCATGCGGTTCGCTAGGGACACATCGTGTGACCAGACGTCGTACTGCCACTTCCGGAGGCCGATCACACCACACAGCACGTTCCCAGAATGAATACCAACCCTCATGTTAATGTCCACTCCTGTGGCTTCTCTCACCTGCCTGTGGAGAGAGGAGGGTATTAGAACATGAGTTATACTTTTGACTTTCTCCCCTCCTCCTGGAGATCTGTTCAGGTTTAGTCTCATTACACCCTCAGTGCAAAAACAAGAGAGAAACTTACGCTACTATCCAACTACAGCTAATAAACACACTTTGAACGTTGACAACAAAACTACAGATTACTTCACTCTATATCTTTACTACATTAAAAAGCCTTCTGTGCTATACTTACTTTATTGCCTCACACATGTCGAGCCCCATTTTAACACAGTTCCTGGCATGAACTGGTAAGGACACAGGTAGGCCTGAGACACAGTAGTAACAGTCTCCCAGGATTTTTATTCTCATGCATTCGTTCTCCTGTGAAATTACAGTAAATGTATTTATCAGGAAAGAATGAACTGCAAGAAGCAAGTAGGTTAATGACACAAAAGCATTTCTGAAATAAAATCTTATTAGTTCCTGACTTCACTCCCGGAACTGTTTGTAAATGAGAAACTGCAAATAAAAATAAAATTGTTACAGAATTTACCATCTAAAGGATGAAATCTACCTATCTTTTAATCTTCATCTTTATTATAGGCATTTTTTCACCTTTTCTTCAATTTTTGCATGGCAGCCTCATGAATAATGTTGTGCAGTGTCATAAAACCTGCACAGAACTTAGGTTAACAATTAAGATGCCTAACCTGGTAGCTTTGCAGATGCAAAATGGGTATTTTTGATTCAAATATGACTAAGAAGGAAGCCAGCATACACTGCAGTTTGCTAATCACTAATAAAAAAACCCCACAATACTATGTGGCAGCAGAAAACTTCTTCCTAACTGTGCAACAGAGGACACTGGCTGGAGAGAAGAAAGGGGAAGAGAAAAGGGCTCCTCATACTGTCTTTTGTTAAAACATTACTGAAGAATTTAAACTACAAAGGTTGCAAGGAAGCCAAGGTAAATTCTGTGAGGTTGTCTAGTATTTGACTGATGAGTAGAGATGGCCTACTTTGGGCAAGCTGACTCCTTTAGCTGCCCAACCCTCCCTCTATGGAAAGAGACCAGCAATTCTTCAATCAACTCCAAAATACCCTAATTTACAACCAGCCCTAATAAGTTACAATGCAGCAAAGTAAGCTGCTCTCCCTCATCAATGAAAGCTTTAAAGGAACATCCATCCACCATTCTGCACCATCTTAAGCCATCCAGTAGGTTCTGCCTTGTGCTTCAGTTTCAGAGACCATCAGGGGAACCTTAGCTCTAGGTTAGAGCTGTTAGATTTCAATATCCAGCTCTGTGTCCAGGTTAGCCATCAACTTTTATTAGGTGAACTGCAGTCTTTAACGTTTTTACATTATGGAAAAGACGACAGAGAATGCTCCCCAACAGAACAGAAATAGCACAAAAAGCAGGAATCTCTCCTCATGGCTCAACCACAGAGTTGCAAAAGACCTTGACTCACTAAATCCATAGTTTTTTTAAATAGTGCAATTTGCAGACAGGAGTGAGAAATTAAAGCATATCACTCAAAATCCAGAATTTTTTCTATATGAGGAACAGTTGCAAAACAATCACCAAATGTCTTTAACCTCAGCTCCTGCTGTGGCATGTAAAGCTCGTGGCAACCAAGACGAGATGATTTGTTCAATGTGTTCTTAATAGCTGTTTCACAAGAATACAGTTACAATGCAGTGAGTACGACTCTTATTTGCCAGTACCTGAAGTTTCAAAAAGCAACTGAATTCATATAAATGCAAAGATCAGCAATGCCATTTAGTTAAAAATGTCACCTAGGATTTTAGTCAGGTTTTAATCACCAATATATTTATGAATTTATTCAACGACATCCACAAAGGTTTAATTAAAGCAATTTCACTCCTCTGCTATATTAATAATATCAGACTTCTCTCACTTTTCCTCAAGAATTTTTAGAATTTCACAAAACCAAGGTCTTCCAAGTCCATTGATATTCTAATTTTCATATAGCCAATTATGAAACCAAACCAACAACTTTAAATCATGGGAAGTTTTGATAGGTAGCCATTAGTCAACTTATGCTTTCCCAATGCTAAATTTCTAGAACAAGAATTGGGTTAGTATTTGGTTTTTTGACGACACATAGGATACAACAAAATGCAGCATTTTTATAAGGCTATATTTGCCTTATAATACTAACAGAAAGATCAATGGATAAGACAGAACATATATGCAAGATTAAAGTCAGTTTTAGAGGATAACAGAAATCACCACACAGTCAAACATGCAAGCATATGTATGATACAGTCTCTGTAATCTGAGAACTCAGTTTGTGATTACAGTTGCAAAGAAATTAACCTCAAGAAGCACTTGAAGTGGTTAAGAATGACTGCCAGCCTGAACAGTCAGCAGTGAGGTTATGTCTTAACAGGAACCATTTTAATCAGCATCCCATTCTTACACTTCTCTGTTAGTATCCATTACAAAGTATTACTCCTGAGCTAAAGAACTGCTTGGTCTGATGCAGTGTGACTGAATTTACGAATTTAAATGAGTGCCTGAGAGTTCTCTGTTTGTAGAACAAACAAACATCCTAACTGAACACAGCAAAGCTCCCCAATAAAGCTTGCATACAGTACCTCTTACAGCCCTATTACAATCGTTCACTGCTATGAGATAATACCCTGAACAATAAATATAAACCTCTAGACTCAAGAATTGGCATTAGAGTAACCACTTGCTAAATTTCCCATTTTGTTTTAAATTTTGCTTTAATGTGATTTTGCTGGTTAGCTTTAGAGCCAAAGCAGCCTTCCCTTCCTGACTCCAGAAGTACTAACACCAACTGCCTTCTGTCTTGTGGAAAGACTTCCGGTTTTGTTTTTTCCCCCTCAATGGTGGCCTTTGTTCCTACTGCACAACAAACTGCAACACCTACCTTTGCAATCTGATCGAACTTTCCAAAAAGTTCATTCAGCATCACTACCAGCTCCTTAGGAGAGCAGTCACTGGCAAGGCGAGTAAATCCTACGATGTCTGCATAAAGAATGCTAGAGAAGAACAAAAGGAAAGAACAAGATAACTGAAATATGAAGATATGTCTCTTTCACAGTCAGCTTAAATATTAAAATTCATTTAATACACAGTATGTCTCTTTCTGGAAAACAACTCCAGAAAAAAAGGGTTCAAGTATCTGAACTAATTAGGAAGACAGCACATCGATTCAACAGTCATCATCCTCCTGCAACAGGAAAGAAGCTCACTTCAGCCTGAAAGTCCACCTCCAAATTTTAATTTCACTGGACCACAAATCAGCACCTTATATTAGTAGAATTACTTCTAGAGTTCTCACTTACCTAACATTTTGATGCCTTTTTACATATAGACTGTGGAAGTTGTTGTCATGCATTTGCCTATTGTCATTAGTTTCCTTTAGTCGCTCTATGATTGCAAGCTTCATTTCCATAGAGATATGAGCTGGCAGTATGGATAAAAGCAAATTTTCCTAAAAAGAGAGGGGAAAAAAGTTAATGATGCAAAATTCTTAACACAGTAAATTTGAACTGCAGGATTTTAGTGATTGAAAGAAGAAATTTAAAAAACAAACAAACAAAACCCGCCTTTAATCACATAGTTTTTGAGTAATGTGCATCAGATTTTCTGAAAAGACTTTTACATTTCTGTTCTCAAAAATCACTGATTTAACTTAAGTATGGGGTTTGTTCCTTGAGACCTAGATGTGACATCTCTCTAACCATTAAACACACAAAAAATCAGTACTCAATGCTACAATTTCTGGATAAATGAAAATTTGTTTTGTCCACCAGTCTCATTGTTATGTTAGCATTATCTGATAAAGCTACTGGTAACAAACAATCTATACAGTATTAAAAACCCTTGTGAATTTTCAAATGCTGGAAAAGCAGCAACGAATACAAAAGTGTCAATAATAACGCTGCTGTAGCTTTAATGAACCAGGAACTGATGCCACTGAAATAAAGTCTTTTGAACTGAGTGAGGACACAGACTCTTCAAAACCCACTAACGTTGTTAGACCATTCAATGAACTGCTTTAGGCTGGCTTTGACCTAAAAGACTTTTGTTCAAAGAAGACCCTGATAAGTTGCTGGGCAGCAGAGGAAGACAAAAAGAGAGCACTTTTAACCCAGGAAGTGCTCTACCACCTCAGAAAGAGTCGCCACAGAAGACAAAATATTGTGTGGAGCAACTCCAAGAAGGAACTTTTTCAGATGATATTGCCAGCGAAGTCAACACGTTGTGTATCTGAGTAAAATGCTGTCCCTTTTGACCAGATCTTTGTCCCCTTTTCCTGAATACTCAATGCAGCAGCGTACAGCCAGCAGTAAGCTGTCAGGGTTACTTAATCAGTGTCTGCCATCAAAAAGAAATGCCTTGGGATCAGAGTGGGAGAAGGAAGTCCTTGAGCAACACACTGGACTACACTAGGTACAGACAGCAGTTTCATTTGAAATTGCCCCAGAAGCACCTCCTTCCCCTCCTCTAGCATTTTAATGACTTGTGGAGTCAAAGTTGGGGAACAATTTAAACTGAGGTAGGTTCTCAGTGAATGTAATGGGGCCATCTGAGACTGACACATTACACAGTTTTCAAGGGAGCGATGATGAACCCTGAACTGCATTTCTCACATCATTTTCACTGTGAAAAACTGGGTGGCAAAAAGAAGACTCAAAATTGTGTGGCAAATTATAACACAGATGAAAAGAATGTTGTCCATAGAATTAAACACATCTACACTTCAAAAAAGCAACCATTAAAAAAAACCCACAACACAAACACAACCATGAAAGTTACCACATCACCCAAAGAATGAAAGCACACTGCCTGTGTAAGCTGATTAGATGCTTCCCTGGCCGCTGCATGGGGAAATTCTGCCAGGACTTTGATGCAGATTCGTCATTTCATCTCACAAGATTAGTATCAGAGGACATATCGCACTAGCAGCGTGGCATTTTGCAGTTCAATCAAGTCAGCCACTTTTCAGCCCCTTCATTTTATCTAACTGGTGGGCAGAGAACTCAGTACACACCAGCCTTCTAGAGCTGTTGTCCTTAATGCTGCTTGTAGCAGGATAAAAGAAGAAAGGTACTCTAGTTTCAGCTTTGATATTCTTTACAATCTTTCCTCAGTAAGGAACTCATGCTCCTTGTTTAGTCTTTAAATATCACTGGAGTTAATAGAAATAAACATTGTCATACTTGAATAGTGTAATCTATTATATGATTCTTTTCTCTCTTAGGCTTTTCTCCTTGTAGCAAAAGAAAAATAGTTTGAGACAAGAAAATATAAGAACAAACACTACTTTGGAATTCAAAACAAAAAAATGTGACCAAGGGAAGCATGAAACTAACTCTTGAAATCACCGTAAAAGTTATTTTTCAGGGCACTAAGGGTACACTCCTTTAAATCACCTTGGATCACTACCAGTGACATTTTACACTAGGAAAAAAGTAACTAAAATAACTGACAATTACATTCCTGTTACAAATACTGTGATTGTCATACAGACAAGCCACAGAGAACAGCTTCCTCCCTTTAACTTCCTTCTTTTGTTACAAACGGCACAGTTTTTATTTTTGACTCTAGGTGGGTACCACAAAGATTGTACCAAGCCTTTCAACATGCATTAGCCACCAACCTCATAAAATCAGAGACTTTACAAATGAAAACAGTTCATAACAGGAATTAGTTCACTCACTTGTTGCCTCTTTTCAATCTTCAGTTTCATTCGGACCTGAATGCACTTCAATGTGTATCTATACAAATCCCACGAAGCAACCTGCATTTGGCGTTTGTGAAACGCACCCATCAGGTTACCACAAAGAAAAATGACAGCATTGGCAAGTAGCTGCACGAGAAGAAAAATATTTACCTAATGCAGAACAGTCATTGATACTTCACCAATACATGTATCAGTCACTTAAAAACAATTAATCCCAGGTCACATTCACTTTTTCTCACCACACCAAGTCAATAACGCTGCAATTAGCCAGGATGTACCTGGGAAACATAAGCTAACTTTCACTGTATGTACAAAGATACAGTAGGACAAGGAAACAGAAAATTCTGCTGTAACATTTAGCATCTATTGGCAGGCACCAGTGTTTGATTTAGGGAGAAATCAGTCTACAAACTCACACATCAGCATGCTGTGTGGAGTCTGACACGCCTGCATCAAAAGACCTGGGGTGCTCCTTTGAACACACCTTATTAATAAGCGTTGGAAACCCTGAAGCACCCAGGCCCTGCTGACTCCCCAGGGCAGCAGTGGCCTTTTTTGATCCACCCTGTAGGCAGTGCCAGATGAACTTAGATAAACTCATCTGAAACAGCACAAGACCATAAAGAATGATTGTGACAGAGTTTGTCATATTTTGAGTAGTTTAGTTAAAAAATTAAAATAATAATTCTGCTTCTTCCACTGAGGCCAGAAAACCAAAATGCATTATAGATTAAAATAACTTCAATTTTATGAAAAGCATGCAAAACACATGAGGCCCAAATCCATGAATAGAAACATCCATGTGGAAGTCTGGAACTTACCTGAACAGATTACTTATGCCAATATAAAATGGTAAATGACTAAGGTACTTAATGAGTTGATGAAGTAGTATTTCCTTACCTGAAATAGAAGGGTTTCCTTGTTTTCCTGAGAATTCATGCTTACCACAATGCTTAGAACAATAATATGTGAGAGAGCAGAAAGAACACTAATTATGACAGCACCTCTCATCCCAAAGGGTAGCATGGTATAAACTGTGAAGATTATGAAGAGAAAGAACGGCACCTTTGGAAAGAGAGAAAGAAAATAATGTAGAAAAAGAATGACACATACATGTTACTAAGTGCCTGCCAAAAATCAACATTAAGGAACTATTACTAAATGACTACAACACAAGACATTGGCCTGCAACACCAAAAGCAGCAAACCCAAATCTTGCTTCGTTATATGTTTGTACTTATATACTTAACAACAGTAGATTCTGTTTTTCCCTAAGGTAACAGTTTCTTCCTTAAGTTAAAAAATACCGAATAGCAACTGTAAATACACGGTGCTGAATCCAGGACATAACACAAATCAGATTTTTGTTGTTTAACTGATAATGTTTATCTTTATTTGAAATAAAGAGGAGAAAGGGAAGAGTCAGTAAAACAAGATAAAAAGTCCTTTTTATTTAATTAAAAACTCTTCTGTTTACATTATAAGAGTTTAGGAGGAGTTTCCTACAGATTATAATATTTTTGGCATCATGAAATCACCAGTCTTCTGTTCAGAGATACCAAGCAATGAACTTTAGCCACACCTAGCTATGCCAGGATGTGTCATTAGTTCTTATTGTTCACTTCACCTCTCCTACTGATTTGAAAACATGCTCCCTGGGGCACACCCAGCTCTGGAGTCCTTTTATAGATTTCTTGAACACTACTTTGACCCACATAAATTAATAAAGTATTATTAATGAAAAATTCTCTTAAACATGAATTCATAGTAATTAAGATTCAGTAAAAATCTTAAATGAAAATACAATTCAATGACAACTCAAAGATGCAATTCCTGCATAGATTTACAGTTATCCAATTTTCTTAGCTAAACTGCATTTTCACTATAATAAAGAATACAAACGAAAATTCACTATAATAAAACAAAAAAAACAAATTAAGAAAGTGAACTTAAACCTCAAGAAACAAATTACATTGTTCTACCATTCAGAAAGAAATAAAGCTCAAAGAGTTTCATACATAAACTGACTACCAGTTCTATGCAAATACTTGAACGAACAAGATATACATACCTGTTCCCACAGTTGATAATCATCTTCTTTTTCAAAAAGAGATACATATCCTATGATTAAGAAGCAAATCCAAATCATAACTCCAAATAACGCCAACCATCTCCGAAAGAGGGATTCAATACATAAAAGTAAGTACATGACTGCAAATATGACAAGAGCAGCACATACTGCAATAATGAAGGCAAGATGGTAATGTGGTTCCTGTAAAAGCAAAACAAAGTGTCATATTTGGTCTAAAGGTCACCCTTACAAATAAATAGAATATGCATCTATTCTGCCCTGGAAACAGTAGACGATTTGTGGCAGCATTAACATTTTCTGATATTTACACATACAGAGCTAATATAATAAATACTATTATAGACACCCAGTCTACTCCAGTTTCACCACTATTACTTCCCAAATGAGTGGTTTGGGGTTTGTCTTTTAAGTTAAGTTCTAACTATAAAACAATGTACAATGCATTTAAGGAGTTCAAGCTTTGCTAAAAGGAGTGTAACAGCCCTTTTCCCAAGTTTTACAGGAGATTACTTGTAATATATAAATAATGTTGCTATTTTTTTGGTTTTTAAAAAAATAAAAACTAAGAGAGATACAAGTGCAGTTGGTAAGAGGAGATTTGTTGCTAAAGAGAGACTTAAAGACACTTTATCATGAAGAAGAGTACTTGGAAAGCAGTGTTAGAAGGTAATGAAGAATTACAACACTTCCTTATTACCTTCTTACAACATTATCTTTAAAACAACTACCTTTTTTACCAGCTGTTAACTGGGCTGGCTTGAAGAACAACTAATTTCTTAACAGAAAATCATATTATGCTACACAAAAAAAAAACGTTTAAAAGCTGCACATTTCCTATGCCTATAGAATCCCTGCTCTTTGCTAACTAACTATTGATTCAACATATCACCTACTGGGAGATTTCTGTTGTTTTATTACTCAAAAAAAGAAAAATAATGGGAATTAATATCTACAAATCCTTTAAAGAAAAAACTTTGGAATTCATAACCAATGAATCACTATATTACTTTCTGTTTCTCAGATTACTCTAAAAAGAAAACATCAGACATGCAGGACATTTTAACTTATGTTCTTGTTTCTTCCTTAGCCCCTTTACCCTTTATTACTTATGTACTATCATATCTACCATTTAGCATAGATTGATTTCTTCAAAACAAATAGGAAGGAAAGAAGAATCTTTATAGTAACTGTGCATGTGTCTGACACTGTCGCCTCTTCTACCCTGTCCCTTCCAAAACATACACAGCATTACATACACAATTATTTGATTTATTTCAACATTGCAACTTCAATACCATGTGGCTCAAAAAATTATTTAGCTAGAAAAGTTGCGTGTGCTGTTATAGTAATTCCTCATCATTTGTGAAAACACTGAATTCAAAGAAAAAAGTATACTCACATCAGTGACAAAAAAGATTATAATTAGAGTAGTCCAGAAGATGATTGAAATGAAGAGCAGCAATAGCAGAAGTGGATGCTGCTGGCTTGTATAGTGGTACTTCTCATAGAGCGGGTCTGATATCCTGCAGTCATCGTTTTCGTTGAAGAAGTATTTACCTTTAGTTGGCATCTTCTCCCAGCCTGGCTGCTACTTCTCTCAGTTCCCAGTGCACACAAGAAAACACAGCTGAAGCTACTGCTTCAAAGAGTTTTTCCTTTACACTGCTGCCTCCAAGATCTTTAGTTGCACCACATAACTCACGTTCTCTAGTTTTACTTCTCATGAGCATTGGAAATAGGATGTTAATGCAATCAAAAGCAAAAGTCAGCCTCCCCACAACCATGGGCAATTCATCATCAGTTATGTGCATTAATCTCTAAGATCAACTTGTGTTCGTGCAGGTAGAAGATTCTGGCATGGGGTTTTCTCAATTATTATTTTGCAGGTCTCTAAGTCCTTCCCACAAGCTTGAGTCTCAGTTCTTGGGATGAACTCTGCAGAGAGACAGTATTAGCAAATTAATGTATTCAGTTAAGTATACACAGCATCCCTCAAGGAGGGGGAAATCACCCTACATTCCTTAAACTTTCTACCTGCATGCTGTAACCAGAGAGCAGAAGTTGTTTCTTGCTGGCAGGTTGGAAGCCCAACAGCCCTGTGCGCGGGCAACGCTGCCCAGCAGCCGCAGAGCTGGAGCAGCGCTCACCAAGCACTGCTCTGCGCACACCACTGCTCCTTTCTCTAGCAACTGAAACATTTACAGATGAAAACGTACTAAAATTCTTTTGTTTCCTTTTGAGCAAATGACAGTTTCCACAAGCCAACAGTGTAACTGAATACTAACAGCTCTTTTGAGGCTGTGCACACCTGTGTGTATGCATATATATATATAGATAAAATCACAATACACATTGTTTGCATCCTTTTTCAAAACATACATCTTAAAATTTAAGAAATCCTTTCTTTATTCCTTTCACACTTTTAATTAAAAGGCAGGAAAATGAGAAAAGAATGCTGCTGTCCAAGTTAAAATTCATTAACCTTTTTATTTTAACTTAACATCTAGTTGTAGTTCTATATATTTCATTCAACTGTAATTAATAGTGTTTCCAAGGCAATAGATGTGTCCTGTTAAGAACGAACATTAAGGAATGAACTGTATTGTTAATTACTAATGACCAGTGTTTTTCAAACAGATACATCAATACAGCTCACGCAATGCCAAGAGATGTAAAACAAAAAAAAGCAGGGGGATGGGATGGAGGGAAGCATGAAAAACAGGATTTCAGAAGAAGTCATTAAAACTTGATAACAGGACAATTTATTTGCCTCTTGACTGCCATCACCATGGCACCCAAGGCCAGTGCTCTGGAGAGAAAGAACCTGCTAAAAAACTTGTATAAAACGAAATCCTAGCCAGTTTGTCTTAGGCTATTTAATACCAAAGAAAAATTACTTCACAGCTTGCTTTCTGTAATTTATTCTTCTGACCGTGCCATTTAAAAAACAATACCAGGTACAATCTCTACTTTACAGAACTATACTGTGTGGGTGTGCTTCAGTTATCTAATGTTCCAAAGATGAAAAAGATGTCAAATGTCAGCTTGGCATTATCTCTGAACAATATTTAAGAGTTTTACAGGACACGAGGCTGAAGAGATATGTCTCTTCAATGGTTTAATCCATTTTAATAAAAAAGAGATTGCTACCTTATCAATTTGCTTATTCCTCTGCTGATCTTCATAGAGGTACAGTACAATGAATTATGAATAGCTCCTTGGTCATAAAATTTTCTTCTCAAAACTATTAGGTAAAGAAATCCCCAAACAGTTATCTATGGGTTTACTAAGTATCTATAATGCACTGCATAAATACTACTTTGAGATGAATGCTTCAACTCTGAATGACTTCAATTTGCATCCCATGTCCCACTGCCACTACCACTCCCTTTTTAAAACAATACCCCAAAGCAATTTGTGCTCATTCAGGATGAGTTAAATATTTTTTAAATTGCAAATTATTTGCAACACACGAAATAAGCTATTTGAGTATTGTGCAATTATGCATTAGTTGAATAAACGCATTTTTACATGTGACAAAAGTAATGACCTGCCAATCATCATCCTAGAGTCAAAACCAGAAATATACACACACATATTAATATAGATACTGTATTTCAGCTCCCAAACCACTAAAAACCTTTAAAGAGCTTTTTGCTTTTTTTCTAACTTTACTGGCATTACCTCTTTCCATTAACACATAAGACAATTTTTCATTTAAGAAACTTTAATAGATCTAGTTGAAAGTCACTGCTTTTTGTGCCTTTCCCCCTTCTCTGATTTTTTTCCAGCAGTCTTCTTAAATGTAGAATCATAGAATCATAGGGCTGGAAGAGACCTCCGAGATCATGGAGTTCAACCGTGCCTGTCTCCCTAATAAACCATAACCCTAAGAAACTCATTTACCCGTCTTTTAAACACCTCCAGGGATGGAGACTCCACCACCTCCCTGGGCAACCTGTTCCAATCACTGAACACTCTCTCAGTGAAGAAATTCTTCCTAAAGTCCATTTTAAACCTGCCCTGGCGCAACCCGCGGCCATTCCCTCTCATGCTCTCGCTTGTCACTTGCAAGAAGAGAGCAGCACCCACCCCATCACAACCTCCTGTCAGGTAGTTGTAAACAGTGATGAGGTCTCCTCTCAGCCTCCTCTTCTCTAAGCCAAACAACCCCAGTTCCCTCAGCTGTTCCTTGTAGGACTTGTTCTCCAGCCCCTTCACCAGCCTCGTCGCCCTTCTCTGGACGCGCTCCAGCGCCTCAATGTCCTTCTTGTAGTGAGGGGCCCAGAACTGCACAAAGCACTCGAGGTGTGGCCTCACCAGTGCTGAGTACAGGGGCACAATCACCTCCCCTTTCCTGCTGGCCACCCTGTTTCTAATACAGGCCAAGATGCCATTGGCTCTCTTGGCCACCTGGGCCACTGCTGGCTCATGTTCAGCCAGCTGTCAACCAACACCCCCAGGTCCTTCTCCTCCAGGCAGCTCTCCAGCCACTCATCTCCAAGCCTGTAACGCTGCATGGGGTTGTTGTGACCTAAATGGAGGACTCTGCACTTGGCCTTGTTGAACTTCATCTCACTGGTCTCAGTCCATCGATCCAGCCTGTCCAGATCTCTCAGCAGAGCCTCCCTTGAGAGACAGAAAGATTTTTGTCTCACAGATGGCATCACACACCAGTAAAATCATCAATTTAACACACTCCTGATTACATATTTAAGGATCACATGAGCACTGCACACCACAGCATCACTTATACTTTTTTAGGTCATTGCTTCTTGGAAATTTGTCATTCTGACACCACAAGAGGTATAACCCTGAAACAGCAACAGGCCAAAAAAAAACAAAGAGCATCAGTGGGAAACACACCAAGCTAAATGGGGACTGGATCTGGGTTACTGCCACAGAACCATGGAGCTCTGATCAAAAGTTTATGGAGAAAACACCCGATTTCTTTTGAAGTCTTCATTGTGTTCTGAAGAATCAGAAAGGAGAAGGAGTAATTTGGCATCTAGATTGGTGTATATATAAGAAATAACCCCAGCAGTACAAGTTGGAAACTGCACCGAGAACCTAGAGAAATGTCTACCAAACAAACAAACATGATTTAGTCAGATCTGGGTGAGCTCCACAGCCATCTGCATGCTAATTAATGTGAAAAATATTTGGTCAGATAGAGAAACTTGCCCAATGAATATGTAAGAACAAACACTGGACATGTGATAGGTATTAAAAAAAAAAACCAACAACACGATTCCTTCCAGAACATGAATCAGAACACCTACAGACTTCCAAATCTACTCTGCTCCCAGCCCCTGGGAACAAGGTTGTGTCACAGTCAGCAACAGAAACTTATCAAAGCAAGTAATGGGTGCACACACACAGCCACCTTTCACTTGCAAGCAAGAACAACAACATCTCTGTTTTCCACAAACCTGGGTATTTCTGACTGTCCTGCACTTTCTTTCCCATAGACAGGAATTATCAAGCATCACTAAACTCTCCGGTCCCCTACTGACAAACATGGGATTTTGTTACAAAAAATATGAAAGCAAACATTTCATTCAGCTGCTGGGCTTGGACTGAAGGTCTTTTGTTCTCCCGGGACAGCTAAAACTGTCCACAGTGCTTTGTGTCAATACACAACATTTTCTTAAGACCTGGCCTGGACTCAACAGTTGCCGAATAGACACAACTGTACCACAGGGCCTACAGAGACAAAGTGTTTTAAAGAAAACTAACTGAAACGTGATACCATGGGCTGCACTGACAAGTCCTACTACAAAAGTCAGAGAAGCTTCTTTCTTTAGCAGTTTGCTCAAGATAAATAGCCACAAAAAAATCAAGTCTCTTCACCAGGAAGGTTTTGCAGACAAGGCAAATCAGATAGTGGGTGAAAACGCAACTCTTTCAGCAAGGAATTCCCTCATTTCCCATCTCCAGACTTGTTATAAACAGTGTGAAGGTATCACAGCCTTCCCCTCACATGTGTGCACTGCAAGTACATTTTCATAATATGGGCAGTTACTAAACAAAGCATTCTTCCTCCCATCTTATTTTCTAAAGAGGGTATTGCTACTTTCTAAGGCACAGCAGCACTGTATTTTCCATTCTAACAGCCAACTGTCAGCCTCAAATTTCATTCTCTATTTAGGTGACCATAAGTAAAATAATGTATTTGTGAGAGGAAGGTGCTTTTTGCCCCCCAGCAATTAATCCAGCCCTACCTGTGCACACTCCAACCAGCACAGATGAAGCAAGCGCTGAACAGCCAGGAAAATTAAGTCGATTTTTCAATCAACTTGAAATAGAATCACATCAAATTCTTGCATTTCATAAGCTCCTTGAAACTTCTGGCTGCAAAAGTTCTATTTCTCTGAAAAAAATACTGAATGGGCAAATGCAGTAAAGCTCCAGGCTCCTCAAGATGCCTCAAAATATTGAGATTAAAACACTGGCTTCAGTCTATGTCCTGCTAATAACTAAATGGTCTTGCCCTGGGGCCCCTGCTCTTTCAACCAGCTCTTCTGTTTCAGTTCCAGTGGCCTTCCCTGCTGAAGGAACAACTGCCTCACCTCCATAAAGTCCCTAGTCCCCACTGGTAGGAGCTGCTTTTCTAAGCACATCCATCCCAATTATCTCCTGGCCATCTACTTTCCACCTAGAGCTCAAGTAACTAGCAGAAGCTCGTCAGTTTTCTCTCCCAACATGCAGGTGCAATTGTTTCAGGCACACTGCACTGGGCCTTTTTTTTCTTTTTCACAGGCACTGCAGGTCACACATCAGCCCAACGGTGTTGATGCATTGGGTCACTTCAGCACTTCCCTCCTCACCATCTGTCTGCAAGGAGCAATGCGAGGGCAGTGGAGGAAAGGGGAGAACACTGAAGGCATTGAGAGAGCAGAAAGCCACTCACCACAGTGACTTCCCTCTTGAACTGTTGCACAAAGAGCATTCTCCCCCCAGCAGTGCAAGGTGGAGCAACAGAAAGAATGATACAAAAATCAGACTGAAAACAACAGAACAGTTCTTGGTATGTCCCTCCTTCATGCTTCTGTATTTGTAGAGCATGAACAGTCTTCAGGTGTAGCTTGGTCGCAGGCTGGGGAGTGGGTCTGACAAAGCTGCACCCTCCTGCCCACTCGCTCACTCATGCAGCAGAATGCACAGATGAGCAGTGATCACATTTTTCTCCCCTCTCTTAAGAGTAGTATTCACAGTAGCTACTGACCAAGTTAATGCCTTTACAAATAGGATCCGAGTATGTTGCAGTTCAGTTCTTCATTTCAGAACTACTAATGTATTCACAAACACATCCACAGTAACCACCTGGGCAATTTTCAAACTATTTTTTATGTATCTGGTCATTTGCCAGGGGCTCAAGTCTTGCTCAGCTAAAGCTGTCTTTTTACTAAAAAACAGTCTCGCCCATGAAATACTTAATAGCAAGAACCAAGAGAAGTGATATATGTTGCCTTATTCCTCTCAATAACTGCCGCACAAAAGCAAGCAGAACCAGTTTTTCCATCTTTAACTACAGCACCAAAGGCAGAGGGTACAGTTTTGATTTTCATTCCATCTTCTGCTTTGCACAAATGACAACAGTGTTTCTGAAATTACTTTAGCAATTTAGCGATTTCCATGACACGAATGATTGCTGACCACAATTACCCATTAGCAGATATTAAAAGGGAATCAGGAATCCATAAACATTCAGTAGAATAATTGAAGGAGATTAGTAGATGAATTATGAATCTCTAAAATAATCTCCAGTGTAGTGGACTCCACAGCTAATTCAGTCTAGGAAATGAACGTTACCAACCCAAACGTACACTACAGGAAATACCATTCATGTTAAAGATAACACTTCTTCCTTTTAGACTTTGCTTTCAAATGCTGGCCTGTGGTCACCTTTTTTTTACTCCTACAAAAACATTACATGGAGAACAGATGCATTTTTAATCATCTATCTGCTAGCAATGGTACATATTACTTGTACAGGCAAGTTTCATTACAAGGTAAACCTTTTTTGAATATGTTAAAGGTTTTTACGTGACACCTTACGTTTCTTAACTGTGTTTATTTTCTGAAAAGCTCTTTCCAATACAGTAAAATCTTACCTGTATTTACCTTCTATTTTCTTGCAAAAAGTGAGCATACCCACTTCAACATATCATTACTCAAAACTATATTTACACATAAAAAAAAGGCAAACCAAAGAAGCCTGTCATTTGGAAAAACAGAAAAATCAGGTGGCAGAAAAAAATACCACCACATATCAGAACAATCAGAGTAAAATACAACAGTCCATCACCTAGACTGCACCCGTGAACACTGAGAGCCACAGCAATGATAGTGCTAAACATACTGCAAAGAAGGTGTTGAAATTGAACTTTTTAAATTCATGTTCTTATTTCAGTAGATTGCTGCTTCTTGTGCCATTTGTTCCACAATAGCCTTTAAAAGAGGAATAACGAGTTGCGTAATTTGAAAACAATTTTTCAATCACTAGTAGAAGTGGAAGATGTGAAATAACAGAGGCTGTGGTTTCACAGACCTCTGAGCCCAGCAGCCAGCTCAGACCTCCAAAGGAGGTCTCACCCACTTGGGCCCCCTGCACAGCCTGCCTGCCCAGGCACCCAGCTCCTGCCGGGCTCCCTGCAGAGCCTGTTCACTAAATACAACAACAGAGCTATTTTTTGGCAGGTCACTCCTCTGCCAGAGTGGTGGAGTGTGACACTGGCAGAGGTGTAGATGAGCTCCAGAGCTCCAGAGTTGGCCCAGTGTTTGGAAAGGAAAGGCAAACCAAAAGTAGGAACACAAGGGCAGCAGTTAATTATCACTTTTCATGGTCCACAGCCTAAGGAAAAGAGCACCAAGATACCATAAATCAGCTGGTGGGTTTGTTGCTCATTTTAAAATATCACTATTATTACAGGATGTGCTTTGAGAGAAGAGATTACAGACACAGAAAGACATCTCTACACTACTGATACATGTAGGACAGAGAAACGGTGACAGAAGATGTCTCAGGAAACTGAAGATTTCTAATTTAAGAGGCTCACAAGCTAAGTTAGCAAAAAAGAAAGAAGAATCCATCTAACCAGATTGGTGCAATTGAATTACATGGGAGGGTTTAATACTGTTCTAAAGTAGTTTATTGTGCAAACAAATGATGGTTCAACCAATAAATCTATTAAGCCTTACAATTAACTGTTAGGTCTGGCTCAACGCGGAGGAAGTCCTTTTATAATACTGGTTTTCATAAGCAGCAAACTTCAGGGTGTAAAAAGATACATCACACCAGAAGGGAATCGAGCTGTGCTCTGCATCTTGCAAAGTCCAAGATGCGTGATTATTTCTTGATTCTCAGATTCCCTGCCATGTCTTGCAGATAGATTTTCTGACTTTAGCTTGTTTAAAATTGAACTTACCACTACAAAAGTCAATATTCCACTTGCACAAAGTTTTCAGTGACCTATTTAAAATTCATGTCTCAGAACACAGCAGCCTCAGAAGTCAGGATAGCTTTTCATTGTGTAATTTCAGTTTCATTATACCAAAAGCAGAATGCTTACACAATTACTTATAGTAACAAAGCCCGCAATATTAAGCTATATAAACCGCAGGAAAAGAAACTCTGAAGCATAGAATATTTAACTTTAACACTATGGAAAAAATAGAGTTTTCAACTGAGACAGGAATAGGGATGAAGCGTGTGTGCAAGCCTCAAAAATTTCTACTAAAATATCCCTGATTTTTACAGAAAGTAAAATCCTGAATATTTTCATAAATTTTTTTCAGTAAAAAATGTATTACATTAGGTAATACTCAGCCTATATTGAAAGCAACAATAACAATGACTTCAAGAACGATATGTTTACACTGTCAAGAGTTTTTTTTCAGACATTATCATTTAGGATACAGTATTACAAGCATATGGCAAACAAAAGTCTCAGACTGACAAACTTCTTAAGTTCAAGATAATTACCCAGTTATTTCTAGAATGAAATCTCTCTCATTTGTATAGCAGCATTTGAAATATACCTCAACTCTTCTATCTCACTAAAGCAATAAAGAAGTACAGACTGCTGATGTGACAGGTTCAGAGTGCAAGGACATAACCTGACCCTTCTAACTATGGCAAGAGATGCCAACAGATGTTCAAAAAGGAAAAAAACAAAATTTTAAAAAATCACTGTGAACAGGAGCGTAATAGACGTCACACATTACTCTTAGTTTTTCCCTCTCTCAGTTATTTAGGAGGAGTTCTACAGTTTAACACAGAAATGCGTCTTTCCCACCTCTAGGGTAAACAGTGTATTTGCACAGAACAGGTGCAATCATAGTACAGCAAGGGATAAGGGCCACGCTGTGGGCGGGAAGAAGATAAAAACCATCCTGAGCAAGATAAGAAATAACTCACTGTTTAGGTTCAGTCCAACTAAACCCAGTAAAATAGAGAGAGAAGCTCAAAGTTAAAAACCTCTCTCTCCTATCAACTACACTTCCACGCTACTAAAATGAGTACAAATATACACAGGCAGCAAAAATTCAACTAATGCACTGATGCCAACAATTTCATTTTCTTTGGCTTTTTTTTAATAAATATTCTTGTTAAGGTATAAAATGCCCTATAAGTTTAAGAAAGCAAAGCTCATTCTAGAAACAAGAGGGAAAGAAAGAGGACATTAAAATCAATCCCCTTACTTAAAAACTAGTACTTCAAGAGTAAGCCCTATCAAGTACAGGTTTTAAAAATCTTATTTTTATATACTATTTATTACAGGGGAATTTTAATGCTCCCCAAACTTCTTCACATGTCAGCCATGCAACATTTGTTACACCACCACATCTGTACTTCACAGCCAATAAAACTAAAACTAACACTTGCAATAAGGAAGTTCCCTCCCTTGGAGGTTAAGTATTAAAAACACGACCAAGGAGACATACCCACACTTCTGTTAGAAGCATTGTTTCTGCAGTCAAAGCCACCTCAAACTCACTTCCAAAATGTAGTGTTGGGTTTAGGAAAGGTCCTTTGCAGACTCATTCTGAAATAAATGGGATAATGGGATGCAAACCTCTGAAATCTTCAAAATTGTTAGGAGTTGCATTTTTCACTGATCCACACAACATGGTACATGAGCCAAGCATTCATGAGTGCCTGGGTAAGAACTCTTGGATCATGGAAAGAGCTGAGCCATGCAGAAGCAGCGAGAGCTTTCTACAGACAACCAAGACGCCTCACAGGATTTGTTTTTCCACACTAAGTTTTGATTGTCTACTGAGATAATGAAACGTCTGAACACAGATCAAATCACTACCATTCTTCTTGCTTCACGTTATCTTTCATATTACCATTTTCACAGCCACAAAAAAATCAAGTCTCTTCACCAGTCCTACTGTTCCCAATTCCAACAGGCAACTGGAAACCTGCACCATGTAAAGCAGTGACTCATCATGTGAAACATGGGTGTCTCAAAACAGTCAAAATGAAGCAAACACTTTTAAATTTAATTTTCCTCAAGCAGCTTTATTCTCTGGACTTGCCAATACTAAGTCTAGTTAACTAGCTTTAAAAGAGAACTAGTTAAGACCAAAAACATGAAATAACACAGTAATCACAGCAAAACTTCAGGATATCGTAAAAGTCACTTTTCTAAAAAGCTATGCAGCTTCTGCCTCAGAGCCACACAAAGACCACATAATAGCTTTCCAAAACAGTGAAGTATGCAGCAGCTACCCTGGTGAAGGCTATCCCTGATCAGTATCAAACCAATCCCCAGGGCTGCGCGTAGCCAATTGAGAAAGCACTTTATACCTTGAATGTAATGCTGAGCCGTGCATAACAGATTACTCTGGGGTTTTATGGTCCTAAATCCAACTGAGACTACTGATAAAAAAAAAAACCCACCACGTTTGTTGTTTGCTTACCATTACAAGCCACAGGATTCATCAGCAAAACTTGTCCACTCCACTATGGTCTGTTCAATTATTTTGAAATTCCTGCAGCAGACTGAGTGCAGCCCACTCAGATATGGATCCTTGTCACTAAAATCTTTAGACAAATCACACGCACCAACCTGCAACAAGGCAGGGAATTTTTACTCCAAGGACCACTGCAAGCATTAACAATGCTTCTATTTCTTCCCCTTGTAGTTCAAGGAAGAAAAAACTACTCAGTCGCCGTCTCCATGTATTATGAACCTTTTTCCCACACAACCAATAAAAGAAAAAGTACTTAACTATAGTATGGCATGCTGCAGCATGAATGTAACTTGATTGAAATACTTCACGATAGGTGGAAATGTTTGAGAAGAAGGCTGAAAACTAGTGAGTGGCATCATCTTTATGCTAACTGATACCAATGTTTTTCAAGCAAGGCCTGTGTGACAGTAAAGGATACTCCGCTAAAAACAGCAGACAAATGCTTCACTAACTTTTACAGCACTCTTGATAATGAAAGCCCTAAGTTTTTCAGTAAGTTTTATTATACACGAGATCAAACATCAGCAACTTAAAAGAACTTCCCAAAAAGAAAAACTTGAACAAAACAATGTATAATTCAAAACAGCATAAAATACTGTTTGCAAATTTGGATGATGGATCAGAAAATATGAAAACATGGAAGGAAAACCAGCTAAAAATAAAATCAAAAAACACTCCCTCCCTGTACTGTGAAGCTCTGGATAAAGGCTAGTGTGGAAATGAAGAGATTCTGCTGACTAGGTTTTCTTGTTTTAGAGCACAAGAAGGGCAGAAAGGCACATTCCAATGATATCGCGAGCAGAAAATTTTATCTTCAGGTAGGCAGATGATCACAAGACGTAGTCAGGTTAACATTCTTGAACTTAGGGCAACAGCACTCTAGCAGGGGAATTCATATCATACATAACAGCTCATGGCTTTGTCTTCCTCTCTTTCTACTTGATTATCCTCACACATATTAAGGGAAAAACTGCTTGGATGTGACAAGATGCCAAAGAAGTTCAATACCTCAGCAAAGTACCAGGCACCAGTAGGAAACATCTTGCTCACTATTAATTGTTAGAATTCAGAAGAGCCCCAGAGCAGGAAATTGGAATGAAGATGTCAGTGGGAAACCTGATACAAGTTAAATAGCAGTGCTGGGAAGGGAAAATGCCAACATCTTCTTTGTTGTTCTCCTCAAAGCTCTGTCACTAGAGACCCACTTTGGAAACTGAGAGGCAAATCAAACTGCCACATAAACTGGCACACAATTGGAGTGGATGCAAAGTATTTTACTACAAAAAGAATTCAAATCAACCTATAGTACACCCTTTTGAAATTTTTGCTAGGATATACAAACTACTTTAACCACAACTCAAAACAGGCACTCCATTCTGTCACAGTGGGTTAAATGTCCGCTCATACTTAAGCCTTTAGACACTTGTGACCAAGTCCCATTACCTTCTGGCCAAGGAGTTAGTTCCACCTAGCTGAGCCCAATGGGCACCAGTATTTATAAATAAGTTAGGTGAAAACTGGAGATGGTACTTAAGAAAAAGGCCAGGATTCTAGCACAGTCTTCTGGCAGCCTTGGAGATAGATGAGAGGAATAAACAAAAAAGACATTTCTGAGTTCATCTGAAAAGGCAGATACAAATCTGCTGTGCCTGTGCGCCTGCAAAAGCAGATAAATATAAGACTGTTCAACCACTATTACATGTTCAATCTGGAATGCCCAAACAAGCTGCTGCTTTACTTTCACCATATCACATATCCTACTAAGGACGAGTCTCTGGTGATCAGCAGAGAGTTGCCTCATGTTCCTTTGAAGAGGGTCAGTGCTGCCTAGAGAGCAATACTGGGCAGCAGTTAACTGGTATTCAGCTGGGAAAATGAGGAGGATGCCCACATAGTTAAGGGGTCCCAGAAATTTTGTAATGCCTTTTAGAAAAATATACTATGACAGTTTTTAAAAACCATCCCAGAAACACCACTCTTCTGTGATTTTAGAAGAGCTAAAGGACCTAGAATTATTGTTTTCAGTGTTTTTAAAGATGCTTAATTGTAGCAATTTGTACTTGCAATGTACCTACTTAGCTTTTAGAGAATTAATTTAAGGACTATGTCAAATTCACAATGTTTCAATGATTTTTCTTTTAAAATTATGTTCTATTTTAAAGATGTGCCTAAAACCATAACTTTTGCCAGAACCCCTGATAAACATCTATACCCAAGATTCACTTTGGTTCCTGAGGACAAAATACTTCCTATCATACAGAGATGTTATAAACAAAGAGAACAAGTGAGAAAAATACTTTATATTAGAGAGGGGAGGAGAAAAAAAGAAATCAAAAAAAGGGTCTTTTTGTGTTTGTAACTGAAGCTCCTCGGAGGCACAGAGACCTGGCTGCTGATAAGCAGCAAGTTTCCGGAAGTAAAGTGATCCTCAGACTGAGCACTTTGAGCCATTTTTTAATCTGCAAGACAGACAAACCTCTCTGCATTCAACACTAACCACAGGCACCTATTTCCCTAGCAACAGCTTGCAGGCCATTTTCATTTTGACTGAAGAACATTTAACCAGTTACATTATGAGCACTGCGCCTTGCTGCTATAACAGCAGGTCCTTTTCACACCTACCAAATTGTTATTTGTGCAATATTGAGCTGGTGATCAATGCTGCACCTGCAGCATAGATCTGTTTTATTGTGTTTTTTTTATTAAAAAGTATCTAAACTTTATGAAGTTCATATTGTCAAAAGGTGAAAAAGACCCTAGAGTACTAAATAAAAGTCTTCCTTTTGCTCCTTTGCAACACCTCTGTCAATTCATTTTTTCAAGATTTTTCCTTTGCTTTAGGTGTGGAGCACCAGAGCACAAAGAAGAAAAGGACATGACAACAGCTCTTGATTAATTTCAGGGAAACTTCATTAGCTCCCACTAGCCTTGCTCAGACTTTCTGACTTGTTCAGTGGACACCTCCACAAACCTCTGCAAAGAAACACTGCAGTGCACCAAGGGTTTCTGGTTATCTACTTAGATTATTTATTAACTTAAAAGTATAAAGTTGCCACGAGTCTCAAGAGTTTACCCGGCTAGTAGGGATAACAGCAACACCAACACTGCTGGAGCCCTAATCTGAATGATGATCCTGAATATCCACAATTGTAGAAATACCTTAATTTAGTTCAAATTAATCCTGTGTACACTGAGAACTGAAATATTTTACAGGAAATCTTTTGTATAATTTTGAATGACTTCACTAATAAATATTCTGAACTGAAATACTGACATCCATTTGAAGTCTTTTTGGGCAAAATATAGTGATATAATGTGTAGCTGGTACAGGCTTGTTAGTATTTTTTATCAAATCTGTAAACAACACATTTTATTACAGTAAATTTAACTGAATAAAAGTATTTTAAAACAAAAATGTGATTTGTATTCTTAAAATACCGTGCTATACTTCAACTACATCTTAACAGGCAGATCCTTCACATACCATTTTAGAACACTGCTAAAGTTATTTCCCCCTCAGCTACATCTAGTCCATATTTAAGAACTCTCAGTATTTTTCACAAGTGTTTAAAGAAGACTTTGTACTATCTTTTTTAAAAAAATAAATAAACATTTATAAATCAAACTAACTGTTGCAGATACTAAGAGGCTTCTTTATAGTTTACTGGCTATCTAATACTTACTGACCTCCTAAAATCATTTCCATTTTATCCTACATGATAATAAGGACATATAAATTGAACTGATGCTTAGTTTAATCTATTCAGAAACATCCAAGGCAGTTTATTGCAGAAACAATACAAAAGCTCAGGAACAGAAAAAGAAAGTCAGAACAAAGCAAATAATATTAGGTAAAACTGGCACTACTTTCTCTCCTTCAAAAGTACCTGAAAACCACAAGAGGAGTTGAGAGTGTATTGATTTCTCCCATAAAAGGGATTTTAGAATTTCTAAACTACAACATGAAGGAGCATGCTGACAGTACATGTTACAACTCACTGAACAGCCTTCAGTTCTGTTCTTTATTTTACCTCATACTGCATTTGAACCTGGCTATCACTCTCTCATAAACTCACACGAAATTAGATCTTCCTCTGGATTACACACAGACTGGTTGCTGGACTCTTGGAAGTAAGATTTAATTAATGCAGGAAGTACTTCCTGAATGCAGGAAGTCTGCAGTGAGAACATACAGAGGCGGGGGGGGGGGGGGGGGGGGTGTTATCTGGTACAACTGCAACTGTTTTAATAAGTAAATGCAGGAACAGAAACATCATCACTACAAGGCTGTTTCAAAGAACACATGATTTCTACCCTTGCAGCTGCAGCTATCTAGCTTCAGTGGAAGCTCTTTGGCAAACTCAGCCTGGGTCTATTGGGAGCCCTCTTAGTACACTCATGATTTAAACGTGTACCTTGACAGGGTTAGTACTGACAGCTATTTACACCAAAACTAACCTGAGTGAAAAGCACTATAGAACTGAAACCGTATAGGAACAACCAAAGGAGACAGAAAATGTGCCAAACTAATAATGCAACAGTGGACTTCAACTATTCACCTATACACAGATGAAATGGCATAGTGAGATAAAAAAATAAGTGACAGACAGTCAGAAATTACAACCTAGAAGGTAACCATTCAATACTGAGAAAAATCAATATCTTTAATGAAAATGTAATTAAACTACACAACATCCATAAAATCCCTGAGTTTATCTTTTGATGTTGAGGAAGAAAGTAAGAAGTTTTTATAAATGTTATGCCCCAGCAACATACAAACTAATAATGGACTTAAGCTATAGCCCTAAGATTTGAGCTTCTGGGAGTTTCCTAAAAGATAATCTGCGATTCAAAGATTTCATATTCTATATAGAAACACATGACAAAAACAAGTAGTTACACATAGGGAACACCTATGCTATGAAGCACCTTGGGGGCAAACCTGAGAAGAGAACTTAGGTTTGATAGTTCACTGGCTCCGAGAGAAGCACAAATCACCCCCTTACTTAGTGTCACAGCCATTTCCCCTCTTTTCAAAACGCTGATTACTTTTAACTTTCACTGAAGTTTTTCAGCACAGTTTAAATGCAGGTCTGAGATCCAAATATTGCCAAAAACTCAAGAACGTTAATTCAAAACCCACATCCTGTGGCTGAAACACAATAAATTCCAGAGGTATTTTTCTCGCCTGTAATCCCATCTTTCCATCCTGTGTAGATACAAATTCTCAAAACCTTCTGAAGCCTTTAGCCCCTACATGAGAAAGATGACAACTGTAGCTAAAGTAAAGAATTAAAAAGTCCATTTTCTAGCTTTTGGCTCTCCCACAGACTTCCTGCTTGCTGGCTGACTCTGAGTGTGTGGTATTCCCAAGGGAACTGACCTTATACCATCAACCACCCACAAAAGGTGCCAGCGAAATAAATGAATACTCACAATGCATTTTAAGAATAGAGCAATCTCAACCTTATAAGGCACAAAATACTTTTGGACTATAACAATGCATTACAGTAAACATCTTCACTGGCACTTAAATCTTATTGGACTTTTAATCTCATAATTCCAGAAACTGACACATCCCTGGAGGAATGTCTGTTCAGCTGTGGCAGGAATCACAATGCTGGGCTTTAAATATCACACAAAATAATAATTAAGTTATTGTGTAATATTATTATATTAAAAAATAAATATACTAAATAAGAATGCATGATATTAAGGACAGCAGAATGCCAGTCCTTTAACTCCCGCTGACAGATACGGTAGTTAGAAAACCACTATGAACCAGAGCTGTAAATTCAGTTACAGAAGGGGTGGAATCTTTCATTTAATGCCGTCTTTTTCAGTAGCAAATGAAATCAGTATCTCTAAGCAATGGCAAGGCAGAACAGTGGATGAAATCATGAAGTTCCTTTCATTCCTTTTCCACAGTTGTAACACGATCACTACTTTTTTTAAGTACGGTTCAAGCTGACACATGTATCATTACCGTCACTTCCTTCTTTCTAAAGTACAACTCACTGCTCAATCAAACAAATCCTAATGTAACGGGGAAGGGCCTACACGTGAAGCGAGAGGTATCACTACCAGGGATGTATTCAAATACAAATACCTACTACAGCAAATGCATGTTTCTTCATAAATCACCGCCCTCCTCTCCCTACACACAGTTTAAATTAGCTTAATAAGAAGAAATCTAGAGAGGAAACTTTTGCTGCTCATTTTAAACAGTTAAACCCACAGGACTGGGCTATGGCTCTGCAACAGGGCCTTCTTCTCCAGTAATTTTTGCTCAACAAGTTTCTTCTCTTCCTCTGCACCACTCGCTATGAACTTGTCACTACACCTTTCTTCCATTAATGTGTACATCGCTGTTTCTAGGCCCACACACAGTCAGGTCAGCTCAAAAATAACCATTGGTTTCCTAGTTTTTGTTTCTTTTTGCCTAAGAGACAGATGAGGTTAGTCATTGTGGGTAGCCTGGCCAGCAAAGCTGAGACAGAACAAAAAGGCAAGGGCAGGAAGTTGTTCCTTAACCTGAAAATGCTGCTGCAGCCATTGCGAGAAGGAACTCTGACCCACATGCACCCCGATAATAGGGACAACCTGGAGAGATGCTCGGCAAGGGCCAGGAACAGAAAAGATCAACTTATAAGTGTAAAACAGATCTCTCAATGCCTTTGCTAAAAAAGTAGTTAAAATAGAGAATTACAGACTACCCTAACACCTGACAAAAGTTTAGTTATACCCAGTCCCTAATCATATTCAAGAATTTAATATACGCAAGCAGAGAAGACTCACCCCAGTCAGACTGGCTCAGCTCATCTCTGAAAGCTGGAGCTGTGAATGAGGAGCTCCAAGATGCTTTCCCAGACTAGGGAGGAGAGACATAATTGCATCATTTTTCTAGATGAGCAGTGTCAACGATTTAGGCTCTGAGTCAGTCCTGAGCCAGGCAGCACCCTGCAGCGGTCCCTGGGGCACTGTGCTATTAGAAGTGATGACTTTCTCAACAGGCGGCCAAGCAGGATCCAAGATGACTTACGCTTATTAAAAAAAAGAGAACTGCTCCTTTATTTTTCAGTAAGAACAGAGTGCCAGTATTTTTGGCAGCTTCCAGCAGCCAAATTACTGTTAATGTCCAGAACACTTTCCACTTCTGTCTGGGGACCTCCAAGATGAGTAAATAAAGCCTCACATTCTGATTTCTATCAATATTTCAAAAAGGAAAAAGCCAGAAAATGATCTGACTTGCTAAAATCACCCTATGGACGCTGTTCACATCTTTTGACTGCCTGGTTTATGCTTCCACCACTAAAACACACTCAAGTTTGTTGCCTAAAAAAACCCAGTAACTTCATGTGGGGGAAAAAACCAACAGTGTTCTTTACTTACAACTGCTACACAGCAAGATGTACACCAATAGTATCTGTATTCAAGTGCAAGAAAGGGGGAAGGATTAATCAAAGTAGTTTCAAGATAAAAAGAACCATCTAAAAGGTCAGGTCATGCTTTTAGTCAAAAGGGAGTTAAGGACACAAACTGAAAAAATAGCAATCATTTTGTGACTATTTTGTACTTTATAATACACACCCTTCCTTAGGCAAATCTCAAAATCAAGTATTTTTGCATTTGAGTACCAGTCTGGAAAGACAGATGAGTTCCCCATGAGAAAAAAAAGAAAACCCCACAAAATTCTATGTGTGTGTGAGTGTTTCTGAAGTAACACACTCCCCAAATATTTACAAATCCAGAAACCACTTTTACACTAACACTTCCCTCAGACATTTTTGTTGGTTTTAAATCAAGTCATTTAACTGAGTTTCACAAAGTTTCACTATGAAATAGTATGATGCTTGAAGGAGAAAGTAGCTCAAAGGCAAAAATTTAACGAAGTAAGCAGAAGCCACTGAAATACAATATAATGCACAATATGACAAACCCTTTATTCATATCTATCGCTGAGCCAGCCCACTTCATCCAGGAGCTAAAAGCCAACTATTTCAGGGTAAGGAAAAAACATAAGCCACATGCAACCTTTCAATGACTTAAATGATGCATAAAACAGGGACATCTACATTTTTAGCTACTTCACATATTACACACAGACATAAAAATGCTGTAATATTTATTTAATTCATAAACCACTGATTTTACCTAGACTTCTATTACTTCATCACCACATTAAGCCTAGACGTTCAGACACCACAACAGGTCAGAAATGAGGAAGGGAAAGGATAAAATGTAAGTGAAAATGTCTGGTATGTATTTTTATTTAAAAAAAAAAATCTAATCAGCTCCTTAAAATGATTGTAAGTAGTTACTGCTTGATGTTGTACTATACCAATTTCATCACTGTCTCTTTGTTAAGTATACATATAAGCATAGTCAAGCACAAAAAAAAAGATAAAATAAATTGAAACTAAATACAAACAAACAGTCAAATATTTCCAAAACATTATGGTTGCTCCACCATGTTTTTACGAAAAGACACAACTTTAGACGGAGTTTAAACAAAGCATGTGTGGGTGAGACAGCAGATTTGTAAGAAAAGTACTAACTGGTCAAGTGATGTTCCAAAAAACTCAGTGGAGTAAAAGAAAAAACATCCCACGGGGGAAACAAATTGTACACTGTCAGAAGCAGACATCAAGCACAAATTAAGAAAGCACTAAGAAAAGGTTTCTCTACTCTCCACCCAAAACACTGATTTATGAAATCCTGAATTCTTAGACAGGACAACGCAAAAAATAAGTAAAATAAAGTAAAATCACAGCTGCAATCAAGCATCCCAAGTAAAAGGAATATTTTCCACATACTATGAATACTAGTTGTCTGCTTTATCAGCATCACAGCTGAAAATCTGTCCCATGAACACAAAGCAAGAATTCAAGTCACCACAACAAATATTAAGATTTACAGGAAATTACATTCATGATAGCAAATATAACAATTAATACATCAATTCTTTAATTTTTTTTTATTATAAATTTCTCCTAAAGTATCCTCCCTTCGCTGAGATGAAGCCTGGAAACTAGAACAAAAACATGTTTAGAAACCTATCATTTAAACAAAAACCGATACATAAAAATCATAACTGTGAAAAAAAGTTACATGTGTGTAATTCTAATGTTTCTTCCTCCACTTTATAGTGTGAAGGCAGACCGTGGCACTGGGGTGGAATCCTCCCCACTCCCAAGGAACTCTGATTGTGGCCGTGCGTGACATTCACAGAGCTAATACAGACTGGACCAGCGTTCTGATCCTTCCCCATTACAGACAGGGAGCAGCACTTGGCCTGACGACTGCTCTCCTCCAAGCATTTGAGAGCCTTCCCCTTCTTTTATGACCCTACAAAAGCAATCAAGAGGAGGTCAGTCGAAGGAATAGGGACAAATCAGTGAACAACACATCAAGGAACTCGGACTGCACGGTGAATTCAGTTCAAAAAATCCCAAATAAGAAAAGGTATATTCTCATTCTGGCAGAAGTAAAAAAAAAAAATAAAGGCCAGGAAGCTTCTCAATAAAAGTAGACACTTGTGTCAGCACTCCTGCTTTGAAAAAGATGTTCTTGTTCAGAAATTAGTCTCTTGCACAAACAATCTATAATGAAGTATAAAACCAAGGTAACTGCACCAATACAAAACCACGTGGTGTATTCCAGAAGCACAGCACGGAATCCGAGCCATATATTCCTTCATTTAGTGTGCTTGAAATCTAAAATGAACATTTCATTACAGGGAAATATCTGTAAAAATAAGTCATAGGCCCAAGGAAAATGCTTAAAAGTTTGGTGACTTCTCCATTAAGAAAGGAAGGAAGTTATAAGAATGATTCAGCCCGCTGGTTCACAGAGTTAGTACTTTATCAAAATATTAATGAGAGCAGATACTTTTACTGGATGCTAAATCACAAAATTGTGTTTCAAACAGAGCTTTTAGCATTTGACCGCAGAGAAAAACTCAACTCAAGCCAAAACTAGATCAAAATTCATAAGGTAAGTGAAAGATGAGCCTTACAGTTTTGAAATACCTTTTCTTTAAGAACTCATAACCAAAAGCCATGTTTGGCAATACAGCACAGAGGGTGCTCCCCCATCCAGGTTTTTTTAAACAGAAAAATGTTAGGTGGGTAAAAATCACTGTTGCCTACTTTTCCACCACATTATCTATACATCAGCATAGAAAAGAATTAACAATAGTGAATAGTTTATGAGGATACAGGCAAACATCCCAAACAGCTTAGAGGTATATAAAACTACACCTTGGAATCATTCAGGCACAGGTATTACTTCCAATCAAATGACATACCATGTACCTTGTATTCTACAAATAGTCTATCCAAATTACCCAGATTTTAAAGATTTTTTTTTTAAAGGCTACGATGGTAAAGAAAAGTAACTACTTGGTTACACAAATAAACTATTAGTAGATCCATTACAACGTGAGGATGAATAGCATGTAAATCTCCCATAGTAACCACCAATGTACAAACTTTCCTGCAAAGGAAATCTGTCTCACATTTACTTCATGCAGGATAAAATTATAATAACTAAGGTAATAACTAAGGTGTTTTATCTTGTTCCCTGGCAACGGTTTGTGCAGTCTTCCTCTCAGGGTAGAATACAGACATGTTGCCTGTCCAATTATTCTCTAAAACCTAGCATGGCCGTAATTACGGTGCTGCTCCCCTGATGTCAGAACATATAAGTCAGAAGCTGTGGAGGCAGCCTGACTGCACACACTTCTGGAGTGAGGAAACAATGCTATCATATGCAGCTCTGCTCTGTAATCACAAATACCTCATGACTATCACAGGAACCTACACATATATTCTGAAGTTCAGCTGGACATTAACTCTCTTTAAACATAATATTTCTTGTGTTCCAGAAGGACAACACAGTTAGGAAGGGCTGGTTGTACGGCCTTACAGAGGGAAGAGCAGCACTCAGCCTCCACTGCTGAACAAGACGCCATTAAAGACCATCCACAATCACCCAGGCCGTTCCCTAGCAGAATAGGCAGTCAGTGCCTATAAAAAACAGTTTTTCAGGTCTGAACTCAGAAATTGTGTGGTAACCATGCAACAGACCACCCAAGGTTTCGTGACTGACCAGAGGGTTCACACAGCAGCAGAGGGAACAGCAAGAGAATCAAAGTCTGTTTGCATCCTTCTCATAGAGCAAAGAAAAGCCTGTGCTGAGGGCATCAAGTACAGGACAGAGGACACGGGAACACTGGAAAGCATCAACTAAATGCCAAAGAACACTCCAAAGAGGGATATTCAGGGAACAGCATGCAGTATAATCTGTTTTGCACTGACCAGCCATTTCCAGTATCACCTGGAAAAATTGCCCCACAACTTTGCATCTTTGTGACTGCCAGCTACCTCATGCCTCCCAGAGTTCAGTGCTCCTAGCAGATGGGACTCTGGAGAAGTTTACTTCAAATAGATGCAGTGTATTAGCAGTGATCTTAAGGTCCAGAGCAGTTGTTCCCAATGTCCAGGTTCAGTGAGCAAGCCCAGAGAGGCAGCTTCTAGAACCCCAAAGTGCTTAAAGCACTTACATATCAGCTGGACAGAAACACATCCATCTGGTATCTTGCAGAGAAGGCACGAATCAGGGCAGAAACACCACTTATTAGCATAACAGAACTTCTTAAAAATCAACCGTAACACTGAAAAAAAGGGATGCAGTTGTTCCCCACTCAGAGCCTGCACAGCTCCCTTGCCCACTGCTAGGCCACTGCTCTGAAAGCAGAATTCAGCTCATGGCAACTAAACATTTCTGGACAACTCGACCTCCAATGAGTTAGCTAGCTGCATGCAAAATTACTTCAAAACACACCAAGGTTCCAGTAGACATCCCCCCTTTTGGTATCTCCAGAGCCATTATTACTAACTTAGCCTGACTCTAGATCAGGGCAAGTTTTTCATAGGTCCACTGGAGTATGATTACAGAACAGAATCAGGTCTCTTCTGCCTGCAACCTACACTTATGCCATTTCTGTGAGGGCAGTGCCATAGCTAAAGAAATCCCTCCTCCTCCGTCCCAACCTCATTTTTTCCCCCCCTCTTGAAACCCTCCATATTTCTAGTGAGAATGTTTTTACAACATGTAAGAACTGCAACACCTCATCCTCTTTCCAGCATTCTGAGAGCTGTGCTGAACACTGCACTAGAGAAGTGCTGCTTCACTCCTTGCCTTGGTTCAAATGAGAAAGCAAATTAACCGATTCCCAGCTTTCTCCTGCTTTCTACAGTCAACACTCCTCAGTAAATTTGGTTGGGCATTTTTTGTTTGTTTTGTTTATTTTGGCAAATGCTTCCTAAAACATTGGTTATCCTCTTGTAAATGCACAAGCCCAAAGAATGACACCTCGGATACTGATACACAGAACGTGATGAGAAGCCATCCAGAAAGATGAAAGGAAACAAGCACAGTATTTTTTAGATTCCATAGCATCCAGAAATGACACTTTAGTTAGTTGTCTTTATTTATACATATATCTTTACATATATACATATACGTGTTTTCATTGGCAGCAGAGACAACTCCAAGAAAAGCCTGAACATCACTGATTAAGCTTCCATATCTCAATGTAGTTCAAAATAAGTACAGCAAAATGCACTTCTAAATACAACAGCCTACATAAATGTAGGACAAAAACTAATTCAACATGTAAAACAAGTGTTTAATGCTGCTCTGGTAAACCAGTTTAGCTACAACTGCATCCAAATTCCCTGTGTAAAGACATCTGATAAACAGTTACACAACATACAGCAATATAAGAAAAGACCAACTTTTAATTATTGCCTAAATTTGCCTAAAATTTTGAAAAACAAAATTTTGCCCTTTGTTCTTCCAATATATTATTCATTAATTGCAATTTAATCTCTTTATCTAGCAACATTGTTAATTTATTGGTCTGCACCTGACCAGAAGCAATTAACACCCACGTGCAGCTCTGCTCACACTGACAAACTGTGTTACTAAATCATGTTCTACAACTCTGCAAGTGAGCTCTGAACATGCAAGTAATCAACACATCAGCTCTCTAGGGAAAATAAAACTGCCTGTGTGGAATTTTGCCTATCCTGGCACTATAAGAACTGCATCAAATCATTTCTACAAAGTAACGATACTGGGGATTTTCCCTATTTCTTTGAAAGCTAAACATAGTGTTTATGCTGTTATCAAATTAAATTCTCACTTTCTCAGAGCAACTCCAAACTCTGACTACCTTCCAACAGCTGTGAACTTTATATTATTAAGTTACATGAAATAATGCTGCACTTTATTAACTAAATCACAATGTATCACAATACAACTGTTGCTATAGCTCTGCAATGCGTCTTCTGTCTTATTTTAAAAGCACGGCATCCTAAGGATAAGGGGAGTGGGGGGCTTGTAACTCTCAATGTGTTACAATTTGCAGATTAAAAATAAGTACTAAAACTTATTACTCCAAACCAGAATGATACTCAGGGACTTGCCAAAAACTATAGCTGATTTTTAAAAAGTGCTACAGCAAAATAGTTTCACATTCATTTCCTGGTGTACAAGTAAAGCAGAGGAGCAGAGCTCTTTCTTAACAAAAAGTACTGGAAGTGGGTTAACAACTCAATTGGCAATACCTCAAACCAAAGCACAGCCTGGGTCACTTTTCCAGCACGTCTGCAGAAGCTTGGATAACTAGGAGCACAGTTTTACAGCACAGCCACCACTGAAGAGGAGGGAACTGTCCCCATCTGTCTCTCCAGAAGAGCAACAATACGCTCTTGCCACTTCCTCTTGCCTCGCTGTTCTGTTCCTACAGAGGAAAAAAAGAAAAATCAGATTTAAAAATGCTTACCCTATTAAAAAAATAGGGGTTTGCCCTTTTAGTTCCATGAATCAGCTCATCAGCAGGTCAGAGGAGCACCAGTGCCAACCTCAGCGAGGGGTGGGAGCACAGGGGCAGGAAGCCAGCAGCACTGCCCGCTTTTAGTGACGCTGCTCCTTGGACCAGCTTAGCTACACCATAAAAATCACACCCTTCATTGAATATAAACACAGGGGTAAATGCAAAGTCATATAAGAACATTTCTAGAAAAATATTATTTTATACAGCCATAATTACTCATTTTTACATAATTGGTGAGCAGAAAGGAATTTAAAGTTCCTAGAACATTCCCAAAATGTGTCCTCCTGTACATACACAAGCTCTTGCCAAACAAAAAAAATGTTAAATTCATGTACTATGTGGGTACTTCACAACAGAGCAAAATCCAAAGGCCTCAAAATCCAAAACCTCAATCAGCTCATAAGCTTGAAAAGTGACTGGCAGATTATGTCCATTCTAGAGGAACAAAAAAGATTTTTGGGGTTAAAAGTGCACTGGCAGAGGGTTTAAACCAGAGGAGTGACCTACGGGGCTCTTCTCATACCCCATCAGGCTCCATCAGAGCTCCAAGGGTATGGCTGTCCATACAGTCACCCCAAGAGGCACCATGACCCCCATCTGCCTGGTGCTGGCCAGTGCCAAGTGTGGAGACAGGCTGCATCGCAGGAGCACAGCTTTACTCTATGAGATGCACCTACTTGTTTCTCCCTCAGAGGAGGGTGCTCCTCTGACCCAACAAGAGGGAAAAGGCTCACACACACTCCAATGCCCACAGTCTATTCAGATGACAGGCTGAAATAAACCAGGAGAAAAACCTACAAGTTACAAATCCACAGAAGTAGCCTTTGCCTCTGCTTTTCTCCTGTCTTCTAGTAAGCACAGGGCTTACATAACCAAGTATATGTACTACACATAGAATAATCAGGATAGTAAGAACTTGTACAATTAAAGTATCAGAATTGATTCACTGGCTTTATCCACAACAAAAATTTTTAAAGTATCTTCACCTCAACATCCACTTCCTGATTAAAATGTATTAGTAATGACTACATTCATTTCTCACGTCTTCTGCCATTTATATTAGTTTATTCTAATAAATGGTATCTCACAAACACATGTTTGCTTCCCTGGCACTGAAACGACAGCCATCCTTCATGGCAGCAGGCTGAGACTGCCAGCAAAGGAGGAGCAGAAGATCAGGCAGAAAGTGCCAGGAAGTGAGAAAGTTTTGATAGCTGTACCCCAGCTTCCTTTCAAATGAGGAAATTGAAACCAAAATTTTGTACTGCTACTGGAATTTAGTTTTTTGATTTAGTCCCTCATAAACTCAGTAGTAATAACAGTGAAAAAGACGTAGACACACAGAAAAGCTCCAGTACTAAGTTCTCAACTTGACCCAATCTTTTTTTCCCCTCACAGCCTAAGTTTGAGCTTGTTTCAGCAAGCAGGCCCTGCCTGAAATACCATAACAGATGGACTCAGGTTGACATGAGCCAGGTGCTAAGAATATCTGGCATTTAAATGATGAGAGTTTTATTGCCCATTTCCATTAATTTCAGCTGACTTTAAATAAACCTCAGTGAGTTCAGTCTGTAGAACCCACCTTTGCCGGCCCCTTCCCAGCTGTACTCATTACCCAGCCCTTCCATGTACTTTGTCATTCTATTAGCACTTCTATTTCCTCACCATTCAGGTTACTCGGATGGAAAACTGTATCTGAGTAAGAATTAGTCACTGCTAGTTGGTTTGATCATCAACTAGTTCTTTAAAAGAATTCGCCTAGTATGAATGTATTATATTTTTATATAAACAAACAAAGCAGGAAACTTAAAGTCACAGACTGGACATTAAGCAAATAACTAAAATGCAGACTATGTTACAAATAAAGAACATCTTACTGAAATATTTAGTTTAGCTCATTGAAATGCTAACTAAACATTAATTATAGTGAAACTTCATAGAGTGAAAAGTAACAAATTAAGAACACTTATAGAGTAAACAATTTCTAAATTCATCTACCTATAAAACATTCACTCTATTGCCTCCTTCCTCAAAATAAAGCACGCACTCTTAAGACTTTATAGTTAAACTCCTTTTAAAACATTTTCATATTGATTCTATTATGAGAGTGTGCTTGCAGCAATAAAGATATTGCTGTACTTGATGAGCATCTCAGAAAAACACATTTCTTTTTGTTGTGGGCCGAATGACAGCTCGCATGTTAAACAGCACTTGTTTCAGCATCACACAGAACAGAAGATGGTACAAAGCCCTATCACTACTCTTAAGCAAACTGTGATGCAGGACATAGGAGAATGAGTCTGAAAGGCCCTGCAAGTTACCTGAGGAGAGCAAACATACCTACACTACAGCGAACACGGAGACACGCACAGCACTGGGGCACTGCAGGGAGAAGTTGCCAGAACCCCCCATCCATATTCAGAGAAACTGGTCACCTTTCTCTGACTTACACCATAAGTTACAGTGTTGGTCTTCTTGGTCATTACTGTTTACAACTACAACATGTTACTTATTCACTTAGTTTTATGCTCAGAAAAGAAGTTAAACACACATCGCTTGTTCCTTCTCTCCAATTTCAGACCAGAAGCTACTTTAATGCTGAAATGAGGATTACAGAACAGCTGTTAAAGAGAGGAATGTTTTGGCCATTAGCTGTGAAGGAAGCTCTTAGGAAAAATGCTATGTGTGGCCCTGCATCCCATGAGGGCCAGCTTTGACTTTGCTTTGTCTTTAAAGCACCAGCAGACCCAAAGCGTCCAAACTGCAGAGCCTGGGCTGTAGAAATCAGAAGAGCAGCCTGGTTGCCACAGAATAGGTTTATTTAATTTTCATTAAAATGCTACTGAAAACAGACTACATAAAATTAATGTTTGAAGGATACATTTTGACACAAACTCTTATCACAACTCCAAACTGTGGAGGTAAAGCAATGCTATGATCAGAAAAATAACAGCGGCCTCACGTTCCACATAAATTTTCCCATTTATCTTCGACTAAACTAGACAAAATTATTTCACATCTTGACACCTTAATTTTACAAACTCTGAAGAGATAACACTGAGCAGTAGCAAACCACACATGATGTGCAGGAAATATTATTACAGCACATTTACTCTATTTTATGTTACATTTACTAAACAAAGAACAACTCTTCCAAAGGAAAGATCAAATGAACTGCTTGCTCTTCTCCTCCTGTGCCACAGGACAGCTGGATCCTAGTGGAGGTGACTCAGGAAGATACAATGACAAGAGGCATCGTAAATAATAGGATATTATAGGATACAAGAGGCAAAACACAATCAACAAAAATAGTTATTTCAAGTGATATGCAAGTCTCTGGAGATAACAACAATAATTAATAAGATAAAGTGTTATAAAACTATTTTTTTAAAGACAGTGGTTTTTCCAGGTGAAAATATTGTGGGTTTTTAAATAAGAGTATCAGGAAATCCCAGATTTATGTCCTTATTGTTTCCAAAATGTAAAATACAAGATATGTTTTTCAGCAAACAGAAGACACAGAACACTCATGAAGGTTACCATAATGATCTAAGGAAGAAGCTGCACTTCCTTATTTTAATACAAGATGTTTTAACTGCACAGTGGTTACAAACTATTTCACGCTGTAACATCCTGTCAGCTTAGCCATTAACCATCTTGAAACTTTGCAGATGCCAGTTTAATGATTATCTCCCAATCTATGCAGTATTCAGTCTTTGCAAGAACCGGTTATCTCTTCGCATGGTGCTTTACAGGGACTGCATTTCAGGATTTGAACACTGACTGGGCTCTAATTAGAGAGGAAAAGAGCAATTTTTGGCTCACCCAGGTCACAATTTTCATCTGAAAACCGTTTTTTGGTTTAAGACTTGTAACTCTGCTTTCACAGTATGCTAGATCTTTGCAACTGCTAGCAAATACAGACCCTCACACACTGGTGAGCCAAAGCAGCGCTGAAGCAGACAATCCTCATAACCCAGAGAATGACACCAATTCCAGTGGCTATCCACTCTTTCACATCTCAGCTCCCGGGTGGATTTCTTATGATCAATAAAACCATCTTCTATTTACACATATAAAAGTGTTTCTATACAGAAAAAGTCCCAAATGCTGCTTTCAATACAAAAGCCCTGCAGATGCTTAGTCCAGTTTGACCATTACATGTTATTAATCCGAAACACTAAACAAATCCTTTCAAATCATCACATAGACTGGATGTTCTCCCAGAAAGATAAAACACAGCTTCAACACAAACCATGAGAGGGAGGAATCACTGGGTAAAGTATTTTAGCCTACCTTTTGAATCAGAATGAATAATTTTGATAAATTCCGTACCGTTAAACCAAAGTCAAAGATGTAACCCAAGAAATACACAGAAGAATTCAATTTAGAATTTTTTTGTAATTACACAGGGGATATTTTCTTTTTCTTTTCAATGTAAGACCAACTGGCAATTACACAAACACCCACATTAACAGAAGACAATGATCATCTGTCTCTAGGCTAACACCTAAACTAATTAGCTCTCAACCAGCACCTGCTCTTTCACTTAGCACAAACCATGAGACCATAAATATCCACATACATTAGGGAATTAAGTATCTTCCTTGTTTACTCTTAATGGTGTTGACATTAGCTTCATTAAGAAAAAAATTTAAGAAGTTTAATGGCTGCTTCACAAGAAGCCCCAATGATCCTAATTGCTGTCAGTAATGGCTACTGGAAGCACAAATAACATGCTACAATGGCCATTAGAAATCAGTATTGGCTTACTGGTTTTGGAGTAGTATTTCACATACATCTACATTTCAGGACATGGGGAATCTGTCAACTTGCAGCAACTTTGGCAAATACTGGTTTTAATGCCAACCACTGCAATGAAGATTTCTTGTAGAAGTACTTAGCTCATGAGCAAACGTATCATGAGCACACAGTATCACAGGTCTGAGTGCAGACATGCAACACATTCATCCTCTGCCTATAAGGGAATATATAAAATCTTCCAGTTCAGCACTTCAACATTTGAAAGGTCAGGATGCCTAAACAAACAAACAAAACCCCCAACACACACGTAACCACCACCACACTGTATATTTATTTGTTTCTGACCTAGACACAATCATTAAATCCTCTTAGAAACCTTCTCTCCTGGAATCCTGTTTGCTTAAAAACAATAATAATAAAAATTCAGCCTCACGTTATTCTTATTTGTCCTCAAAATATAGATTTGCTATTTATATTTATTAAACTATGGAATTTCTTTCTGGTATTTTCCCTTTTTAGATATAAAAACAAGTTCATGGTTCCTTTTTAAAACAAAACAAAAGAAAACACCCCAAAACCAGCAGCATTCTTTAGCACAAGGCAGTAAAGTTACCAACACAGGTTCACATTGATCCTATTCCCCACCCTGGAAAAAGTTTCATGTTCCAGTGTCCAGCACAGGACACTTCATTTCCCATAACAAATTGCAACCACTTCATAATGAGAAACCCTGTTTTCAGGTGTATTTGCATGGATTTCCTACATCTCACATGTGCACAGCACTTAGCGCAGCGTGGTCTTGGGCCATGACCAAGCATGTTGGGCACACAGCAACACAAATAAAACGAAACACATCTGACAGGAGAAAAAGCAGACCTCTTTGCTGAACCAAATTCAAACATTACACTGCGTATTTACTTTGCGTGTCCAAAAATGCTTTCAAAGTGCCTTTGCCAGTCTTCAGCCCTTCTGCCGACCACATCCTTACTGCTCATGAAAGAAATCTCGGGTTCAATGGGCTTCAGTACCGGGTGGGAGCTGATGATGTGCCCCTGGTAAGTGACTCATTCCATCTGCCACCCGCCAGCATAAGACCCCGGCAATAACGCTCCAACGCCTTGAGTACCCTGGGCAAGTGGGAGGTGTCCTTGCCCATGGCAGGGGGGTTGGAACCGGATCATCTTTAATGTCCCTTCCAACCCAAACCATTCTATGCATTAAAGCATTTTAATCCCTTTATTAACACTTGTTATAGAAATGCCATAACACGTCCTACCGAGATCAGCCGTGAATCACCTGTTCAGCAGCAAAAGAGACGCCAACCAACCTTGCAGACGGATATTTCAAGTTTTCCCTGGATATTTAAGCACCTCTGCCGACAATTTAGAGCCCAACTATGCTATAAAAGTAAAAGCCAAAAAAGATCCAAAACATTCTTTAAGAGTGGAGTCACTTTTCGGCTCTACACCCAGCCGTTTATACACACTCGGAGCAAGGCGCGCGGGCCTCAGATGGCGCGCGCTGCTCCCAAGTGCCCCGCGTGGGACCCCCGGTCTCACCTGCGGCGGAGCGGAGCGGGGTAGCAGCTGCGGTGTCTGTGCGGGCGCGCCACCTCCCCCCGCGGTGCCTCCGGGGCGCGGTGAGGGCGGGGCGCGCACCAGGGCCCCGCCTGCCCCCGGCGGGGGGCGCAGCCCCGCCGGCCGTGGCTCCTTGCCTTCTGACTCCGGTAGAGCAGGAGCAGCCCCGCTGCTCTCCTCCCACCCCTCAGGCTGCAGAACCCCGTCCCTCACAGCTTCTGACCTTTGGGGGAGTGTCCGTGTGTCCCTTCCCCCCAATTCACACAGGGGCAGCATCCACGCTGTAGGGGTGTGGAAACAAACTCCTGCCCGGAACCCTAAAAAATATCATTTTACAGCCAGCTTTTTAAAATCTGGCCCCTCTTTGTGTGTTTTGGCAAGACACAACCTCCCCGCAGCCATGGTGCTTCAGGGGTGAGGGACCTGTCCCTCACAAGCTGAGACCATCCCACTGCTTTCCTATTCCTTCCTTAACTCACTGCGTTACTTTTTTTTTTTTTTTTTTACTTCATTCACTCACTTTTTCACTCAGAACACACCTGTGCCTTTTGGGTGATTTTCACCACGCTGTCACTGATTCCTCGGCGTACCAAGCATTGAACATCTGGCCGCTAATTCAGACCGAGCTGGCTACGCCACACATTAAGTTGGATCATAAGGTCATTGCAGGCAACAGAACGAAATGCTGATTTCCATGAATTTTTGGATTAAGTTTGCCAGGGGAGGTGTCAGTCACAGATGATGCAGTCTGTAGCAGGGAGGCTTGTGCCTGGCTGCCTGAGCTTCAACCAGGCGTTTGTCATACACAATCACACCATTACTGTGATAATATGTTAGTAACTAAACACGGCAATTTTTATTTGTGTACTGCTTGCCAGCTGGTATTTTCTATACAGTCTTGGAGGCAGCAGTAGTTCAGTGCACATAGCAGAAGCACCACAGCTTCATTTGACTCTCTAACCTCTTATTTGAATATTGGCGGGCAAATAGGAAATGTATTTTGTGAGACTGCCCAGCCATTAGGATGCTTTTGAGCTGTTAGGACCGTGAATCTTGGAAATGAATTTAAATCCAGTTTCAGACAAGTACTAGGAACACAGCTGGAAAAGAAATGGTTACGTACCTGAGGCACAGGAGTGAGCAGCTGGTGAGCTGGACTCTGCTCCTCTGTTCCCTGCCCTGTGACACTTACTTATGTGAGTCTTCAGCAAGTTACTTAATCTCACTCGGGTCTTCCCGTTCCTGTTGTGGACATTGTGTATCTGAAAAGCACTATGAAATTACTAGAATGTTCAGATGGAAGCAGTTCATAAGGTATTCAGAGCATTTCTTAGGGGAGAGGAGAAAAGGATCTTCCAGTAAGATAATTGTTAAAAAGAATTCCTTTTCTTCACTGAAAGCTGGATTAGATAAGATTTAAAAACTGCAGGAAATGGAAAGTACATTGTTCTGCTGAGATCATAAATTGAGTCGTTTCAGAACAGATGGACTCCATTTACCACTTCATCAAAATTTCGTGGCCCTTTCGAGTACAGAGATTGCTTAATATAATTTCTGTATAGCCACAAATATTTGCTATGCCAGAATAAGATCTAAAATTCCTGCAAGATTCAATGTGACCAACATCGAAGGTTATTTTTCATGGCTGCAGTTCCAAAACACTGAGTGCTGTACATTCACTCTTAAAGTACCGGTAAATACTGTAACAGCTAGAAAATAGATGTAAAAGAAAAAAATTACAAAAATTTATGTGCATTTAATTGGCTCCTGAGTATTCTACAAATGGACTTCTGCTTTTCTGTTTCTGCTGCTGATTTCTCTCCCAAGTGCTGCGCAGCTGAAGCAGTCGGGGCTGATGGTCACAATGCAGATGCTACTACCTCTTACTGGAGAGTACCTGACATTGCTGGGAGCCCTGCACAATGCAACTACCCAAGCGTGAGGTTCTGTCCGGGGTGAGCAAGTGATAGCACCTAACCTGTCATTTTAATGGTTTATCTTTTTGCACCTATAGATGGAGCTAAAATAAATTTCCAATATGTATGAGATAACTGAAAATGTTTGATAGTGTGCAAATGTAGCCCTTAATCAAAGCTCTGTTTGAAATTATGTTGTCCAAATTAGAATACAGCAATTCCTAGGGTTTTATTTTCTTCTGTGAAAGTGTTCTTCGTCAATAAGCAAGTATCATTATTCCTAAGCTCCTGGTTTAGAAAAAAGTCCAGAAGCTCTACAATGATATGTAGGTATTGAATGTATAAAACCAGAGCATTAAACACACAAATCTAATCTTTCCAAAGACTGAATAACTATAGTCCATCATGAACAATTTTAGATTTTTAGTTAAAATAAAATGCAACACATTAAATGATAAAATGTAGTATAATAAAATTCAAATTCAATCTACTTGCAGAGCCATTTACAAACTGAATTACAACGCATTAGAGAAGTCAGTTTTGTACAATTTAGAAGTGTGCTTCAATGTAAATTGCCATAGCACCCAGTTCTGTGAATCATAATGAAAGAGGGAATGACAACTGTTTTTAATAGAAGCAGAAATAGAAAAACATAGTAATCTTCAAGCATAATTCATGTGTGGGGGTTACATTTTCCTGTTGGTAAGTCACTGTGCAGTGAACCTGCCTTTGGTATGTGCATGCTTGTACTATTCACAATAGTAAAGTGGATGAGAGTATTTGGTCCCAGCAAGTTACTTCTAAATAATTTCATTTACAAAATGTTTCAGATTTTCAGCAGCTTCCATAAATAAATCAGCTAGGACTCAGAGGATGGTTGCTGACCGGTTAAATAAGTTATGAAAGAAAAAAAGAAATATAGTTAGAACCTCAGAAAATGTTCTTTTAAATACTTAGAAGAATTTGAAAATTAATATTCAGTAGAATATTTTGTGGGTTAGACATAATATAATCATAAGTAGCCCAATATGTTAAGCAGTATTTTTAAAAATAGCAGGTAGACTTTTAAAAGTATTCACTCCTTTTAAACACCTCTTTGAAATCCTGCCATACCACAGCATATAGCATTCTTTATCATGCTGCCTTTTTGCAGTTCCTCAAATATCCAGGAAGAGTGACCAAGACAACCGTAACTTCTGCTTTTCTTCACTAGTTTCATGATTCTGATTCAGACAGCTGGGAAACAAATGTTGTCTTCAATGAATGCTAAAGTATGAGGTATTTATTAGAACAATTTGGTTGGTTGGTTTGGATGGGATTTAGCATCTATTTTCCAGCATTCATACTCACACACTGCTGTCGTTGGCCACTGATCAATTTAGAGAATGAGACAAAAGTAAATTATTTGCTATTTCCTGTAAATTTATGAGCTCAAAGATATCTAATAATAGACCCATCCCAAAGTTCTAGGCAGCAGGTGCTTAGGAAGGATCTTAATGAGAAATTATTTTGAGCATCTACATCCTTGTTACCCTCAATTACAGGACAATATTAGAATCAATTGCTGAAGACCATTAAGTTTATGCTATTAAATGCAGAAGTATCTTACTGCATGAGCCGTCCTAAAAGGGAAGGCAGAGTTTCACTGCTGTCATGTAGTTTGCATTGCTAGGCCCCCGGATCAATTGAACAAACTTTGGGGAATTGTTTGCTGCTTTTCTGTAAAGAAAGCAATAATTTCTATACATGTTTCTTTAAGACAATGAAAAGCTGTTCAGGTCTCCCATCCTAATTGTTACTTCTTTTAAAGTTGTCCAAGAGTCTGACTGATTTGGAACCAGGATCAGGTTTTCTAGCATTCCAGCTTTTGTGAAAGTTAGTGGAACTTGATCAGTAATTTCTCCAAATAAGAGTTCAAGCCCAATGCAAACTCACAGCACTGTGAAATGATAGAAAAATTAGGAAAGTATGCGACTGTGGAGCTAACACACTGTTTTCTAGAGGAACTGAAGGATTAGGAATTCAAGTCCTAATGCCTGCAGCTCCAGAGCCTGGGATAGGAGGTTTTGTTTCCCTTCTTGGATAAAGAATCAGAACAATATTGCCATCTCCTCTCCTGCTCATGTTTCAAGTTCATTCTCCAGAGCAAGATTATTCCGTGCCTGGCTAATTGCTGAAGGCTTTCACCTGTACTTGCAGGTGTGATTTGGATTGCACTAAAATCTTTGTGTACTCAAGTTGCCCTGTATTAAAATGAAATATTTTCTTCCAGAAATTGAATTACTCTCAACAATGCTGAGTGACAGAAGATCTGGTCTATGACTTACTATAAAACTCTCATGATGGTCTTATTGAAGAGTCACTCTTTCTTCTCCTTTATTGGCAAATTACACAAGGGAAGAAAATAAATGAAAGGAGGGCCATTTCTCTGTTAGATACCAATACACTGCAGCTGGAGTTTATAAACCAATAACATCTTCAATTTTGTTAAAGAACACAGAAAGAAACAGGTCATTTTATTTTCACAGAGAATGATGAAACTATTTAGCTGTTTTCAATTTGCTCTTTGTGTTAGTAGCCAGAAGGGCATAATGGAAAGAAAAGAATAATAATTTGGAAAAAAACAGTAAGGAATTAATGGACCATGTTTATTATTAGGGAAAATATGCTTTTACATAAATTGGAATACAATTCTAGAACAGAAAGTTCTTAGAGAATCTTCTAGGAAACATGGATTTACTGGGAAAAAAAGTCTGTTACAAAGCAATTTTAAAAGGGTGTGTACAAACAATCTGGTTCCATCAGCATAGTCCTATTACACTGAAGCCAACGGAGTAAAAATTATTTATATTACCTAAGGATCTAGTCCTTCATATTAACTTACTGATCTTAAGGAAGTAGTTGACTTCTTGAATATTAGTTTTAGACTGGCATGGTGCTTTTAAAAGAGACAATAGAGAGCAAGAACATAGCCCTCCCTTTATAAAGTTCCTTTATGCTGAGAAATGGTTTGTGTTTTCCTCCAAGCAGTTGGTATTACATTTGTGAACTGATATAGTAGCTATGCCAAAGCTGAGGGGGACTAAGAGGGTAAATGCTTTAACTTCTTACTATCCTGAAATCACAGAGTTCTGCTGCACCAGTGATAGATGGTGTCATTTAATTGTTCAAAAGACCAATATCAAAACCATCCTGGTACCACCAGGCATCATGATGCTATTTAATACAAGGCAAGGAGGTATTAAGAGTCTGCCTTGCCTCAGTGGATCAAACAGTGGGCAGTTGGTTAATGTAGCTTTTGAAGGCCAACATGGTCTAGTCCCTGGGACCCCATCTGTGGTGGAGTCCGTGGTACTGGAAGCTGGCGGAAGGGCCTCTAGCAACACATTCACCCACCCCCTCCAGGAAGCTACAACACACTTCTCTGTTGATTGGTGTGGTTTCTGATATCTCAGTTCTGTTTAATGTTTGTCTTCTAAACAAATTTTGATTGAGCACAAGACACTAAGTGTTAATGCATAGTCCAGAACTGAGCAAAATGTCTGCACAGTTCTAATCACTCTACTGCTTTTGCCTTAAAAAAAAAAGTGTTTGAAGCTCTGAAATCAAGACCTTGAAAAAATAAAGAGAAAAAAAGGATTAATTTGATCTCACTGAAATCAGTAGAAAAACTCCCCTCAAATCCAACTGAACTGGGCTTTTAGTAGTAGTTCTCAGAGGCAAAAAAGGCAAATAAGTAACCTCAAATTTGCAAGAGCAAAGTCTCTCTCCTTTGTGCTAAAATCTAATAATTTTATTGTTAAAATTTTGTTCATGCTGCATTTTCACTATTCCTGTCCAACATATTATGAACAGAAATCAGCTGAGAAGTGATTAATTTCAGCATAAGGATTGTCTAGTGCTTTATGTGCACATGATGGTGGGTTGGACTGGTATTGTTATGATAAAATTTTCCCATGTGATTATACTACTGAACAGAAAAGAATCTTAGCTGGCTTCTAACATGATTGTATCAAAAATGGGTACTTGCTCTTCTTTAACAGTGATCCATCCAGTTCATAAAATGAAGTCTTAACTGATGCCAGCAGTCAGGAGGATACAGGACAGCCGTGGTTCCCTGTAAAGGCCAGGTGAGGCACAAAGGTAGAAAAAGTGTAAAAAAAATTATGAGGACACAAAACAAGAAATGAAAATAAATAACTTTCTAATACTGACATCAGAAATGCAAGCATCAGTTCTAATTTATGTCCTTTCAAGTATTGCGCCAGCTCATCACAATTGTTAATTGTAGTTTTCCCTTACTAAGCAGCACTAGAACATTCTGACTCTTCCAAATGTACAAATACAGTAATTACAGATCACAGTTACTGTTTTTTTTGGGGTCAGAATTTTATGCCTAAGAAAAAAGAGAAAACAGAGAAACTGTAAAACTACCATTATTTCATGACTTGTTATTGTTTTCTATTGCTTTTACTTCAAAATAGTCCTCTAAAATCACCACCCTAATCTAAAATATTACTTTATTCAATAGAAATGAAGTGTGGTTAACACCATAAAAAGCTTTAGGGATTGTTTTGTTTCATTTGGTTTTAGACTATCCATGCATAGCAAAGTTACCAGACCAGTGCCCTCTGTAATTGCAGAAATTGGATCCCTTCTCTTTTACATTAATGCTTCAGCTTCTAGAGTCTCAACTTCTGTGTTTGCCCTTACCCTCTGAGAAGCTTGTTCTGGTTTGGTTAGACCATCACATGACTTCCTTCTGAGAAATTTAGAAGTACTTAGCTGTTAAATGTACTTATACACAGCACTCTGCGTAGGAAAGCAGGGCTGGTCAGCGAGAGCTGGCTGTGGTCTCTGGCCCATTTTGCTGGAGGAGGCGAAGGCTCCCTGTGTGCACAGCCACAGGTGCCAGAGCAACCTGGTGCACCAGCCCCTCTCTCTGGTAGTAGGTACTGCTTTTACTCCTTTGGCTGATTTTTTTTTTACTCCTTTGCCTGATTTTCTTCAGGCAATAAAATCCACTTTTCTCAGCTATACCCTTAGAGTAGAGGGATTCTATGGGATTTAGGATGTGTAAGTGCAGGCAGCAGCTCAGCAGTACCAGGTAAGTTACTACCTGAAGGTGCTGGTTTCTGCATACACGTATTATAAAGCAGAAGCCTTCAAAGCACCTTCCATAGTTGTGGTACGTTGCTTAGACACTGCCCAAAAGCAATTTATTAGACGGCACACTCCAGCTGAGAAATACTTTTAAGTTTTCAGCAATGAGATTTGCTTTATTGTTATCTTGATGGATAAAAGCTGATACCATAACATAGATTTAGTCAAGCATGCTTTGAGATGACTAAAGATCCTATAGAAAAGAGACCATTATAAGTTATTCCTCCTTTGCACTGTCAAAAATTTTGGAAAAAAAAAAGCCATCAAGCTGGCACTGAAGGAAGACAATATGAAAGATTTCTACCTGCTGTCGGGTTAGCCATTGATTTTTCTGAGAATGGTCTTTTCATAAGTTACTGATTACCAGGCAACCACAAATGAGTTTGATTCAAGACCCACTATAGTGACAAGGAAAAAAAGAAACAACCCAGCCTTAATTAATCCCCCTTCTTATTGGAAGAATGAGCAAAAGTCTTGTTTGGAAATAGGTCACAGGAGGAGGGAAATGCAAACAATAACCATTAATGTACATTTCACCTAAAACACATCGTGTTATTGTTGTAAGAAAAGTATTTCTTCATACTCCTGGTGCAACAATCTCTTGTATACAGACCAGCCAGGTGGATTTGGTTTGCCTGTTTTTTTAAGATGGAAGCTATAAGTTCAGGAAAGATGCTGTTGTGTTACATTGCCAGGCAGCACTAACAAGCAATGTGAGCCAGGTTTACTTTCAGATTTCACTGCCACCAAATCTGGTAAAATAAATGAACTTTAGACCTGGGAAAATGTGGCTGAAAGCACAGATTACTTTCTCTAAGAATAGTAAAAAGAATTTGATTGCTTAATATTTCAGCTCAAGAGTCAAACATTGCTTCATACACATAGTTTTACATACCTATACAAGAGCAGTTTTTCAGATTTTAAACAAGCAAGACTCACCAGATCTGCACCCGTGGTTCCTCAGACGTCCTCCGCCACCACACAAAGGTGTTCTTTACAAGCTCTTCCATGCAGCCAAATGGTTTCCTCTTCTGGTGTTCTGTACTCTGGAAAGTTAGGACTTCATTATACAGAAGGACTAAAAACAATTAAAAAAACAGCCTTGCACTGGAACGTTAGGTTGATTTGCACAGAAATGTAACTTCATAGGTGATGTATTGAAGGCTTCGGTGATACAATTCTACTCCAGCCTCCTCTGTTAATGAGGTTTGTTGGGTTTTAGTTTTCTTTAAAAAGCAGCTGTAACAGCAGAAAATATTCTTTTTAAAGCACTATCAGTCTCCATCCCCTTCCTGCTTCACTATAGCGTGTTGGATAGGATTTGATAAATGCCACGTTCACCACCAAATCTCTGGAATAATTAAATATATCTTTTTATTACAGCCTCTGGATAGGTAAATATACTCCCTTCTTGAGTAACTACATGCTTTGTCATCTCCTACAGGTTTACTCTTCAGGAAAAAATCTTGAGAGTCACACATTCAGTTTTAACATCTACCATGAGTTTTAACATCCAGCGAGGTGTCGAACAGCTGGCTGCTTTTATTTACATATATTTTCAAGATGAGACTATTTTCTAATCAGTTGCTCACGACATATTTAGGATGCATTCATTACGACTCCAGATATAAAATAGAAAAGGCTCATTTTGAAAGTACATTAACAAGGTTGCCACCAGCCACTGGACTACCAATTATTTCCTAAGGTCTAAGTTCTAGGAAAACGAGTTTATTATAAACATTTTTAAAAGTGAGATGTAAATTCTGAGGAAGTTGCACAGGACATGGAGGTCAGCAAACAATCACATCATGTCTCACAAACAGGAACATTTACTTACATTTCAGCTTCTTTTCCACCACAACATAGAAGATTGACAATTAAAAAACATAATAAAAAATACAGCTTTTACATATCAACACCATTTGAACTGCTCTTTGAAAAAATGGTAAAAAAACCCCTTAACACATTGATCCAATGTCACACAGGAAGGTAAATGAAGATTTCTGCTTATTCATGGATTTCAGATGGTCTTTGGTAGACTACAAGAACTCAGTATGTGTACGTCTCCCTGCTGGTTGGTGCAAGGAAGGAAGATAATCAAAGTTAAGAACATGCTTGAGTAAAACTGTGCTTCAGGAACCATGTACAGCACAGCTTCTGGCTGAAGGTAACTCAAATTAACTTTGAGCAGCTGTTCTGCAGCTGCAACACTACCCTGACCCAAGATCAGAAGACGAAGAAAACACAAGTTTCCCACGTACAGCGCAGGGAGAAAGTTAGAGAAAAACAATACATGAAGAACCCTTTCTATGTGTCTGTTGTTTCACTTATTCTCAGGCACAGACTCAGCTTCAGCTCTCCGGGAACCATGGCAGACCAGGCCCACTTGAACAAAACAAGCTTCCAAATTCCAGGCAGAGAAGCCCAGCGCTCAGCCGGGGAAGCACCCAGATACTACAGAACCGCTACAAAGCGCCTTGAGCAGTCTGGTCTTCCCACAGTACTGTGAAGGGAAAAACAGGGTGTCAAGAATGGTGATAAACTGCAGTAGTTAGATTAAACATTTATTTTTCATATATTCACAAAATCTTCACAAAAGTATTGAAACTCAAAAAGGAATTAGACTCGAGTCAAATACAGAGATGAAATGTACAGACAAATGAGCAGGCAACTAAAAGGTCTTGAAAGTATTTTACTTCAGATTGAAAAACGAACAGTTCAACTGTTCTGTTTAAATAAAGATTTGCAAGATATACAGTATTTTATGAATACAATGCTGGTCATTTGAGGCAACGTAAAATACCTCAATTTTTCCTTCATGCTTTTTTTTTCTCTTTTAGAAAGATACTGTTTACCAAAAAGAAACTTGAGCAGTCCAGGAAAAGCTATTTCCCATTAAATTTATGAAAACCATAAATTGAGGCAAACCTAAGATTCCCAATGGAATCAAGATTATCTTCCCGCTACCACCACCTTAAAATTATCACATGCTTATTGGAACACTAATATCTGCACCCTAAGAGTACATTTGCTTTCAACGATGAGGGTGATTCTTTTAAAAACACTTCAGTGTGGTAAATGCGATACAGATCTTTGCAAGTATTAAGTTTTGGAACAGTTTTGCTAATAGCAGCTAACAATACTGGATTAATATAATTTATAAATAATTGTTCCCTAAGCAGTGAACATAAGTCTACACATTCACAATAATCTAAAACAAAATAAATAGTGTGATTATGCATAACATGGTACAACTCTTACTAATTTCTATGAACAAAAGCTCAACATCTTGATAAAATTATCTGATGAAATTAATACATGAATCTAAAATTTCAAAAAACCCATTGTCAAATTAACATCACTTAAGCTTAGTGTTTGAGTAAATGTTATGACTCCGTTATTTTTGGAATATATCTAATTTCTGCTTTGAAGTAAAACACTTTAACACATTGAAAATGCTCATTAATTTAAGTGATGACATCAGCTCTGATCTTATTTTAGCATTTATTTTACTTTAAAAATCATTGCACTCATTAGTGCCCTTTAATGGTCAGGTTGGTCTGCAGTATTTTGTAAATGTATGTTAAAAAAAAGGTTCTAAAAGCTGATAGTACTTTTTATAAAAGCATCATCTCCAGAACAGCTGCATTAAATACAGCCACGTATGCCGAGTGCAGACTTTCCTCTTTAAAGAAATACGTGAAAGTAAATGCCACTTAACTTTCTGCCACTGAAGTGTCCCAACTCCTGTTCCAAGCTATGCCTGTGTCATTGCACATCTAATTAGCATTCATGGCATCAAAGTTACCACAACCTAGGCTTGTAATTCAACTGTACCAGACAAATGCGGAGTTTAAATTAAATGATAACTAGGTCAATGAAGAAATACTATGAGATATGAAAGGTTTGGGTCTTTAAGGCAATACAAAATATATTTCATTATCTGAAGTTGTTTTTTTTTAAAAAATAATTAAGTGTAAATATAAAAATGCCTAAGAGGGGAGTGAGAAAAAAATACTTTAATTGCAAAATTTACTTAAAGCTTCAACAGTTATTATCTCCTACAGGAGTTAGCAAAAATATAAAAGACAAAAAAACCCAGACCTGGGAGGGGGAGGGAAGGCACAAACAAATAGGCATGGGATTAAAGGAGCCCAGGAATGCAAACTTCTGTAACAAATGGAGTTCTCTTGTTTCTTTTTTTTAAAACCGGAAAAAAAAAAGAAGAAAACAATCACCACCAACAACCAAACAAAAAAAAACCCACCCAAGTGTCTTTACACTTCCTTAAAAAAGGGTCAGGGAGAGACCACTAAGGGGAGGAAGAGAAGGATGCAACTATAAAACCCCATTGCCTGAAATGATGGCATTTAGAAAACAAGGTGAAGGTTGCTTCTCCGAGATGACAAGCTCAGTGTCTACACAAAGTACACGTACACGTTATACAAATGAAAAACTTCATTTGCCGCCATAAACCTTTCTTTCAGAGGAACAGCTTTTGCAGATCAAATGTTCCATTAAATCTTTTAAATGCCAAGAAAAGAAATTTTGAGCAATGTAACTAGCAATGTCTCTTTATACGGATGTTAAGATGACAATTCAGATTATTTTCCAAACTAATCCTGAGAAAAATTTATGTTTACAATTTAAACAGTAATGTTATGTAAAAAGTGTTAACAAATCCACTGTTACAAATGTCAGTTTCCCTATATGGTCATCTATATATACACAATAAAATGGTAAGTATATGCAAAAATAATAAAAAAATCATGCACAAATTACTTTCACCTTTAAAGGCTGGGTTTCCCTCAAAATACAATTTTTTCTTTTTTTTTCCCTATTTTTTGTGTTATATTTGTTTGTTACCACCCCCAGACACACTGAGTACTACCCCTACTGGTCAGCATGAGCTGATGGGAAATACATTTATTTCACATTCAAGCTTTTATATCCTAAATGACCCTGTTGTAGCATATGACTTATCAAATGAGCAGCCTTTTTCCTCTTTTTTTTATTGTTTTCACTTTTTTATTTTTTCTTTTTTTTTCTTTTCCTTTTTTTTGGTTTTTTTTTTGCAGTGATCAATCTTCGTGATCCGTTCCGTGGCGAGCTGGGAAAAAAAATGCAGTTGCTAATCAATGTCTGAACAGTCTGAAGCTCCGGAAGAGATCCAAGGAGTCACTATCAAACTATCCTGTAGCATGAGATCATTGCACACAGAAGAGCAGTCATAAAATAGGCAACTATCTACAAAGGTCTGAAAGGGCTGCATCTCTCTTGTGTTTCCTCTTTTTGCCGTGGAAAAATTGATGGTGTGATTTGCTGCCTTGATGTTGTTTGTTTGTGACTGAGGTACCGTGGCTTGAGTTTGTTGGACCTTGGAAGCCTTTGTTAGAAGAGCGAAATAACCGTGCAGATGCATGCTGTAAAAGAAAGAGAACACAGGTAAATCAGCGCTAAGAAGCAAAGCGTGGCAATCACACAACCCTATTTCTGGATAATGAGCACATTAACTTATGGAAAGTGTCACACTTGAAAAAATGGACATGGCAAAAGAAGCTCAGCCATTTCTTAGACAGCATCACAGCACCACAGATCTTTCACATCATGTTGGTGGCTGCAGACAAATGTTCATCTCTAGATCCAAAACCGTGCAGGTCAAGGGAGAAGGGCAGAGCACTTGGAATTCTGAGAAGGCTAGATCTGTTCTATCGCTCCCCTTTCACAACCATCAAAAAAGTGTTTTACAGAAACCTAAGTTCATAATCCAAGAAGACAAATGAAGATCGCTCAAATCTCATCTTCTGTGCAAAATTAAGACAACATTTTTTAAGATCAGGACTAACTTTATACCACATCTTTTTTACAGATATAGAGGAAATGGGTGCAAAACAGCTGTACCCTTTGGGAAAATCTAGATTTCCCAAAATAATGTCAATTCAATTTCATACGTTTTAAGGCTATTGCAAACTCTTCTGTATAAGTTAAAGAGAGAAGCAGATGGTTTCCGATACAGTCAGTGCTCCAAGCCTTTTAGTGGGGCAAAGGGGCAGGAAAAACGCAGTGCTTCCTCTGCAGAACACCCTACCCTTCCATGGAGAACATGTATAATATTCAATAATCTGGACAGTTGCTGTTTCCGAACATTTCACAAACCTGAGATTTGTTCGTATTGCTGGATGCATTGGCTGTTTGGCTGTTTTGTGTTTTCCCACTTGACTGGGAGGACTCCAGTGACACTTCTTGTGACCCCACTCTGTTTGTGGTAGACTGACGACAACTCAACTGTTTAGAGGTTTTGCAAGGCGTTCCATCAGAATCCTTCAGGAAAATGCAAAGTATTAGTAAGCTTTTCTCAAGAGCCAGTGAACATTTCTACAGCTACCTTTACCCTTAAAAATAAAGCTAGCAGTGGATAAAGTTTAAAACATATTTGGGTTTTTGTATATTAAATTTTTTCAATGCAGAATTCTTCCTGAATAAAAAGGGCAAATTTAAAAATCTATTGACACATAATTCTGATTTGGGGATTTGCCTTTTATTTTTAAATAGCATTCCCAAACAGAATTTTTTACGGGTTGTTGTTTGGGTTTTTTTAAGCATATAGGACTACCAGTCTTTTTTTTTGAAAGACAATCATTCCAGCGAAAACAGAGCCATGTAACTTTGTATGGACTGTATTCACTTCCTAGGTGTGTTGGGTTTAAAAGACACTGCAACTTATATGTGTAGAAATTGCATGAGCAATGACATCTTATGCATGTGAGGGTTCTACAAATGACTAACTAGGACTCTGAGCCTTCCAATACAAATCAGGGGGAAAAAAACTCAAAGCAACTGATAAAAACAAAACCAGAAAACCTCCAGTACTTACGACATCACTAGAACTGGACAGTGTGGATGATGATGACGATAAAGGGCCTGATGAAGAATTTGAAGAATGTTTACTAAGAGTTTCTGAAGCCTTATTTCTAGGTTTTCCCAGAGCTTCGTTCTCTTCAGCAAGATTATTGTTGCACTTGTCTAGCTGCTGAGTATCTACTATCAAGGTTACTCCATTACCTATTAAAAACAAAACAGAAGCATTACCACACAGTAAGTGCTACAGCTGTTGCTTTTTTAGTATTTTTTTTTTAACGTACCACTCAGGTATTCTGTATAGATCCTGTATGGATTATACTCTGCAGGACAGGTACAGACACCTGCACATGAACACACTTTTCATGCAGGCAGGCAGACGTGTGCATGTGTTGGGGTGTGTGTAGTGTGTGCAGCAAGCCAACACCTTGCTGAGTGTGAGGTGGTTTCCTGACAAGATCCATTCAGGATGAAAAGCACCAAGTATTACCCACATCAAGGTGGAAATTGGAGAGATAAGACATGGAAAAAGGTAGTAACAGAGCTCAGATGTGCTGCTTAATAATATGACACACTTCAGCACTCACATGCAAAGGTTTAAATTCTGTTCCCAAATGCTCAATACTCCCACTATCAGCCATGCTTAGCCAAGGCTTACCATTACACGAAGACTCTGTCCTACTTTGCATCCCCCACTGCTTTGATATCCAGTCTCTGTAAGTGGCCACTTCTTGCGTTACTCTAATTATTCTACCTAATATACTATAAACCGGGAAAAAAAACCAAACGTCACCACAATTAAATTTTTAAAATAATTAAAAAATATAAAGAATTAATGTCTGAGATTTAGACTCATAAAATTTACCTTTCCGTTTCGTTGTTAGGATAATATTTCGCTATTGGGGAAACTGCATGGCTCAAAACAACATAGGCATAATCAAAAGCCTGTTTCACTTGCATGGCACCATAAGAACTCCTCCCAACATCATTACCTTAAAATAAGAATATAATCAAGTAAATAAATAAGATTGAAAATGTGGTTACCTCCTTTCAGACAGGAGACAGCAATATTTTTTAAATTGTCCTTAAGTCCAAACTCTCTACAGTTACTTCTTATGGAAGAGGATTAGTCAATAATAAATATTTGAAAGAACTTAAAAGACCTACAGATATTTACAGGTACTGAAGTCCAAAATGCAATTCTCTGGGTAAAAGTACAACACATGAAGAAAAAAGAATACAACCCTGTACTGCATATATTACACAGGTAACAGCACCATCCTGGATGACATTTTTTAGATCAGACATATGCTAACTTTTCTAGGACCAGCACTTGACTGACCATTTCACACAAGCCACCCACTCGAGCCAACAGTCACCCTTAACACAAAGGTAACGTAGAGGTTTCACTCCGTACTGTATTTACGTGACTTTGCAGAATCAAAGAGGAGAGTGTGGGCAGGAGCACCCGTACTGTAAGTGCAATTGTGACAGAGGCAAGACCAAGCTGGAAAGGGACCACGTATACCTACAGGTACATCCAGCCCACGCTTAGGCCCACGCTGCGGCAGCTTTATTGCTGTTCCCACAGAGCACACAGAGGTTGTCTGAGGTGCCCTCTCATACCACCTGACTGCAGAACAGGCACACTCTTGGGTGACACAGTAACTTTTGCTAGGAGTGTGTCTTAAAATGAAATCTCGTGTCCTGAGTGCATCTTGTGTTCATCTAGACATGAATCTAGAGGTGTTTCTACTTGGGTGGTCATTCTATGCTATCCTTTGACTTAACTCCTCTGGATTAGGCATTCCCCTAACTTTTTTTCTTAGCAATATGTTACATCTCAGTTTATGAGGATACCTGGCTGTAATGGATCTTCGATATACAGCATTGATGGTCTGTAGCCATCCAGCATGCTTTTTTGCACTTCATCCTTGGCAACATAAGAGCCACCGTCCTTTATTCGGATTCCAGTCTTCAGATAATTGAAGTGACGTCCATATAATTCAAAAAACTCTATTAAAAGAACACCATAGTTGGCATTGGGCATACAGGCATCTTCCCTGGGATGCAGCTATTAAGAAGAGAGAAAAAAATCATTTGCTTATGATTTCAAGTTTCAAGTGCCTTTAAGTGTCTTCTTTTTTATAGAAAACATGTCTAAATACCATAATAGGTAATAATAAAATGTTACATTTAACACGTGTAAATGTAGTATATTTCCTTGATAAAGCAATTTTGCGTCTTTAAAACAAGATGCTATCAAAACTTTATAAACTAGTTACCTCTTAAAAATAAGGCTGGCAAGTATTGAACTGAAAGTTCAAATACAAAACCACAAATAAGTGAATTTCCAGCACTAATGGTAAGGTTCTTGTGAAAAAACAAAAATGTGCACTTCAAAACACGGGTTTGCAATACTGGTACAGGCTTTTAATGCACATGGCTAAATAAATGATCCCCTCTACTGTTAAGTATGCAGCCTAAGAGATTATGAATGAAATCAGTTCATAATCGTAACAGTTTCAAAATGTGACTTTTTTTTTGCGCAGAGGCAAATGGAAATTCTATTTGCCAATACAAGACAAAAAATGGGGTTTGGAGAGATCTTGGTTTCTTTCAAAAAGATATCCCTGCTGCCTTCATTTCTTTTGTACTCAGCAGGCAACTGCAATTGCGTTCAGCAAACACCCAGCTCCAGTTCAAGTCTCAGGTTTAAAAGTAACTACCATCTGGAAAAGTGCAGACGTACACATGCACGCAGACCCTGTTACACAATAACATTCAGTACAAGAAGAATGAGGTTTATAAAGCCAGAACTCGGCTACTTCATATTTCTACAATTTTTTTCTCCCCCAAAAATCATAGATTTAGCTCATGCATTTTGTTCTCCTAAATTTAAGAGAAAGCTCTAAAACACTTTTATTTGATACCAGCTTAAAAACCTAGAAAAACAAGCAAAATTCCATGGCATTTGTTAAAGCACATCTAACATGAATCTATGTAGCTTCTTCCTAGTTATACAATAATCACATTATTATACCACGAATGTCACATGTGCCTGGTACTGATACACCAGTGGATGTTCCAAACCTCTCTAATGACAGAAATACCAGTATGGGAGAAAGAACAGAAGATAGCTGGGATATGTCCATTTTTAAATGAAAAGGGGGTGCAAAACCTCAAACAGTTAACTTAAATGATTAAATGTAAGGATGAATTAAATTCCTTCTTAATGCAAGGTCTTTTTGCACCAATGGCATCCATAGATTTCATCAAGCTTACCTGAAGGAAACTGACAGCCATTAAAAAAAGGCTATAAGAACCGATTCCACCTGTAAATACTTCATTAAGGTCCCTCTGCAATAGGAACTGTTTCAATACTAAAACTAGATATGGTAATACAGGGTATTTCTGAAAGAGAAAAACAAAGGTGTGAGGATGCTGCAATGCATACATACATATGATGCTAAGAAAGCACATAGACGCTATCTGTTTTATTAGCTAAGTATAATTCTAACTTATTATTTTTAGTAACTGTGGGGAAGCCAAGAGCTCTGCCTGTGATCAAAGCAGTTATTTTACCTCTTGAACTCCAGCAGCAGATATTAACAATGAAGTTATTACCCATAAAAGCACAATGATTTTGTTTGAATATATAAATCCACTTGCTTTTCTCATAGAAGTGAAAAGGAAAGCAAAGGAAGAACTATGGAGATACCCATATCTGTAACAAAATCTTCCTGCTGCAACCAAAGCGATATCCCAAAGAGGACTGAGAGTTCTGTTCTATAAGCACTTCACGTGCCCAGAGTTCAAAACAGTCATTCAAAATTACTACATCCAGGTAACCTTTTCCAAGAAGCCAAATACTTACCTTTGGGTAACTGGTCCTTCAATAGCTTTGTTCATGTGGACTCCCTTAGAGGTGTGCATATGCTACACATGTGGAGAACATGGACCTTTTGGGCAGCAGTGGAGGCTGTGCTATGCCTGCACTTTGCACACCCCCCTCACAGGGGAGGGAGACAAGAGAGGCTTGATAACATCCCTCCTTTTATCAACACAGAGCTAAGAAGTTCCTTAGTGCCAGAGAAGAGATGTGGATCACGGTATCTGTGATTGCAAAAGACTAATGGGAAAAGAAGTTCTCCAAGAATTTCTCTGTACAAGTCTTATGGTGAGTATAAGGAGTCTATTTAACCAAAGATTGCAAGAATCACCTTTTTTTAAACTATTAAGAACTTACAGTCGCAAGCTGAAGCACTGAGTATCAATATATACTAAGATTCAAAGCCAGGACTCTTCTCTAGAAACTGCAAACCCTCAATTAAGGCTTCAGACGCCTCAGACTTCCTAAATAAACTGGATGAAGAGAAATAGGCATTTCCAAGGGTAACACTGAATACAACACCTCAGTTAGATATTCCAAGTTTTAAGGGACAAAATAAGAGCCAAGGGAATGCTCTGCAAGTCTTTTAGAGAGATCCCTGAGAACACCAATAAAGTCACTTTGCAAGTACACGTGAAGTTTTCTCCAAGTTACACAAACGACCCTTCACGTAGCACAGCCACTACCTGCTGTGTGCCAGGGCCCAGTAACACCTCCCCAGCCACACCAGGCTCAGCTGCCCATGCTCAAAGCCAGCTGTGGTGTGGCACAGCAGCGTGCCCTAGGCTTGGGCTGCTAGGAAAACAGCCGTGTGGACAAGTGCCATGTGGGAAGCCTAGTTGGGAGTTCCCCCCACTTTGCTCAAGAGCTGTTTCTCATCTCAGCTGTTCCCCTTGCTGTCTGCCTGAGCCACACTGCTGCACACTGATGCTGACTCTGACCACCTACCTGGCCGGACTGTGAGCTGGCCCTGGCTGCTGCCACCAGACCTGCTCTTCTGTTCAGGCTGGGGTACTGCAGGGCTGCACCCCAGCAGGCAAGGTGCCTGCCATGTGCCTGTCTGGCTGCCACACGCAGTGCCTGCTCTCTTCTCTCTCTTGCTATGCCATGCACAGCTCTCTCTTGCCACGCCATGACCCAAGGCCAAAGCAGAGGGGACAAATAACTCGGGCAACAGGAACACGCTGACACTTTTTTCTTTCTTTAAGCACACAAAAGTGCCTTCAGGCTATCAAGGGAAGACTCCCTCCTATCTTGAAAATTAAAAGGACACAGGCAATTGGGGCAAATAGGCAGGGCTTTATGGATTTACCTAACAATGAATTTATATGTTGAGTGTAACAGAAATACAGCCCCTGTGTTATGGCAGAAAACAAAATACAGACTGTCTGTCTACCACAAAGCAGTGCAAAAGTGCACCGGATGTAACAACTGAATTTAGCTACCAAACTGCAGGTAGGTGTCTGACAACAGAGAATCTGGCCTTATTCTTTCCCAACAAGGAGCTACGTAGCACAAAACTATCACTCCTGATTTAGCAGCACACAGCTGGCCAACACAATTTGCTTCTGTTTATCAGACAGAGGCTGAGGGAAGAAACATCTCTGGACCCACTCCACCCTCTTATTACTCTGAACATGGATGCAAGAGGCCTCGTCAGCACAGGGTTTAAGCACAAGTTTTATATAAGCCCACACGTAAGACTGCAGGGAAGAACTCAGACTATTCTACTTAAACTGAGCTAAGGACAGAGATTTTTCTTCTCTGTCCCTCTATAGGTTGAAGAAATAGACACTGCAGAAACAAACTGAACTACTTTCATACTTGCTACAAAACATACATAAAGGAACTGAAGACGAACAAGCTGAAATCCGTACATTCAGCTCATCAGCAACTGAAAATCTCCCAAAATTTAGACCCTTTCTTGCAACATTATTTAAGCAAATGTATATGGTTTATAACCCTTATGGTTGAAAATGCTTGCTTTATTTACAGTTTTCTGAAGATTTACTTGTTCAGCTATTGAAATATTTAGATTTGTCAATTAGTTTGGTTAAAAAACCAAAGCAGTTATAGTAGTAGAATAGTAACACCAGCACTGAACTGCACTTCATCTCTCTACACAGAACATGAAAAAACAAGAAAAAATTTCTACTGCTTTTGTGAGACACTTCCTATGAGTGTCCAATGCACTGAACACAAGAATGGAAGGAAAAGAAAAGAGTGTAATGACACTCCAAAACTTTAAATACCAAAGCTCATTTATCCTAACAAAACCCTCTTATTTATTAAACAAAACTAATTGTACTGCACCCATGATACAGATATTAGTGAATCCCTGAACAATAACTTACTATATTTAACTTATTCTACTTAATTAGCATTTCCCTGCTGAAACAGTATTCAATCCAGAACAAGTTTATTTCTACTTTCTGCAGGAATATATTATTACTAATTGCAAATTGCCTAACCTTGATAAAATCTTTGATGAGCTGGGCTGCTTTAACCCCATTCTGTACATTAAAGCTTATATCAACTTTTACTTCAGTAAAGGAATCTGTCAGTTTAATAATAGGTACCTGCAAATAAAAAGAAAAGACAGATTAAGTCAATACAGATTTCTAAGACACATTTGGTTTCATTCATACTTATAAGCACTAGTAAAACTGAAACATTTTAGGAATTTGTAGAGAGGAAGTAGACAGGAATCCTACTTTCTCTGTCAATTTATGAATTCACTCTCCACGCCAATCTGTTTACATAAACTTTGCTTTTCTAACTCATAAATGCTATTTTCGATTTCTTATCCTGTTTAGCAGAACTTACACTCCGAAGTGATTAATCGTAAATTGGTTTTAGTCAGCTCCTGGTGCAGAAATATGGTTCTACTGGGAGAAACAAACAGCAGAGGGAGACAAAAGCTCAAAGCCTTGGTTCAGTTTTGGGCCTCTCAGTACAAGAAGGACATTGAGGGGCTTGAGCACAGAGCTGGTGAAGGGGCTGAAGAACCAGTCTCATGAGGAGCAGCTGAGGGAACTGGTGCTGTTTAGTTGGAGAAAAAGAGACTGAGGGGAAACCTCATTGCTCTCTACAACTGCCTGAAAGGAGACTATAGCAAGGCAGGCACTGGATCTCCTCTCCCAAGTAACAAGGGACAGGATGAGAGGAAACGGCCTCAAGTTTTACCAGGGAAGTTTAGATTGGATATAGGAAATACTGGTTCACAGAAAGGGTTGTCAAGAATTGGAATCTGCTGCCCAGGGAATTGGTTGAGTCACTATCTCTAGAGGTGTCTAAAAGACAGGTAGATGTGGCGCTTAAGAACATGGGTCAGTGGTGAACTTGGCAGTGTTAGGTTTACAGTTGGACTTGACTGTCTTAGAGGTCTTTTCCAACCTAAGAGTATCTATCTTTATTTCACAGAATCACAAAATCACTTAAGAAAAGACACACTCACGTCACTGTGGGTTACTGACTCCTCATCAAAATTATCTTCAAACAAGAAGCACAAGATATTGAGAGCACTCTGACGTGTCTCCACCTGAGTGGTTGTCAAATTACCTCTCTCTTCTAATCAGCCACTAATTGCACACTCTTACATAGTCTTACAGTTAGCAAAAGGCAGAAGCTTCAATGGAATTAGTCCTATCTTGCACAACACCTACCATTGCATTTTTATGCAAGGTTATACTTACTACTTTTGTGTGAAAATATATTATCTCCTTACTTGCAGTAAGAAAAAATAAATCATTTCCTTATGTACAAACTCAGTACACAGATTCACAAATCTAATCACATTAATTCACAACAATGACTAGTATAAGCTCACTTAAAAGAGTGTGTATGTTGTGCAGTATGGAAAAATCTGATCATTCTCCCCTCCAAAAGAAATACTTCTGTTGAAGCACTATCAATTATTTTGTCAATAACAAAAATCATATTAAATAAAAATTCTATTGGTTCTATTTCAAATTTATATATAAAATAGTTTCTGCTTATGAAAATTCATCTTTTTAACCAAGATCTTTCTTCAAATAGAAATTACGCTTATAATAAGGAAATACCCGCTTCCCCCAAACTTACAGTTGCTTTATCTAAAACCTTTACTGAGTTTTCATCTGCTACATTGTGCTTTCTAAGAGCTTCCTCCAAGGTCCAAAGAGGTAATGTCTCCCATTTTCCAAACACAACTAAGTCGATATCACTGAAATGGAAAAAATATAAATTTATTCAAATTAAAAGAGAATACACTTAAAAGACCAATAACTGACAACCACATATAACTAGAATAAAGTTAAGAGAATGTAGCTTAAAAAAATAATTTCTTCTTAATTTTCCAAGAAAAAGGGGTGGGGATGAACTCTTACACTTGGGAAAGTAAGAACATTTCATGTTACCAAGGGGAGGGGACAGATACACAGACAAATCTCCTCATGCCAGAGTGTCAGCAGAGAGGGATCACCTCCTCCAGAGCAAGAAATTAAGTTCTTGTGAATCAACTCTTTAGGGCTGTACTCACCAGTGAGGCCTACGTAGCAGCCTGGCACTGAAAGAGAAAGCCCTCTTCCCTATCCTCTACTCCCAGGCGCATTGCTCTGTCTCCTCCTTTACTCTAGGTCTGGTACTTGTCTAATCCACAGCAAATCAATTCAACATTGGCCTGGCAGAAACCAACTCTTTCCCCTGCCCCCAACCTTTAAAAAAAGAAACTCAAAACACTCTGGGGTAATTTCCTGCTTCTTTGCAACTCAGAGCTGGGTGATCAGAGCCATAAGCAGCTGGCCTGTAGCACCAGGAACAGGGAGCAGGGAAGGAGAAAGGAAAATGTGGCAATTTTGACTTCAAGAACCAACAAACTGTTAAATAAGATCAAACCATCTAATTAGCTCCTTGAAGAGGTGTCTCCCTCCTGCCACTCTTCGTCCTTATGCACTTACACATTCACTTGACTTCAGAGGGAGCTGACACCCTAAACTGAACACTTAAACTCAAATTCTAAACGTGACCGGTGTCCAACTAAAGACAGGAAAAGCTACAGTGAGATCCCAGTCCCCAGCTTCTTCTTTGATTTCTCCTGCTTGGTCAGGACATAAAGGAGATGAACACATAACCCACAGTTACACCAGCAGGCGACTTCAGTAATATGAAACGCTGCGTAACAGCAAACACCAAAAACTTTAGGAATACATTTTCCCCCCTCATAAATTCTACAGGTCTGCCAATTCCCAAACAACACTGCTTTAACAATCTCAAAGAAACTACATTGGCATGACATGAAATATCTCTTGCCCACAAGCAGCACTGGCAGCAGGCAGGTTCCACTCAGCTGACACGGACAGGTAGCACTCCACCAGTTTCAGCAAAGGATGTTCAAAATCTGCTTGGAGAGCAGGAAATGCTGCTGGATACTTCTCTTCTAAACTAAATTAGTGTTCAACCCACTACTGACGCTGACAGGGAACAACAGGAAACATTTTCCCGATGCACACCAAGAAAGAAAAAGCAGCTCTGTTGTCACCTTAAGTATAGATATTGCCTGCAAAATAACAGAGATCCAGCAGCTAAATAACTGTGTGCCCAAACCTTCAGTATGCTTTTAGCTTGCAGTAAAAGGGTAACAGGCGAATTCTAACACGGAGTAATAGAATTTGAACAGCACTGTAGGTCTTTCTGAATCCCAGAACCTGAAATCTACATTAGCTACCCAGTTACAGACGGAAAAGCCTAGAGGAAAGGGACACTCTGATAGAAGCCAACAGTGAATTAATTATCAAAGGCAAATGCAGATTATATTGAAAGTTTGGCAAGTACTGCCACAGGAAGGGCTTTTGTGGGTTTATGTATTGTTTTTAAAGTATCTGCATTTGTTCTGACCCAGAAAATCAGCTGAAACAAGGATGTCTGAAAGACAGTATAAGAAATCAAAAAGATGACAGCAAAGCATTTTTGCTACATCAGTTTCAAAATGATCAAGCATCTACAGTAGAGAACTATTGCTATCAGTCATGTGAATAGGAATACCTCTTTTGCATTATCAGTATCCAACCAAGTTTAATCAAGCCTATTTAAAATCAATGAAAAAAAGACCAAGAACAAGGCCAAGTGGGAAAATAATGCCTATTTGTACACCTTACTTCTGACTTGCAAAAAGAAACTGAACAATTCAGCTTTCCTGCAATTTCTTAGACTACAGCAGATACTAAAGTATCTATCAGATACTTTCTTTTTCAAAAAGAGATGAACAGTGACTTGGTATCCATCACTTGCAGTCAGTACTAGATATTAATTCCTCATTCCCAAAGTACAGAACTTGATTCAAGTGTTAACCTCAGACTTAAGCTATTTAAATGTGTTTATCCCCTACAGCTACTTAAACTTTTCATTCAGTTTCTATTTAATCACCAAAAATACTTACAATTTCTATACAGATGATACCACTGTCAGTGAGTAATGACTTTTTTCTTTATGAAAATTACTAACAAATTTGGAAAAAAGTAGAGGCTGACTATTGTACAGATTTCACAAAAGAAGACTGAAAGAAAAAAAACAGTTAAGGATGTTATCTCTTCCTTTCAGTACTAACATTAGCATTAACAAGATAACATTAAATGTTTTCAATTTAATCATCTCTGGAAATAAAATTCAGCTTTTCTTTTAAGGCCAACCTCTTATTTTGGTTCAGATCTTTTACTGATACACGTAAAACCTATGCAGACACATGTAGTCTAGTTAATAGTCTTAATTACTATATTTCTGAACAGTTGGCAGAGTACTAATAGCTTAACACTTTGTTAATGTAACAAGTATACATGCAATTAACACAGATACTAGAAGATCAGATAAATCACTACAGGGGTACAGGTTCAACAGCCTATTTTTTCCTGTACAGAAATTACACTGAAAAATTACTAACCTTGTAGGTAAATATAAACCAGTTTTAAAACTTCCAAATATCTGTACCTGCAACACAAGAACAGGATATGTGAAAACAAATTTTCAGGCTTCAGAAGACAAATAAGTTCTATTAAACTGCTTTTAAAGGCTGGATATTGCTACCCTCCATTGGCGGGTTTTGGTATTGCTAGCAGGCACACAACAGACGCATTCTATTCTGTTAAAGCATTTACGTCTTCAATGTAGTGTAAACAACTGATCTTCATTACTATTATCCATGAAACATCAATAACTTTGATTTCTCTATTAGAAAACCTTCTTTGTAATGCAACGATTTTCACCGTGACTAAAGGTGGCAAAACCCCACAAGCAAAGATTATAAAACACTTAATAATGATAGGACACAAAAAACCCCCCAGTATGAGTTCAATTCACTTTTTGCTTTCATATCTTGAAGTACACTTTTGCATTTTTAAACACATTTTCTAACTTTAAGTTTAATATATTTCCATTGTTTTACATACTTCTAAAAAATGTTATATCACAATGCATTTTGTTTTCTGAATTACAGAGCTAGTAGCACAACTCTGTTTATTTCTGCTTCAACAACAAACAAAATAATCTCACAAAGTTTTACAACCCACAGATTTAGTTTATCATGCTGTATTTTTTACTAGCACTGGAGACTTCAATAACCAAGTTTCCACTGAAAGCTGTCCAAACCCACGTTCTCATTAACTTAGCCAAGCCTCGCAGGAGGCTGGACTCAGATCGGACTCATGCACTAAAGTCTCAAAGTGGGACTGGTGAGACTTTTAAAATAAAAATATCTACACATTTGGGACTAGTTCTCAACCAGTCTTCCCACGTGTCTCTTGGAGCCACCTGTAATCTGCTTTAATGAGTCTCATACAGTAGCTTGTTGCCACCTACTTGTATGTTAAGTGACCCACTTTTTGTATTTTTCCCCTTCAGGATAAGAAAAGTGGAGAGATGGGAAAAGATGATGTTTTGCAATAAGTTGCCTGCTACTTCAGCAGATTAAGAAGCAGTATGAGTGCTTCTTCTTGATTATTTCCTATCACTTCACTCTTTCTAACCCCTCACCCCACCCCCAGGAAGAAGCACACACTGGCAGTAAATTTAATGTTTAAAGTTCATAGCTTCTTAAACTAGAGAAGACCACAAGATATGCCACAGTTCTAGCATCAATATTGTACTACATGTTGACAAAAGCATAAAAGCATCATAATATTAAGAATGTAATAATAGTGATTATTACTATTTTTAATCCGGGATAATAATAAAAGCACACTCTGTCAACTGTTTGGGTTCAGTCAAACCAGGATTTATTTGGCCACCAAAAATGTTTGAAAAGTTCTTTTGCAAAATAAAACAACCAATGACAGGTTCAGAAAAACTAAATGTGCTTTCACATTATCTAATAAAATATTGTGTTCAGCTGCACAGTCAAGAGAGCCTTTACTGAATAAACAACCCTGAAGTATTCATAAACGTACTGATATATGACTTTTACTGAAAGGAATGAGACATCTGCTGTTGTACAATAACTTGGAGTATGAGAAATACTGAATTATTATAGAAGAAACCCACACCCACACTTAAATCCCTCTCTCGTCAATTCTGAAAAGATGGAAGAGGAAGAGCAGGGATGGGAACAGAAATTTTAAAGGATTTTGATTTATTATAGAACTGGAATTCAAGCTGTTGTAGCTCTGTAGCCATGTACATATTTAAAGCATCCTAAATACACACTATTATGACCTGAGATGTGAGCATTACCTTTAGTTGTGTGCCAACATTGCCCAATTATGGTTTTATTACATGCAGAGATATGTATTTGCATTCATAAGAGAACCTAAGACTTCAGAGCACTGTAATGGAATCCTACTCATGTATGCTATTGTTACTATTAATCCTACATTTCTGCAAACTTGTTCATATTGAATTCCAAAGTTCCTGAAGAAGCTTTGTTACAGTGTGTGTCCAAATATGTCCTCACTACCCACAACACAACTTGGAAACTCACAAAAGCTTGGAAATACCTTGCTACCAAAATTCCTCCATCAAAACAAAACAAAATATCTATCCATAGCTAGTTCAAATTTCCCTTTCTTCTACATCAGCAAGCAGGATTTTCTGAAGTTTAGCAAACTAATCTTTCTACTTCCATTTTCAATCACAATGCATGGTGTGCAACGTTACCTTTTTTCAGATCTATGAGGCCACTTAACACTCAAACGTGAAGCCGAGGACATTATGACAAATGTATCCTAAATTCTACTCTAAGTACTTATTTACTCTCTAGTCAAATTTTCACATTCAACTGGTCAAAAAACTTTGTCTTTGGGTTGTTTAGTTTCAGTGTAATTAAAGCCTTTCTTATGGTCAGAGCCTTGCTGATGCCAAGAACAGTTCTCACTTACTAGGAATGTTTCCTTCTAAGCACATTCCCTTGAGTAAGAGAGCAAATGACACAATTGCTAACTTCTATAAATAAAGTAACAGTTCAGGATACCTAGTTTTATCCCCCCATCTGCTTTTTCATAATTTTCTTAACTGAAACAGGAAAATAATATATGTGCACAACCACATTCCACATGCTCTTTAGCCACTCAGATGAATGAATTCTGATTATCTTTTTCTTGAAATCTGATTTTTATAGCATATGTCTTACCTGTGTGTTTAGTGAGAAACTACAAACTAAATGTCCATGTTTAAGTTACAAGCTTACTTTAGCTGGATTCACTGCATCTATTACTTGAAATGAACTGCTCAAACATTAACTTAACGCTTTACACTACAGCTAAAGCTGAGGACATTGGACCAGGTAACGCTCCACCTGCTCTGAGCATGCACTCGAACCTTACAAGTAGCTAAACCAACACAGATCTCCAAAGGGTTTGTGATTAACACAAATGACTGAAAAGTTACAACAAAAGGCTGTCAAAGTCAAACACAGTTGAGTTCAGCACTTCAGTTCCCAAGATCTGTAAAGTATTAGAAAAATATCACTATGGTAATTTCCAGGTAATAACCTGGCATGCTGTTGCCACTGTTCAGTTCCCTTCTAGCCTCCAGAAAATGGAAGGGCATACAAGAAGAGAATTCTTTTATACAACAACAGCTGACAAAATGCAAAGTTAGGATTTCAAGAGCAGTTACTGACTTGAGAAAAAGGAACCGGCACTCTCTTGCTCTCTAACATTTTCAAGAACAGTGAAATAAGACTGTCTTGGCAGTTTTCACCAGCACTAAATGAAAAGTGAACTTCAGTTTTCAACTGCACTCTGTGTGCTTCTTTTCAGTCACATTACAGCTATGCTCAGTGGTCAGCTGCCACTGTGTAGTAGGGCTTGTAATTTCCTTCCACTTCTTAAACAGATTAGGGCTACAATAACCAGTTTTGGTAGCTTAAAGAAAACTATTTTCTCAACGCCTTATCACTCTCATTTGACAAGAAATCCATTTGGTTTTGTTGGTTTTTTTTTAAATGGAAAAATAAACAGTATTTTCATTATTCAGCACTTCACAAAGTAAACCAGCACAAAATGTTGATTTTACATATTAACAAATAGAACAGTGTCCTACTCACATCTGCATTAGGCCAGAGCTCTTTTATAACGTTTTCTATCCTGTTCACCACTTCCATCCGCATTCTCTCTTCTTCAGGTCTGGGAGACATATACTTATAGAAGTCAATGATTTCTTCATGAAGACTAAGAAAGCAAAAGAAAAAAAGAACAGGAAGTCAGAAAAAATCCCACAGGAAAATGAAACAGCAACTGCTCCAACCAAATATGCTTTTCAAGCTCCTAGGCACCTTTTATTAAGGGGACATTTAAGAGCAGGACACAATTAAAAATATCCAGATTCACAACACTCCTTAACGTTTAGTTTCAAGTCAGTTTCTTATGCCATAGGTCAATATGCTAAAAGTGTGGAAGCTAATCTAAATTCAATGTGAACTGAAGGCACATGGAAGTCACTGTATTCTAACGCCAGCACAACACAGATATGTTTCAGCCTTCAATGACAAACGCAACTGTAAGCTCTGAGTACAGTGCAAAAATTTAAACAGGTTTTCAGCCAGCGCTTCCCAGTCAGCCCCTTGGCACCAGTGGAGAGTTTAAAGTATCAGTCTGTTTTCAGACCAAGCTTTATAAAAAGTTGATAAAAAGTAATTGTGCCAGTACTGGAGCTAGAAAAGCTGCTTCTTCTACTGCTTAGGGAAGACGCTAAACTAAAAAATATGCACTCTCTCTCCATAACAAGAAAATAAGTAGTACACAGGCAGAAGCGGTGGTTCAGAATAAGTGATAGACAGGCAGCTAACCCGTATATTGGACAGTTCACCACATTACATGTGCTGCTCACAGTGCTGTTTAGATTGCCTATGACTAGAGCTGAAATGAAAATGTGTTCACACAGTGCCACAAATTGTTGTGCCTCTGTAATATCATAAACACATCAGCATCCTAACTAACAACACATTAAAATAAAAATGGACACAACCCTTTAATTCCAGCAAAATTAGGAGGAACTCTGGCACAGAGCAGCTAAATTAATTTTGTTTCCTGCAATGACAATTACAGCAATAGCAAGTTATTTTGTAAAAATGCATTGTTTCTAGTTACCAAGTACAACTGCATCTCTCCTATAAGCTCTGAGAGACCATCAGAAGACAGCAATTTATTAAAATCAAGCCCTTAGATGAGATGTGAAATCTAATACTTCCCCACTGCACACACACTTCAATAAATCAAATGTTAATAACTGGAAGTCGTATACAGGTGTCAACAAAACAGATCAGAATAACTGCAAGTTGTATTTAACAGAGTCAGGGTAGGAACAGAACTCAAACCATCCCCATTACATCCTACAATACCATAGCATTAACAACGCAGGCTTCTTTCTCTCAGAGGAATAAAATATTTACATTACTTTTCACTGAGCATTTATTGGAATTTCCACACACACAGTTAGGGGAACAGTCGTAAAAGCCTAGCAACTTGTGGTGGCCATCACCTTTGGAGAAGCTTCTCCTCCTTTGACATTTACAGAGAAAACCTCACAAACGTTTGAACTAATATCTAAAATAAACCAAACCACTCCAAAAGATCTGCAAAAAATGCAAGGTACCATCTCTCTCTTCTTCCCACTGGCACCAAGCCCTGTTCAGGCACATCTCAGATACTACAAGGATGCTCTGAACAATGCAGCTACCAATATTCATACCAATAAATGCCATTTTCAGCATTTATTTTGGCATTGCTAGAGAATTTCTTACCTCCTTCTATGACTGCTTTCTTGCTTTCCCTTGGACATTTGTAACCTGGGATTAAAGTGCATATGCCAAACCACCACTGCTACTTCCTACATGGTACTGACTCCTCCTACCTTGAGGTTTCAGCCATCACCTGTTCTTCCACTCTTCACTGCTATTCATGCGTTGGCACTTAAACTTTGTCACAGCTATCCTTCCATTGCAAGAATTGAATTCAGGTGAGAAGTACACGATAAAGGACAAGTCAGGCATTCCAACAACCAAATTTACTCCCTTACCCCACTGCCAGTCACACATACTGAATTCCTAATTCAGCCTCCATGTGCTTGACCATTATGGTTACGTAAAAAATGGGAGCAACAAGGAAAACAGGCAAAAACCTCATAATCAAACTCTAGAAAATACAAATTAATTTTCATGTGTAATTTGGTGAACCAGGTTACAGGAAGACCTGGGAGCCAGGCCAAGGCTTCCTAGCATGTCTGGCAAACTCTTCACTTTTCTGCAGGCTACACTGTGGGGAATTGACAACGCAACACAGCCTTGTTTCTGCTCCTCCAGACTAACTGGGACAGACTGGTTATATCCACATGGCCCGAGATTTGCCCCAGTGCAACGTTTTTAGTAACGTAAGACTAAATGCACGCATCCCACATGAGGACTGAATGGCACCACGCTGTCTGAGGGCACTTAATGGCACAAGACATGCTGGGCTAATACCAAGGGACTATCCTTGGAGAGAAATTCATGTATGGCACAGCACAAATCCATACTGTCCATCATTAGCAGGCCCAGCTGCTCCCTGGGCTTCCGCTTTACAGGAGTTAATTGTTCCCCGTCCCATAAGGGAACTTTGAATGAACAAGGCAATCAGAAATGAGGTCCCCAAAGTGCACAAAGGGCAAAACCATGTAGACCAGTAACCAGTAACCAGTTCTCACGGCACTTCTCTTTATTAACTCCACTGACACTCTTAATTGACACAACTGTATCAATCGGTGCCCTCTTTAAAAGCACATAAAATAATGACGTGTTGTCAGAAACAGATGTATTTCTTTTGCTAAACACAAATAACACATCTGCACCTCTTTAAGTGGGATCCTTCTTATCCTTAGGTAGTCGTATGAAGCTTTATGACAAAACAAGAAATTAAGCAGCATGTAAACACACAAAACCCAACACTACACATGCACTGAATGTTACCTAGAAATGCAGATGCAGAGAAAATGAAATTTGAACTTTTTCAATGAGAGAAGAAGGGCTTAAAAACTACTAGAGAACGCTCCCGTCAGCACACCAGTTGGAAACACTACAGAGATATCTGTGTTTCATCTGCTGCAGCTCTATGCTGCTGGGACTGCCTGTGCTGCACAGAGCTACAGCTTGCAGAAGGCAGGCAGAAGCTGCAAAGACTCAGCACTACACCTGTAACTGTATTTCCCTGCCCAATAATGGCTGCTGCCAAGAGAATGATTAATTAAAGCCAAGACAAACAGAAGTAGCCACATGCAGATTTCAGAGCAGTACAACACGGCTTAGAGGTGTGACTCCAATTAACGTGGAGTTAACTCACGCTGTACTGAAAATTAAAATTCAAGGTTATTCACCGTCTTAATCAACATCTATTACAGTTGCTGTTTTCCAAAACAATTTGTTTGGATTAATGGAATCTCTTTACAAGAGTCTCTAGTGGAATTTTGTATCTTTAGCTGAAGTGAAGATCAAAGAGACGGAGAAGTTTTCTTGGCATCACAACAGTATTTTATTATTTAACGCATTATATCCATTAGTTATTTTAGACAAAAATTCTTAAAAGGAGACCTGTTTCTAGAAGGAAATGACACTGTAATAAACCTGATTTCACTACGGAGAGATATTTAATTTCGCTTTATAGTCATGCTGAAGCATGCCAACATTGAAGACGTACTTAGGATGCAAGAAGAGAGCTCTCTGCAATGCATAAGAGCATTAGTTTACTGTATTTATTACAGTAAATAGCAATAAACTACTAGGTCTTTGTCCTATACTTCAAGAAATCTTAACATGTGGGGAAAAGAAAAATTAACTTGTCTCTAATGCTTTCTCTGCGTATCTTTTAAAATAAAGTACTAGGGGTATCCTAGTCTGTTTTCAAGCCTGGTAAGCCAATTCCATCAGAATTTCATAGACAAAACAGAATTATAGAGAAGAGAAGCCACTAAATGTAGTGGATTATAGTGTCTATTATATTTACCTGACAGAGATAATGATGCATCTTTAAGAAATAATTATGGCTGCAAAAGTTGCAATTACAAGAAAGGTCTCCTACTGCAACAACACTGAACAGTACCACGAGGAGCACAACTCTGCTAAACTCAAGCCACTTATGTAGAAAGCCACATATTTTATGCAGATACAAGTACTATGGAACACAATGCATTACACTTCCTTCCTAGTTTGATCGCATCTTTATTTTGTAGCACAACCTGTAGGCTCTAAATGTGCAGCTCCTGATTCTCAAACTAGTTTACACACATTAAAGACTCTGCTGTTCTAGAGGATGAATCTTATTGCACCTCTGGCAATCAATTAAAAATAATCACGTACAAGCAAAACATTATTTCTGTTTTAGATTCCCAGCACAGACAGATATGTGGGCAAACACACACACCTGACTGTACGCTTCAGTTACCTGAGACATAAAGCAGCAAAACTCACTTGTTTTAAGCCCAGAACCGGAGCCAAGAGTGATTCTGGGAGGCACGTCGCTTTATGAAAATCACTGGAGATACTGCAAGTATCACTTCTCTGCACTAAGATCCTGATGCAGACTAAATGACCAGCCCACTGTGCTGCTGGAGGAAGCCACCTTGACACAACCACTGCCCAGTGCTCACCAGTCACACCAGCAGTGGCCCTGAGTGGGATCGTGCCCTGGACCTGCCCTGAGCAGCTGAGAAGCAGAGCACAATCTGGTTCAGAAGAGCAGCCAGAGAGACAGAGATAATTCCAACTGGTTTTGCTTAATCACAGGATAGCTATTAAGTGCTGCCTTTGCGTGCCATCATGCAGTATTAGGCTAACCAGAGTAATAAGTTTTAATTGAAAAATTCCCTGCTTTTGTCATTCAGGAATTGTGTTACACTTCCACTCTGCTCTGGCTCTTCTTCACCCTTCATTTCACAGGAGAAATTATGCAGGCGTGTGTTCTAATTTCTCTCATCATACCCATAGCTTCTGCTCCAACTGTTAAAAACATTTGGGTTAAAAATTCTGCTTATCTGTCCCAAAAAGCTTCCTCTGCCTTGGGCATACATATTCCATTGCACAGGAAATTCTATTTGCAACATCACTGAAGAGAATTTAAAAAAATAGGTATTAACCATTTGAAAAAAAAAAAAAATCATATAGTGCCTGCACATTACAATTTAGATTTTCATCATTCTGAAAACAAAGCTTCCTTCAGAAAATCCTGCCAAAGAATAGAGAACCTCTGTGGACGGGCAGAAGCAAGCAATGAACACAGATGACTTTTGCCTTCCCAAACTCTATGCTTTAAGATGAATCACTTCTGATTTAACAGTTTATTGATTTTATATCCCCACTTCGACAGGATATCTACAATACACCCCTGAAGTACCAAATAAGGCTTTTGTATCTGGATTTTCACCAGATGAATTATTCCCGTAAGACAAAATTTAGTTGCCCCTACAATTTTCAGTCTCCTCTGGAGAGAAAAAACAATCAAAGAAAGCAAAGAGAAATATTGTAGAATTTCAGGTTTATAATTGTCTTTGGGGAAGAGCGCGAAGGAGGAACCTGAGGTATTTTTAGCTTCTTGAAAGCATTGATACATAACAGTCCACCCCTCAACTGCTGATAGGAAAGCTATCATTGCACAGGAGAAGAAAGAGTAACTTCAGCTTGCAGCTTCCCACAGTGTTTTACTAAGAAATAGTTCTTTGCAACTGTAAAAAGAAGAATTAGGGCAGGAAATGCTGATTCTTGTGAAGTTTCATGAACTAAACAAAGTTTCTCCTTCTCCCATCTGCATTCTGCAATCTACTTGGTCCTGAAGTGATTTTGAACAAAATCGTGACTAATGTAAAGGAATGACATAGAGTGCCAAATCCTCCCTCTCCCCCTCACAACTGTTGTTGGTTGAAGGTTTTTTTTTGTATTTATTTTAAAAGCAACAGTGACACTCTACAAGAAGAAGAATTCAACAGCTTTCCAAATTAACTTCCAATTTTAACATTAATCTCCTATGAACTTAATAAAATAATTTTTAGACTACTATTACCATTTACATGTGTTGAATACAAAACAGGAACAACAGCAGACACTCTAAAGATGACAAATTGTTTTCCCATCTACAAACTCAAGCAAACCCAAACATTAGAGTAGTGAAGGGAACTGTAAATATGAAGCATCTGCTGAGCTCCTACCCTACCACATGGGACTCCACAGCAGAAAAATTCTTTTAATATTTTCTAGGTGTTAAGCTACTGGAAGAAACCTTCAACTGCATCTGCAGACGATTTAACAGGCAGTTAAGTTTCATGGTGACTGATACATCAATCTTCATAAGAAACTAAAATTATGCATAATAAAGCAAACAATTTTCAAAAGCCTCAGAGACTTCAACCATCACTTTTTATATCCTTAGTTACTGAACCATGTCAACATATTATAGGTCACATAGTAAACAGTTTGAGCCACTTACGCTCTATGGGACCTATAAAATGAACCATCCCAGAAGATGTCCATATTAGTAACGCGACAAATCCAGGGAAGTTTGAAGAGTTAGATTTTGATACAAAACATTCTCCTTCAGTTCAGTTCAACCATTTGAAATACAGCTTCACAGATCATCTTTTCACAGTTTACCTAAAAATAGACATGCAGAAAAAACAGGTATTCCACTACCATATAATTACCAATCATCACTAAAAATCAGGATATCTACTGTATAAATAGTTTCCTAAGATGCAAATAGAGAATTTCACTTTGCAGAATGCTAGGCAAATAAGATTTATTTCTGTCTCCTTCCATTGCAGCCAAGGTGTTTGTTACCATTCCCCGGCTTTCCAGCTACAAAGTCTGTTATAACAGGATTACACAAGCCTCCTTAATCCACCCAAGGCAAAGTTAGCCAAGTTAAATCCCACCACCTTCATCAGTTCTTCTAAGTCAGCCAACTTCTCCTAAGCATAGTGGGGTGCCTGAAGAGTCTCAAGCACGGCAGGAGCGACCACTTCCACCCAGACAGCAAGGAGCAAAAAGAAGCCGGTGGAAGAAACACCTTCACCTGGCACCTTCACATCCAGAAGAACGTGGCCAGCAATCAAGTGATATCTGAGTAGCTTTCAGTATTTACCCAAGAACAGCTTGACCTTTCTGACTAGTATTTCTCATCTGCTGAGTAATTCACAAAGTTGCCTTTTAAGACTGAGGGAGGGCAAAATTTTCAGGAATATGTCAATGATTCAGGAATCCAGATCCTGTTTTCAGGACAAATGTCTTTTGGGATTAATCTAACCACTCTGATACTGAGTTTGAAAACACTTTTATGAAGTGAGTATGTTTTTTCACTTCAACAATTTATGGCGGACTGATTGTGCACGTTTCTTCAAATGCTGTGGAGTAAAAAAAGATGCCACTACATTTATGCTACAAGATATACGAATTCTATCTTGTGTAAATATTTGAAAGTTTATAGCATAGCCCTCTCTTTCTTCTTCTCATCAACACCCAAACCCCCCAAATAATTTAGTTTTTTAATTTATGTTCTGGATTTAACATTAACTTACGGGTATAACTGTATCATAAAAGGCACCAAAATAGCACTACCTTATGGAAATGGCCAAAGTGTAGTAGAGACATTAAAACACTTGAGAAAGAAGCAGTGTGGGCAGTTCTTTTAAATTATTAAAATTGCTACCTGCACTTTTTCAGGTTTTTATTCCTTTTATAGATCCTTTGCTTCAATTAGGATGAATACTATTTTTTTAAACAGACTCAAGTTATTTCTAATTAAAACTCCAAAGCACATTCTTTAGTCAAGAAGTAATGTAAGAGACTACTTTTTTTCCTGTCAAGGTAGAATTTAGTACAATTTATGAAGAGACAAATAGCTGTGTGCTTTGTCTTCTTAAAGTACATTCAGATGTACTAGAACTTCTCCAATAGAAATTTGTCTTTTAAGAGGAAAAAAGAGTCTGACTGAACTTCAATTATAAATCAGATGCTTGAATTAGTCCTACCAACAAGCAAACTGAAGTATAACACTGCAGCCGATCCACCAACTTTTAAACCCAGGCCATACACGTACTCAGTCTTGCTCCAGCAAAATTATCAAATGTCAACTGGAAAGATCATTTTGAGAAATACCCTTATTTTCCATTTCTTCTCTTCTTTTAAATCAAACAATCTAGCTACATGTGTGGGAATAGCCTTCTATTAATATTTGCTCCCTGGAAAACATCTACATAGTGTCCCTCCTTCCCACCTCTATAAGCAAGTGCTATGAGAGACTGCTACCTCCCTTCTCCCAGGCAATGGGTTGCCAAATGCAGGCATGTGTTTTGTTAATAGAGGAGTGAAAAAAAAAAAAGACAACCAGTAAAAAAACCCATTGCCTTGACTGAGCTGAAAGAAAAAGTACTCACAGAAGAACCAAATGAAGCAGGAGAGAAAGGTTTTACGCAGAAAAAACAAATTGGGAAGATCAGAGATGTGAAATAGCTGTTTTATTTCATAATAACAAACAGGGTTCCAATCCTGGTAATATTTAATTGTCTTGAAACACACCAGTAACTCCAACATCTCCTACAAAACACTACAAGGTTTTGCTTTAGCTTACTTGTAGGAAAGTATGTCTGTTGGAACAGTTACATATACAGACCAGCCACAGAGTTTGCAACCTCATAATTTAAAATACCATTATATACTTTTAAAAGCCTTTAAGTTGAAAGCACATCTGTAAGAATGTACTTCATACATCCTGTAATTACAACTTGAGGTAAACTTCCAAACAGCTAAACCCACAGAATTTAAAGAAAGAATTTAAAGGTACCTTTTTCCTATAGTGGGGAATTAGTAATTCCTCAGCCTGCCAATTTCCCTTGCTTGAAAAGCTCTCACTCAAAAAGACCAAACCAACAGCTTATAAATTTTTAAAGAAGAGCTTAACAAGAAGTAAAAGTAACTACCAGTGTCAGCTCAATTTACATTAGGTGAACTTTCCCAGTAACACAGTAATGTTGGGTTTGTGTTAGGACTGCAATAGACGTTACAGCCAGCAAATCCCCACAGTGCTTGTGAGTCAGTCTGACCCCTTCTGTACCAGGACCACAGGCAGGAGAAGGGAGTTAAAAAAAAGGTGTATTAGATCAGTTTTGCAAATATTACCAGCAGAGTTACTATTAATCCAGAACAAGGATACACGAGGTCAGCTAATACGCTTTTCTGTTGATCATCATAAAGCCAGGCTATCAGGATGGTTCTTTATACATTACTTGTATAACGCTACTATTTTGCTAGCATAGTAAATATTATCACATAAACAAACAATCTGTGACCTGCTAAGAAATGACACTGCATGCTACTCGGGCAGAGGCAGGACTAACACACTCCCTACAGGCTACCGAGCACTTCCAATGGATAATGTATGCTTAGAAAAAAATACCTCCATCTGAAGACTCTCACTGGAGCTGAAAACTCGTACCACAGACCCTTGTCACCACATAAGTGGCTGCGTGTGCAGTGGGTCACCCAACATAAAGCCAGGGCTCAAAACAGGGTTTTGAAGAAAGGGGAGAAAAGTCCTCTGCTTTCACACACACAGCCAGTTCTACCTGGCAAATATTCCTCTTGGTTATCACTTGATAAATTATTTGACTTGAAAGGTTAGTTAAGTGAAAGGAAGGAAGGCAATGTAATTATTAACTCCTGTCTCCTTCCATCAGAGTTGATTTAAAGCTACAAGTGCCACACCAAATAAGCCCACACCAGTTCCCAAGAAAGAAGAGAGATGCTACCACAATCCCAGGCTTCACCACAAAACCATGTCAAACAGCTGTTTAAACTCTTAAGTCCCTATCTACAGCCAGTACTGCTTACACACTTGTCCCTGCAAATCAGTAACATACATGTGGGAGCACACTGTGCTAACTCCACAAAGCCACCTTGCCTCCATCTGTGCAGCAAGCCTGGCTTTCACCTGCTAAGTAAGCAGAAGAACCAAGAACAGAATATAACTTTACATACCTCTGCTTCAGGAACATATTAGATCAAACTTCATACAATTTAATGCAAAAACTTTAAGTCCAATATCTAGCCTCAGCTGCAGTTTGTTAACACGTTTTCAACTCCAGCATAAGAATATTTTGAAATTAAATCTGAAGCAGCAGTATGATACCTGGAAATCAATGCAGATGGCTCAAGTTTTCCAACATCTTCTAACATTCACAGTTTTAGGTGTCTTTTTTTTTTTTTTTTGAGCGGAGGGAATTTTATACAGCATTTTGGAATGTCCAAGGAATATAAAAGTGAGCTGTGAGTCACTTTGGTAGCACCTCCTATATTAGAAGTATTCAAAACTTCTTAGGAAATTATTTGAAGTTAGCACTTGCTGTAAAAACCATAAGGTTTAAAGTTTGTATGTTGAATTTATACTCTCCAAGTAAAATGGACAGTGACCTCAACTTACCTGGTTAGCACAGGTTCAGAAACAGTTTATCAAATTTATTACTTCTTTCTACACTTTGGAGATACTTTGCTACAATATTAATACAAGTTTAGATGTGCTGCTGTCATATCCAGGCAAAATTCAAACCCCAGAATTCCCCCTCTCACTTCCAAATGCTCAAAAGTCACTGCAGAGAGTGCATTTTGAAGGAGGAAGAGGAGGAGGAACAATCACACATACTATGGCAAGGTACAAGGAAGGTTTCAGGTATCTTTTTACTGTGATGATTTGTTATCTTTACAGTAAGGGTGTGCACAGTGAACTATGTCCAGATGAAAGAATGCAGGATTAGTTTTGGGACTCATGATGGTTTGTTCTCTTGTGCTCAGATATTCTTGCTTGCAAGGCAGGATGCATGGGTACCAGAAAAGCCATGGCTGGGAGCAGTAGCACTCAACCTACAAAATATTCTGGAGAATCACCAGCCTCCGTTTGCTCTGCTTACCACTGCAGGTTAGAAAGCTACAAACATTAACTGTCAAAAAAGACAATGGCTAAGCTGATCACAGAAAAATGTTTCCTGAGGTCACCTCTATTATCCCTGTGACAGAGGTGCACACTCCAAAGCTTTGGTATCAGGAACTGAAAGAAATACCTCTTCCTCCAGTGTAGGTGACCAGTCTCATCCTTCAAAGCATTGGGAGAAGCCAGTCTCTGGCTAACCCTGTGGATCAAATCATGGTTTTTATCATCATCTTTCCCATGAAGCTTCAGCTACTGTATCGGTCATAAAACTACCTATAAAAGTCGAGAAAATGCTTCACTGAAACACCCCCATGAGTACAAAATCTTAAAATTGAAAGACACCAATAGATATTGAAAAATTACTTATAAAATTTCATGCAACTACCTCAATTGCTGGGTTCTGCCTGGACGTAAGGACATGGTGAAAAAAGGGACTTCCAACGGTTTGAGAGTTAAAGCCTCACAACTGACACAGGCCTAATATCACACAGGTGAACACCGGAACCCACTCGAGGCTGGGACATCCCTGGCAGTGCACCTCTTCACACCATCCACGTGTCGTGAATTAAAACATTTGTGTACAGTCTCCTGACAAAAGTAGCAAACAGAGAGCAAGGGGTTGTGCAGAACTCTCAGAAACCCACCCAAGATTCACTCAATTCACTTACCAAAACCACTCTGTCAAAATAATTTTGATAATAACTTGAAGATTAAGCAAAAGTGTCTAGTAGAAGATGCAGCAGTGGAGACCAGCTATCGGAGAAGGACAAGAGGCTCGCTGTGAGCTCTACAAACTGCCGAATCAATAGCAACTAGAAAGAGCAGGTTTCAGCCCAAAGCAGGTACACTTCAGAGAAGCAAAGGCTGAAGTGAACTATTGCAGCATATAATGTTCAGTGATTTAATGCCTACAGGCAAATACCACCTTATACAAGAAACAAGAGAGGAAGTTTGTTATTATAACAGTTATTCTCTTCATCTGCTTCAAGGTGCTGTTACGCCGGGAGCCTACACTGGTGCTTACTCTCACTGAAACTGTATTTTTTATCACCTGTATATGCCCTGTCACATTTGGCCAAGTTGTAACAAGAGCAGCTTTAGAACATCATTAGTTTAAATAGATTTTAGCCAAGAAAATGGTTGCAGCTGATGTATAGCATAATAAGACAGCTACACAAGCAAAGTAATTGTCCTTTCTGCCTAATCTCAAAAACTATCCCATAAGAAGAAATCCTACAGCTCAGCAAGGCAATCTTCTCTTCCACCTGAAGCTGGAAACAGAGGTACGTGTAAAGAAGCTGCTTACCCAAGATAATGAACTAGCTCTTCGAGGCAAAAATGAACATGAAAATATTCTCCTGCCAAGTATGACTACCGCAAGGAAAAATCCCTAAGGATGGATGGGAGTAACACACTGAATCCAAACCACAACAGAAGGCTAAGCAAATACAAGATTCTCAAGCACGCGAGATGTATCACCCAACTGAAGACAACTGTGACATAACAAAGCAAAAATTAAATAAAATAAACTATAAGGGCCTCATTTTTTCAGCCTAGCTCAATACTGTGCGAGTCATAATCATGATCATTCTTCACATCAAGATCATTCCTTCACCACACTATGTTTAACTCAGTACTTTAACTGACCATTGCTGAAAGCTTGCTGACCAGGAGTACCTGGTAATATTCAAGGGCTAAAGCCACTGCACAAGGGGCAACTCCAGATTAAACTTCACCCAATTTTCAAAAGAGATACGCACACTTATTTTAGATTAAAATCAAAATTTTACTGAGGGAGAAGGGGGAGTAATATAAATGCATATAAAAGGAGAATGGTTTTTGTAACAATCCCCTTGAAATGAAACAAACCTGCTTTCCCAAAACCAGAACGAAAACAAACTTTTTTGTAATATATAAGAAAACACTAGCTGTTCCTAAAGTAGCAAAGGAAGTGAACAGCTTTAAAACCAACATAGCAAGATAAAAACTTAAGAAAATAAGAAAGTTATGTTCTCACACTTCCTCAGTCCAGATCGATCACAACATCAAGAGGTCAGGCAAGCTCAACAAGCTTTGATTAAGGACTTCCTACCTTCCGCCTACACATTGACATTTATCAATAAGATCAGCACCTTAGTAATCAAACTACAGCAACATACTCCTGCATACTGTACTTTAGCGGTGTTCTTACTCTAATTACAGTGTGACATTATACAAAGGGCTTATCTACACTTGATATTTGTGACAGGTTAATTCAAATTCTTTCAGATTTTACTGGGCCCATACACAAAGTAATTGCAAGAAAGCATAGGACACTTTAAATGTGTGTTACTTAAAATCTATCTGGAAGTAAATCTACACTGAGTGAAGACAATAATCCAACGTTCCTACTCACCTACACATCTCTTCATCTACTACCCTCATTTCTCCGATTTGGAAGTTTCTAGAGAACGTCAATGCTTACATTTTCCCACTGTTATAACCCACTACTTGCAGAATCACAACACTATTTTCTCCATGCCATCTAATAACACTTTCAATATAGTGTTGGCTATTTCCTCCCTAATAAATCATGCCAAGATGGAAGAGTGGAGAAGCACAGACACTTATTCTGACCCTAAACCTCTGCTTATTTGATCCTTTACTACTACCATTGTTTTCCAGTGAAAGTCCTGTAAAATGTAACACAAAATACAACTGCAAGAAGTATGCAGTACAGTATGGTGATGGAGAATTCCACACTGTAAAGCCTTCTCAAGCAATTGTAGCAAGACTGCGCCTCTTTAGCTGCACACTGTTTTTGAATAATTCAGATGTAGTTCACATGCCATGGAGGACATTACGAGAGGCTGATCTGGAATGAGGGCTGCCAAATAATCTTAATTGTCACCACAGGAGAAAGAAAATTAACAGATGTTGTTGATGTACCAGCATAAGACATCCTCAGACCCAGTCATGCAGCCACTTCACCTCACACTGAGTTGATGCGCTGGCGCTGCCCTGGAGCAGCTGCCTCCTATCCACACTCTGCCCTTGGAGCTTCCTGGCCCACAGGCTACCATGGGACACAACCGGCTCATGGGTTGTGCTGTCCTGGGTCACACAAATTCTGTGATACAGCTTTAAGATAACCAGCAGGGACAGATAGTATGAAAAGATCTATACTGAATACAGCTATACCAATACATTAATTGCATGCTTACAATACAATACACGAGTATCACCAATACATAGTTATTGACAAGATTTAAACAGGCTCTAGAGATCTGCAGGACAGGTTCTTGTACAAACTTATAAATGAGTTCTGCTGCCTCAATCCATGTCTATCTTACTTTGACATCATAAGTTCATAGTATTCCTGGAAAAAATTCCTGCTGTGTTATCTATGGTAGGTTAAAGTTACAAAACGATTAAAGTTCAAATTGCTCCTTCTGCAAAGCTATTTGCAACCTAGCAAAAATATTTGAAGCCTGCATCCAGTTTACTAGTTTTCTTTCTTTTTCTAGCTTATAGGAATATTTTCTTTATCCCACGTTTTTATGCATATTCAAACATGCCCCACATCTTGAGCACCCTGGCAGTTCACCCAAAAAGCAAATTTGAAAAGACCAATGCTCATAATTTTAGAAATCCCAGCATGTTCAAATAACGAATTAGCATCAAACTGCTTGCTAAGAACAGTGACAGCATTTACTTGCCTACTATAGGTACTATGCAAGATTTTTGCTGGTCATGTTGCTGCATCACTACCAGCACACACACCTCTCAACACAACACCTGCTACTGCTGCCAGTTCTGACTCCAGTATAGACACAGGAACCACTGGTTTAGATCACATGCAACAAACAAAGTTTTTGAACAGAAACCACCTCTTTAATTCTGGCACACGGGTTATTTTGGAGCACATACCTCATATTCAAAGAAGTATTCTGAATGACCAAAGGTCAATAAAAAGAAATACGAAATATTATTGCCTATTTTAACAGTAAGGTTATGTACACAGCTTTTCAAAACTACATTTCAAAGTTCTGCAAATTTCCAAAGTGAAAAACATATTCCAATTTTAAATGAGAATAGAAACTGTCCAGGAACAAAGTACAACAGCCAGATAGTTTGAAAAAAAATGAAGAATAGAAAAAAGCAACAATATGCTTTCGTGAAATGGAGTCTCCATCTATTTGTGTTCCCTAGGACTAACAATATGATGTTAGGCTTACTAAAATCAACCTTATTAATCTGATTATTAAACCTTAATAATCTGATTATTAAAAATAAGAGCTACAAGCCCAAGATGGTTTAATGTAATAGCAATAAAGACTCAGAGTGAGTAGATTCTCTTTTTTCAAATGCATACTGCTACAGAAAGCACACACAGGCTCTTGGGAATCAGCAAGCACACAAGAAGGAACAGCATACTCTTCCTATTATTTAATACAGACATATCTCTCTACCAAAAAAAGTCCACCAAACTTCTGTGCCATAGCCACCCCAAGGTAAATAGGTATCCAAGTCCCAAACAGAAGATAAGAATTGGATCAACAAAAACAGTTCACAAGAATACATTCACATGCTGTTTCCTTGCACGTGTAGAAACCAGCAAGCCTCTCAAGTCCTCCTTATACTGTTGAAACAAAATATGCCAAAATGATGGCACCATTCCAAAACACTGAAAGCTCAAACAATGCCCTTATATAATATTTACAGTATAATTTCTAAAGATTTCCTCAAACTGCCTTTAATCCACCATCTTCATTCCTTAGTAAACTTGTTTCTGTGTCCCAACCCCTGCAAAAGAAGTACTTTCTTACTAGAGGAGGCTGTGGAGAAACATCCGATTTCACTTCTATAAACCCCAGATGACCGCCTTCAAGAGCTGCACAGCCTGTCACAAGGGCTCTGCCAGCACCAAGCTCTGGCATGACTCAGGACAAGACAGAGAGCTACAGTGGATCTTATCAGACAGATACAAGCAAAGGATTTGTGCTTGAGTTTCATCCTTCCACTTCTACCTCAGAGCCTACACGTGCAGCTACGGCAAGGAGAGAGCACTGGCCACCAGAAACCACCTGTCTGTGCAGAGCAGTGCTTGTTTCACCTATGTGAATCATTTGTATGTACTGAGTAATGCAACAGCAAATCAAGCACCATACACGCACTCGATTTAAGCGCTTTAGAGTCCATGACTAAAACCAGCACAATTGATTAGGATTTTATCAGGTTATTTCCCTAAGTCAGGTATCCAGTCTGGCTAGATGTTTTGCTGCAGGTAGACACACTTGCTCTGCTCACACTACACCCAGCCCTTTCTGTCCATGCTTCAACACACATGGAGATCCATGTGGCTGATACCATGCAAGGGCCTGAGCAAGCAGAAGGTGAAGAGACATGGGGTAAGTTATCTTAGGCAGACAGCTGCATTACTATAGTGACTTGTCCTCTGGTCAGCTCAAAGCCTGCAGAGAACAAGCTTGCACCCGCCTTAATGCACTTAGCTTCTTTCAAAAAAGAGATTAAAAGACCTGAGAAGCTGACAAACTTCACATGAAAAAAAATCTTAACAGAATTTCTATAGCAAAGACATATGGCTTCAAGCTGGTTTCCTCCTAAAGTACTTATGATTTTATTTCATGGTATCCTCTGTAATCCTGGGCAACGTGCTGGGAACCCTTATATCAAATAAGCTGAAGCTTGCTCAATTCTGTGCCAACTAATTCAGCAGCCTGTGAGTGGGTGCAGGTCTGCATGCACACCCCTCCTCTGGGGTCACGGGATTCACCCCCTGTCATGGCAAAGTTTCCATCATTACTTCAAAACGGGGTGCATTCAAGGTTTCAGAATGCACTGTTTTCTATTTAGCACAGACTCCTCTTCAGGACTACACATGACAGATTTTCTTCCTTAAACTCCCACACTAATTGGGTTCTTGCCTTTGGCTGCAGATTCCTGTGAAAACTAACCAGCTCCCTACAGAGGCCCCGAATCCACGTGTCCTACCTGGGATCTGTGTATGAACTGGACTCTTTGCTTTCACACAAGAATCACAGAAACCTACAAGAAGATAAGCCAAACAAGTCTCTATTTCTGAGTTTTGTTACATGTAAGACTTAGAGTTAAGCAGTTCTTTCTGTGTCTACTTTGAGCTAGGCTCAATCTAAAGCTGTAAACCAGTCATTTCAGTATCCCAAACACTTCCTAACATTATTTACTGTTGCCCTTGGGACACACAGACACTCAGAGAATTCTCCCCAAAACCCCAACCCACCTATCCTTCTACACTCTTGAGTTTTGCTACTAAATATCCTGTGAAGTCAAACACCATTAAACTCTTCAAAAGTATGTTACAAGTTAAGCAGACAGTAACATCATACACCTGCTGTAGAACTTTTTCATTCCTTTTCTGCTTATCTATTCTTTTCAGCGCTTTGTCTGCTGATAAAGTCCCCAGAGGATGTAAGATAAGCAAGCAGAATCCAACCAGGGCAAATCAACTTGCAGGGAGCATGAAACAATTGATTTCCAGTCATGTTTCAGAAGTTACACGGTTAAGAGTGCCAGAACAAAGCAGAGCACCTGTAATGCAAACATCTACATTAATAAATGCAAGTATGAAAACTTAGAATAAGGGAAATTATTAAAGGCAGGCCAGAATACAATATATCCAATAGCACCACTAACTGTGTGGGACTGAAAACTGGCCACGTGCTGAATGTCAGTACTTCCGCATTCATGAATGCTAGCAAATATTGTGCATACTTTGTAAGAAATATATCTTGAAATAAAAATCAATACTGTTGTGGGGGTTTTTTTTATTATTTGAGTACCTCTTTGTATGTCTAAACAGCATTAGCTAAGAAAGTAGGTTTCTCAAAAAAAAAAAACCAACCTGAAAATACTCCTAGATTTGACTAAACAGATACTTAACTTTTAACCAAAACCTCTATTTCAACATGTTTCCCTTACCTAAATCTTTAGGCAGCTGGTTACACACTGCTATGTGTTTTTGTAAACTGTACAACTAGCTAAAAGTTACTGGACTGTTTTACCAGACAGCTGATCGATATAATTCCATATTCAGAGTTGCTTTTGCATAGGCATACCCGCAAGTGACATCCTTGCACTGGAAATATGAATGCCACATGTCAGCTGCCAACTGTGTTTGCCAGCAAGTCAGGTCTAGTCTTTCTGAAAATGGGACTGTTCTGCAACACTGTCATATTCAAAAGACTCAAAATTTAAAGTCATTAACTGAACAAAATTACAGGATGGTACATACAGAAAAGTGTTGAGAGGCTTTACTATTTTTTCACAATTTGCATTAAAATAATTAAGGAAGAAAAAGGTACCTGTTAACACATAAGTAATGCTGTAACAGAAATGCAGGTATCTTTTTTCCCCAATAACTGTTAGAACTCGTCAACACAAATTGGGAATACATGTTGGAAATTATTAATTTAAAATATTTACTTCAACAACAACCTCATTTGCCAGGTTACAAGCTTCTCTACCCTTATGGTCCAGAGTCTCCAGATCCAACAGGCAGTATTGAAAAGAACCTTGCATGTGGGAGCGACAGCAGCACCTCAGTAAACATCACAGGCAGTTCCACGGGAGGCTTCATGCAGCTTTGCCAGCAGCCAGTCGGTCACACTGCAACCTTCACAAGACCTAAGCATTTTCTATGCTTTTCTAAGAGCTTCCAGCTCCTTTCAGAAATTGTTTTCACAGTTTTTCATTGAAGATTTGTTAGCCAACAGCCTCGAAATACCTTTGGAACAAATAGCATTTTAGAAGCAAATACCACTCACCTCCCTAATTTAGAAACAGGAATGTAGTGGTGTCTCTTAAGACACTCTACCTTAGCCTTTCTTGAATAAAGGAAAGAGCTAAAACAGAATCTCAGCATCATGTGTATCATATAACGTATGCCACAAACTATACAGTCAAGCCAAATGCATTCCAACATATTTGAGTACTTTTTGATATTATTAAAAGTAAGTCCACAATGTGCCTCTACTTGCAGTCTGAAACCGATTCAACTGAAATTCTACTCTAGCAACAGATATCACCTTCAACAGCAGTTCCTGCTGCTGTTATTATTATTATTAATCTCTTGTTGAAGTTCACCCTGTTCTCCCCCTCTATATCTTCAATACAGGGAATGAGTTTATGAATTTAAGAGACAGAAATGCACTTCTAAAAAATGTTCCTCAACCTTCAAGTAAATAAGTGACAAGCTCCGAGATAAACAAAGTCCAAAAACTAACTTACTAAAATTCAGGACTTAGTATGTTTTGCATGCACTGCTTTTAGGTCTTGTGACGAAAGCTATGGAAGGTTCCAATGTACAGTGACTACAGAACTTAAAATAGCACGCTTCTGCAGTGTCATTTTATGCATTATTATAACCCCAGAAATTAAAGGTAACATAGGTGCCAGCAAGAAAACAAGGAAGCAAAGGCTGCAAGAGTTTGTCTTCCAAAGTGACTCCCAACAGTCACTTTAACAGATGTTACAGACCGGTGATTTCAGAAAGCAAAGAGTTCAATGCTTTCTGGTGGGAGGGGGCTGAAAGACCCTTAGATGCAAGCTGGGCACACAAAAAGTGACAGAGCCAAACCATTACTGATTTCTAAAATGAGCTCTTCCTGGCCTTTGACTGTCACCATACACCTCTGCCATCTGAACCCTGGAATGGAGCCAGACTGGTTTGTAAGGGAGCAGGATTGGAAAGGGTATTACACCTGCATACACCACACCAGAAATCCATACTTAACAAGTCAAATACACGTCAATGCGCTCCTGCCTAGGGTAGGAGGGGAATACTATGGATCAAGGCAAAGGTTATGTTTTGAAAAGCATGAACTTAAGGGGGAAAAAAAAAGCCACAGAAGTTACCAAATTACTTTTATCCAGGGCACCACCCGTATCCAAAGTCACTCCTGTGTTTAAAAAAAGGGGGGAGGGAGGACTCAAAACCAGTTTTCAGGTAACAGGGCAGAAGATCCATGTTTGCCTGCCCTCAAGCTCTGTGGGCTCCTGCAACACCAGCGGATGAGACCTGAGCTAAAACAAAACCACTACAGACAAACTATTCGGATCAGCACACGCACACAGTCAGAGATCCTGAAAACCATTAATAACCCCATACTGAAGTCCATAACGCTCTGTACACACAAGTTTATTTCTGAGAGCAGGTGCCAGCCTGTGCGGACGCCTCCTCGGCCACGTCTCAGCAAAAGCTCCCTGTGCAATTCCCTAGTCTGTGCATTTACTTTAACAGCAACAGAATGGAGTTTTTTAAGTTACAGTTCCACTGATGCATTCGTTCCCCACGAAGCCTCACACGCGCCCGGCTGCGGTGGGATCCGACAGCGCTGCACTCCTTCCTCCCCCGGCTCCACCGCCCTCGGCAATGGCCGGGCGTGAGCATCAGCGCGATCGGGCAGCCTCGCGGACACGGGCAGCGACAGCGGCGGGACCGGCGCGGGGCTCCAGCCCCTGCGGGAAGCGCACCCGCTCCATCAGCGCGCACGGGGCACCGGGCGGGCGCTGCCCCCAACGCCGCCGCCGCCGCACGTGTTTGTTCCTCGCTGCCTGCGGAGTCGCCGCCCCGGCCGCACGCACAGCCCAGCCCATGGCCGCTCCGCCCGGGCGCTACTGACAGCCGGGGCCGCTGCGCCCACCGCCCTCGCCGGGCCTGGGCTGCGCCTCAGCGGCCCCGCTGCTGCCGCTGCTGCCCCTGCCCCAACGCCAGGCCCCGCTGCTGCCGCTGCCGCCCCAACGCCCGGCCCCGCTGCTGCTGCTGCCTCAACGCCCGGCCCCGCTCCCCGCTCCGGCCTCGCTGACCCCGCTCCGGCCCCGCTGCCCGCTGCCCGGTAGAGCCGCTCCCCCACCTCCCCCAGGCGGCTCCAGGCCCCGCGCCACTCGCTCACCCCACGACGCCCTGGCTGTAGTTGCGCTTCTTCCAGGGGGTGCCGGTGTAGAGCGGCTCGGCCAGGCCGGGCTGCGCGGGCGGGTCGGCGGGTCCGCGCGGGGGCCCCAGCAGGAGGCTGTAGTTGAGCCCGAAGGTGCTGGCCTTGTTGTCGCGCTTCCTCTTGTTGCTGGCGGCGCTGGCGGCGGCGGCGGGCGGCGCCCCCTGCGCGGGCCGGGCCCAGGCGGCGGCACCCGGCGGCGGCGAGGCCTGGCGGTGGCCGCGGCTGTGCGGGCTGTGCGCGCTCTCGAGCGGCAGGAACTCGGGCTGCGGGTCGGCGCGGGGGGCGCGGAACATGCCGGGCGGGGAGGCCGGGCCGGCGGGGGGGCTGCCTTGCTGCTGCTGCTGCTGCTGCTGCTGCTGCTGCTGGAAGTAGAGGTTGCGGACCCCCTGCGTGGTCTCCCAGATCTGCATCCACAGGCGGTTCGAGGGGCCGAGCTGCTCTGGCTGGAACCAGGCGATCCGGGGATCCATCAAACGGGGGACCCCACCCCGGCTGCCTCCGCTCCCCGCGCCGCGCCGCCCGCCGCCGCCGAGACCCTGTCACCGGGTCCCAGCGCTAATGGCGGCTCCTATGGAAGGGCAGCTCCGCGCGTGCCTGCGCGTCGCCGCCGCAGCCCCCGCCCCTCCCGCCGAGGCGGGGCCGCCCCCGCTCGGGCCGCGCGCACACGCGGGCGGCGGCGCCGGCCCCGCCGGTACCGGCCTGGCCGGGCGGCTCCGTTGGGAGCCTCGCGCTGCGGGCAGCTCCCCGAGGCATGGAACCATAGTATCGCCTGGTTGGAAAAGACCTTTGAGATCAGCGAGTCCAACCGTACCTGTCCACTACCGAACCATGTCTGAGAAACTCGTCTACCCGTCCTTTAAACACCTCCAGGGGTGGTAACTCCACCCCCACCCCGGACAGCTGTGTCAGCGCCTGACCACCCTTTCAGTGGAGAAATTCTTGCTGATGCCTAATCTGAACCTCTCCTGGTGCTACTTGAGGCAATTTCCTCTCATCCTGTCACTTGGGAGAAGAGACTAACCCCCACCTCGCCACATGCTCCTTTCAGGTGGTTGTAGACAATGATGTGGTCTCCCCTTAGCCTCCTTTCTCTAGGCTAAACGACCCCAGCTCCCTCAGCCACTCCTCACAGGACTTGTTCTCCACACCCTTTCACCACCTTCGTTGCCCTTCTTTGGACACGAATGATTTGGTTGGGACGGACCTTAAGGATAAACACGCAGACCAGGGACCTTGTGGGAAGGGATTTGGGGGTTCTGGCTGATGACAAGTTGACCATGAGCCAGCAGTGACCTGACAGCCAAGAGGGCAACTGCATCCTGGGGTGCATCAGGCACGGCACTGGTGGCCGGGCAAGGGAAGGGATTGTCCTGCTCTGGTGCAATCCCACCTTGAGAACTGTGTGCAGTTTTCGGCATTGCAGGATTAAAAAAAAAAAAGGATATGAAGCTACTGGAGAGCTAGAGGAAGCCACAAAGCTGGTGAAGTGTCTAGAGGAGAAATCGTATGAAGAGTGGCTGAAGTCACTTGGTGACTGGAGAACACTGAGGGGGGAACCTCATAGCAGTTCCTCACAAGGAATGGTTCCTCACAAGGGGAGGAGAAGAAGTCGCTAATCTCTTCTCTGTGGTGAGCAATGACAGACTCGGAGAGAAGGGCAGGAAGATGTACCAGGAAACAGTTCTTCATTCAGAGGGTGGTAGAGCACTGGAACAGCTCCCCAGGGAAGCAGTCACGGTGCCAAGCCTGACAATATTCCAGAAGCACTTGGACAATGCAGTCATACACACAATGTGAATGTTAGGATTGTCCTATGCAGAGATAAGAGTTAGACTCAACGATCATTATGGGTCCCTTTCAACTCAGGTCATTCTGTGATTCTGTGATTCAGCTCCAACCCCCCTGCCATAGGCAGGGGCACCTCCCACTAGACTGGGCTGCTCAAGGCCCCATCCAACCTGGCCTTGAACACCTCCAGGAAGGGGGCATCCACAGCTTCTCTGGGCAACCTGTGCCAGTGCCTCACCATCCTCCTAGAGAAGAATTTCTTCCTAATGTCTAATCTAAATCTTTCTCTTTCCAATTTAAAGCCCCCCCCCCGCGTAGTCCCAGCCCTTGATGCTGTAGTGTCCCACGCCAGTTCAGGGGTGCTGCTGCTGTCACCCACAAAAGACAGTGATGTGGGCAGCAAGTGTACTGGTACCAGCACTTGTGGTACACAGCATCTTCTGTGGGTGCATTACCCCACTCATACACCATTATTACCTCTCTTGTACATCGTTTACATCCCTCATGTATGACTGCAGCTGTGCTCCCCTAACACTGTTTCTGGGACATTACAGGTATTTTTTGGGTCTTCCTGCCTTTCATGCCCCACCAAAGCAGAGGGAAAGACAGCCTAGGTGCCATATTAGTACAGCCAGAACTTCTGCAGGCAGAAAACACAATGCAAACAACAACATTCAGTAGTACAAGTTTTGGTCAGGTTCAGTTTTATTTTTAATGTTTTCATACTACAGCCTTAAAACTTCTTTAATATCAACCAGAAAGTTTCCAGCACACTGCATGGAAGGCCTGGTGCTTCCCCTAGTTTCAGAATTGATTCTGAATCCATTTCTCTTTAGGAAGATGGAGGTGGAGTTTTTGGAATTAAAAACTTGCATTTCATTTCCAATTATTCCATGAGGTGAACAGTTGGCAAAGAAGAAGCTTTAGCACCACTTCCTGATGACAACCAAAGACTGAAGCTCTGGCTTCTTCCCCTACTCCCAGAGCAGGATGTTTTGTCCTCAGCCATCGTCTGGTCCATCACAGGGTGTCTGACCTGCATTGTCCAAGAGAAACCCAACTACAACAAGAAGCTGTATGGGGAAATTTGGGGGTTGAGTTGACCATCTTAATTGCTTTCAGAATTAGGATCTATACCTAGAACTACCATCAAAAGCCACGTGGAAACTGGTGGGACTCAAGCATGGCTTGGTACTGGAGAAAAACTGCCCTGAATAACCCTGTTTTCTAAACCCCGCATTCTTCAATTACTCTCAGAATTATAAACATATCAGGAAAGGGTAACTAGAAAATGACAAGATGATGTTCCTCTTACATCAAAAATGCAAATAAAAAGGTTTAAATTAATAAACTTTTTTTTTTAAAACACAACAGGGAATATTGAGCATGTCTAATAAAGGATTTCATATTATCCTTAAGGACTAACAGAAAAATACCTTTTTTTTTTAAAAAAAAAGCTAATTCTGCAAAACCCAATGATTTGATCTACATTCACAGCACATAAATGTTAAAGAGTTTTGTTGTAAGGCTAAGGTTTATTAATTTACCGGGTTCCTCAATGGAAACCCTAGTCCCAAGCAAATAAAGTGAGGACACAACATGGGTGGTGTAGTACCACAAAGGCTTTAAAAAAAATTAAAAAATAAAAAAATAAAAAAGGACAAAAAAATCCCCTGCAGTGATTTTTTTTATCATTACTTTGAATTTTAACTCTTTTATTTACTAAAAATAGAATTTTCCAGAAAAGGTTATTTAGTATCTTCTTGCATTTTCTAGCTGAATCAGTCATTCTTCAAGTAAATTCTGGAAGTGCCTTTCACTCTCCATCGGGGGTGGGAATGAGGGAAGAGGTCAATGCAATTTTCCTTAGAAATTTAAAAAAAAAAGAAGTCACATGTCAGAGGAGAAAGAAAACAAAGAATCCTCACTGAGATAATTGTCAAAAAAAGAAATACAAAACCAGAAGAAGGTATACTGAAATCCCAATCCATCACTCAAAGTGGTATACGAATTTATGAGAGCCTCAAGCCCTGGGGATGCACGGGGATCCTCTGTAACAGTGTACAGGTGATTACAATGTTATCCTGTTTCAGTTCACAAACAATCTGATTTAAGCCCTTAATATAACAGTAATGCAAGGGGTTCCTGACATCCAGATTTGAACGAGAGAAAAAAGCGTCTTACCATACCCTTTGTGTGCACGTCTCAAACTATATTATTACATGGTCACTGAATTACATCTGACAAAATGCCTCTCACAGTAACAAGGAACTTATGAAAATAACACAGAAACAAAATTAAATAAGGGTGAATTAATTTAAATGCAAGCTATTTTTCCCAGAAGGCACAAAAGCTAACAGCTTGAATTTATTTGGAAATTAGACCAAAAAAGGCCCCACTACCCAAGGAAAAGCTCCTTCAAACAGAGATGCTCACCATGTTTCAGCCCTCACGGAAAAACTTCAAGTTCCTTAATCTGCTGTGACTGTCAGAGTTTTCAGTTTTTGCCAATTATGCTAATGCTATATATCTTTACAGTATATCCAGCACAAACTATATTTAGATTGTTTGCTCAATTCATCTGTGCCAGAAAGGAACAATTACACTATTTCCAATTACCACTACAATTGCCTAAATTTGAGTTTGCAACAGTAAATGTAAGGCTGACGTTTTCTATGCAATCCTAATCCTCTGGGAATGCTTTCACTGGAAATTTCTTAGGAAAGAAAACTTCCATTCATGCGCCTTTTTGGATGGTTGTTTTCTGTTAATATTCCACAAGATATGCATTTCATTTCTAATACTTAAACTACAAACAGATTTTAAATTTATCTGTTCTCCAACAGTTCTCATTTTGTAATTTTACTGTGCTCTGATTTTTTTTCTATATTTTCTCTCAAAATACAAATGTAAAACCAAGTCAAGTAGTACTGGTTAAAATTATTTTTGTTCCTTGAAGATGACAACCTTTAAAAAAACATGCTGTGCAAAAAAATACCTTGAACTACACCACAAACCACAAATAGTTAAACTACTGACTATAATGTGGTGTACAGCCATCTTCTGACTGTCAAGGCATGGTATATAAAGAGCACTTCACAACAAATGCTTATTTAAAACTTGCCACTGCTTTCTTTTCATAGAGAGTAAAAATAAAAACATATCACAGCAATAACTCCTTATCTACACAGCTGGGGATTCAATATTTTGCAGGCTGAGAGAGGCCAAAGCAGCAGCAAAAGCCGCTGGTCCTACTGCTTCTGACCAGGGTGGGGAGCACACAGCCCTCTTCACACTCTTTACTTAACACCACAGACTGACTTAAATTCAGCACCTATTTTGGTATCAAAATCTCAACTCGGAGCCAGATTCTGTTGTGCTAGGTGTCAGGCAGGAGACAAATAAAGCTCTAATCTATACGTTCAAAGGACTGCAGTTTTTAACTGAAGCTCAGATGATGCCTTAGGGACCAGGATAAGCAAACAAATTCAATTTCAGATATCTGTTTTGATACCAGTCTTATCTGAACTGATGAACATCACTTACATCTGTCTAGCATCCATTTACTTATGCTGCACACTGCCTAGATCAGTTCAATTTCTGCCACCCTCAAAGCTTCTTCAAGATCTGGCTTTGCCTTCATAGGCTGTCAAGGATCTTGTCTTTGTCTCAAACTTACAACACAGGATGTTAGGAAATCACGCATTAAGGACATTTATGTTAGCGACGAGGTTAATAGAACAACAAGAACACCTTCCAAGAGCTACAGATTACCTCTCCATCAACCCAAATATATCTGCTGAGCTGCAGACAGAGCCACCAGCTCATTAGTGTTTCACACTCGCAGCCAAACAGGTCACAAAAGTGCTCTGGACTCCTCAGACAAGACAAAGGTAAAGGGATTGGTTTAGTTTTTGTATGTTAGGGTTTTAGCACAAATTCACAAGAAACCAAAAAAACATAGTAGGTCAATAAGACCTCTATTCAGCACTCGTGAGACCACATCTGGAGTACTGTGTCCAGTTCTGGGGCTCCCAGTACAAGACACAGTAAGACAGGTCAAGCTCAAGGCCATCAAATTGGTTAGAGGGCATGGGAACACGATGTATAAAGCTGAGAGAGATAGCCTTATTCAGCCTGCAAAAGAGGGGAATATAATTGTTTTCAACTATCAAATGTGGGCTATAAAAGGAGATGGAGCCAGACTCTCCTTGGTGGTGTGCAGTCAAAGGACATTGGACATGTTTTACAGCAGGGCAAGTCCTACCAGGTACAAGAGGAAAAGAAAAAACAATTTTTCAGAGTGAGGGCAGTCAAGCACTGGAGAAGACCATCCAGAGACGTGGGCCTTCCATTCTTGGAGATGCCCAAGGCCTAGCACAACCTATCTGACCCCAAAAGAAGTTTTGCTTTGAGCAGGGGAATAGACTAAGAGACCTCAAGAGGTCCTTTCCAACCCAGATCATCCTGCGAAGTTTCTGCGTGAGAGTGCTCCAGATAAATATTAACATCTTTTATCAGGCTAATATTTTACTATCCTCAGTGTACAGCAAGTGTAACTAATGCTGGGATTAAAATCCATGCACTATGCAATCTTACACTATAACCCACCTAGTTACTCTTTCCTCAGCTGTCACACTCCAGCTCTCTTCACTGCCTCCCCTGCCAAATCCCAAAATAACCATTCAATCACTCTGTGCTCCTCAGCGTTTCTCCTGGACTTCTCCATGCCAGGCTCAATGGCCCTTGAGCCCTCCCAATCCCATACTCACTCATTCATTTGATAGGCAGGCATTGCATCACATCACACATCTCACTCAGCTCATGTAAAGCAATAGTAATAACAGGACTTCCAGGCAGTGCAGCTCCTTAAACTAATTTTTCACTTTCTCTTGCATTGCAAAAATACCATAGGTCAGGTTTTCATGAAGTCAGAGATCTGCAAGTTATCCAGTCAGTTCCTGTGCCTACTTTCCAATCTAAGAGACTGAAATCTAACAAACCCAGCAAATTTGGTCTTTGTAGTTCGATGCCTAACACCACTGGCAACATTTTGTCAAAAACCAGATCCCCTTGCTAAGGCTGCATGTTAAGACAAAAGGGGGGAAAAAAGTCCCATTTCAAAAATCAGCACAACAAAATGCTTTTGTGTTTGGTTGTAGGTTTTTATCCCTTGAAAAAATGTATATGAGGACCTCAGTCAAAGAAACAATCCCAAAGCTTTTGACATACGGAAGTTCACATACAATCTTGATGAATCAGTAAGTTTTTGAAAATAGTTTCTGTTGTCTTACAGCTTAAAAATCTCTATCACAAATATTTGAAAAATATATTTTAAGCAATTATAAAGTTACTTTAGATAATACCTCAATATAAAAAATACTTTTCATTAAGTTTACTACTTCGCTGAATTAAAATTCATCCTGATGTAGAATTACAAGAAAGAAAGTAAGCCAGGAGACTTGATTTTCAGAAACACCAATCCAAACAAAGTAAAAACAGGGAGCTGCGTGTAAGGATAGAATCCTCTTACACTGATTTCCACAGCAAAAAGCTACCATACTAAATTTATTATAAATTAATCTCAAACAGTTTTCTCTTTGATAAACCTCATGAAGTAACAGATCCAAGTGCTGACAGTAATCTACACACTTGTCACATGCTTCCCTTAGGAAGTTTGCTGTAAGTGCCTGTGCAATTCCAGAAATAAGTAAAAGCAAATATGAAGTCTGCCACTGCTTTATTCCCTGAAAAATATCTTGAGCTTTTAAAACCTTTTTCTTGATCTGGCACATAACCAAGAATAGTCACTAAATTACTTTTTCATGCAATTACAGTTTTCCACCAGGACAGGTGAGGTTTTCTAAATGATGACAGTGGTGCTGTGAACAGACTTTAGGAGTGCAAGAGCACATTCTAATCAGTGCTAACAATCTCAGTGTATGCTATGTTTTTTATGCTGAAGTGACTTTCATATTGATTGCATCCACCCAGAAATATAAAAATACTGAACATAAAAAAATGCAGTATTAACATGAAAGCAAAACTGCTCTGCTCAGTAAATTTCAGAAGTTCAAAATGGTTATATTTTTGGAAAACATTATTCAATAAGGGAAAACTTAGTTTAAAGTTCCTTGATGTTTCAAGTTGGGTTTTTCTCTACTGTCTCCTGATATGCAATGAATCTTCTCAAATTCATCTTCACATTGTCAAGAACACACAGTTGATCTGTACTATATTGTCCTTTGCCTTCTTTTCGTATCTGTAAAACCAAAAATACATGCTTTACTAACGGAGAAGTTTCTTGTATTAGATCACCTGAAGTTTATAGTAACTGTATAAATGTCTTCTATCAAGGTATGCTACCCATGCCTTTTGCGAACTCCAACACATTCAGGTCCACATATGTGTAGCTAGCAATTATTTCCGCAAGTCAATTTACTAAAATACATCTCTGCATAAAACTAGACTACTATTGGCATGCTGTTTCACTCAAATCTGAAACACACACTTATTTTCTGTAGCTTTTTATACCAAAGACTTTGCACATGTAACTAACCAAACAACAGGAGCACCATCAAGTGTGTATTTTGTTTGTATAGTGCTTAGCTTTAAGACTATGAAAGTCACTCAGGCTTCATCTGACTAAAGAAACAATATAATGAAGGTTATTCTCTATTTAAGCCAAGGATATACTTAAAATTACAGTTTAGAAGTTCAGCCTTGTCATTCTTGTAAATACAGAATACATGATTTTAATTAACCAACAACAAAACAAAAAGGTCCCTCTGCAGCTACAGCAAGTTAAAAACAAAAGATGTCAACGTAACTTCAGAAGGGACTTCTCTGCCACTAGTTTAGCTTTCTCCTCCAGAGACATCAGCAGGATTTTTTTCACAAGGGTTTCAGTACAATACAGTGATTTGGACATCAATAATGCTGATGGTGTAATGCAAATGTTGCAATGCAGATGCTGCACTGTTACCTTGATGATTCCATAAACTGCAAGGTAAGTGTATTTGCTTTCCTCTGAAGTGAATAGCAGGAATTCAATTAGTGGTTTTCTTTTTATTTTGGTCATCTTATAAAGCCTTATGTTCCTGCTTAATTATCACTTCTAGCAGCCCAAATCTCTAGGCTGTAACCCATATTGTGTGTTGAGGCCCTGACCTTGCTGCACTTGATGCCTACCCTCATTTTGAACACTGGCTGAAATTCTTTCAGTGCTGGAAGCAACCTGATCTGTAGTGCTGCCTTTTCTGCTTCTTCACCATCTGCAAATACATCAAAAAGTGCATCCAAGGCTTCCCCTGCTACCACAAGTGATGATTCCTTCATGGCAACCTCAAGAAGAAATTTTCCAATCATCTGAAATAAGAGAAAAAAAATGACTTTTCCAGGAATGCTTAAGAAAATTGGTAGTATCGATACTGTTCTAAAATGCAAAGTTTGCTGTTTCACCTTTAGTGTTTCAGCTGTATCTTGTCCTTTTGCCAGGACGCTGCCAGAAATTCCAAGGATGCTTACTATGTTCACTCTAACACTGGCATTGCTGCTGTGAATACCAGCTTCACATAAAGTCAACAGCTGCTCAGGAGTCATACACTGTTCAGGCAGAGGGGAGGAAGAAGGCAGACAGACATATTTACATTTTCATGGAAATTTTCAAATATGACATTGAAATAATTTGCTTTTACAGAACACAGGTGAATTTGTAACAGAGGAATGCAGTCCTGTATTATGAAAACTACATGAATTGTGAAAATGCAATCAACAAGAAAACAGTTATTCCCTTTCAAGCTCTTAAGGTGTTTCTTCCAGAATATAACCAAGGCTGCGACGAAACTGAACGAAAAAGTTCGGAGCCCAAAGGGATTTTCACAAATTTACCTGGCACAATAGCTATTTCCAACTCATTCCAACTTATAGAAATTAACTTTTTAGTTTAAAGCCAGAAACAACCAGCAGACCATCTAGTATTATGTCTTCTACATCAAACGCTTCATTCCTATATTTAGTTAATTAATTCATGTCCAACTAAGATCCTAGAAGGGCAACTAGCTTCAAATAGGTGACATCAGGAAATAAAAAACTCACATTTCTAGGTGCCAATTTACTAAATGCTTGTCATTATATCCATCTCCTGAAGACACTACCTGTGGTTTATTGTTATTTTGGTTTTGAAATACCTTTGATCTGTTTACATGTTAAGGAATACTTTTTATTAAAAATGTATTCCTGCAAGATCCGTAAAAAATATAGAGTGAATGCTATTAAATCTGTTCTTTCAGTGTTCACAGTTTTGTTTGAACAACCTTCCAGCACAATCTCACATGAATTTGAACTTAGTGGAGATTTGAGTTTGAAAGCTTTTTACCTGGGAGATGTTCTTTGATGCCATGGTTTGTAGGAGAGCCCTCAAAGCACTGGTTATGGCTTCCAGGAATTCTGTGTCTGTAGGGAATTCTGTCAAAGAATTGAACCCAGAGTAAAAAGTTAAACAGGAAAGTGACAAAAGCAAAGAAATACAAATTCCTTAATCCCTTAATAGTTCTTCCAGGTACCGCCAGAAAGAGGAAGAGCTAGATTTCCAATGACCGGTCTTTGTAGGTTGTAATCATAGTGATTGGTTTGAATTCAGTATTAATGGCATCTGTAGCTTAGACCACAGTTGCTCCTCATTTTCGGGCACATCCCTGGTTAAGAAGCTTGTGTCTTGACGCATGGTACAAACCACTGCCATCAGAACAGGGGCCTGAGAAGTGGTATCACATAAAGGCCATAACATAGGAACTGAGAAAACTACAGAAGCTGACTGTGTTCTTTAACTCCTTTCTTCTATCTTCTAAGCAAGCTTTTAGACACCAAAACCACTGGACTCTTTCCAATTCATATAAAGAGCATGTTTTCCAGTGATTTAATAACCTTCCAGAAATGTCTGAGTCAAGCACTACATTACTCTTGTTTAACTACAAATCCATCAATACCAGCCACCATCTTCAAAACATGTTCTGCATTTTTTGAAGCTTGTCACTTTCCTCTAAGTGTTCTTATATTCTAGACTACTCCAGATGCAGCAGCTTTCAATTATTTCATGTGTATCTTCTCCTTTCCCATGTAAGCAACTAAATCTTTATGCTTCTCTTTCATCCTGTAAACCACAGAATTCCTTCTAACCACATGTTGGTACGTTATCAACTCTATCTGGTCGTTTCATTCACATTGCATTTAATTACTAAAAAACCAGCATGTTAACAAAAATGGACATGGGCCATTAAACTAATTCATGAGCACCCTCTGTCTTCAGCTTGCCACTTCTCCAGTTTCGTCTAAGAACTTTAACTTTTGGAAAGCATAACGCATAGACTGTGAAATCTTGCAACTTCTGCTCCTCTTCCAGCATGAGACAAATATTTTATATGAACTTCCTTGCCCACATCTTCATATTTAATTTCCACATTTTAGCTTTCTGAGCACTCCACTCTCCGTAATAAATCTTCCCATAGACCAATCATGCTTTTAATGACACTGAGGAAAAAAACGTGTTTTGCAGGCAGATGCATTTTCAAGCATTAATGCAGTGTTATACTATACACTTGAGCAAATAAGAACAAGACACTGCATTTGTGCCTACAAATGAAGACGCTTTAAGGAAGAGACGAAAACTGAGCTGCTTAAGCTTCTGCGAGACAAGAAATGATGAAGCCATGCATATGCCAGACTTCAACAGATCTCTCTTAGGAAAAATGTTTTCTGACAATTTTGAGAATTGGCAGGCTTTTTCAGCCTTTAAGAGTAACTCTTATTTTTGAAAAGCCATCATCACTTACCTTAAAACAAAAAACAGATTATCAAAATAGTCTGAATGAAGAAGCTCATTAGGAAACAAGATCATCAGCTTGGAACTACTACCCCTCTTTCCCCTTTTTTTTTTAATCCTGGTTCAGCTTCTCCAGTGTCAGCAACAGAGAGATCACAGCATAAACAGCCCAACAGTATTATTGGAACTATGCTGATCTGATGTTTAAGATTACAGGAGGCAGCTGGAAATGCAAACTGCTGTGTATCTACACTAGACAATCAAATAATACTGATACTAGTAATGTATTGGAAACCATCAGAGTATCTCTATGAAATAATGTGTCTTGAAGGAACTACAGTGGATGCATTACAGTATTTACCAGGACACCTGATACTATAAAATAGTACTTTCAGAAAAATGAAATTTATTGAAATCATACAACCACGACAACAGGAAGTTAAGGAGCTTCAATATTTAGTCATAAAAACTTCGCACATTTTCTCATTACAAATACATTTTCAATAAAGCTATGCAATTGTATGCATAAAGTATGTGCTGGAGACATCACAGCCGGTCTCTTTCCTACAGCGATAAGCATGTACATTCTGGAGTTTTTGCAACAACCACCTTTGCCATAATTTCATAAGATTCCTAGAAAAAGTGATATGAAACACTGCTGGACACCCTTTGTTCCTGTGTTTCTTCAGGCAAATTAGCACATTTAACAAGAAAACGTCTCATCTTCTTCATGGCTTGTCTGATTGATGAAAAACTATTATCACAAATATGATCAAGCAAACAGTTCTGGTCTCACAGTAAGGCAGAATTCATCCAGTAACTTTGTTACTTTCTGTGTGCATATGCAGAAACAAAACATATTCCTGCATCAGGAGCACTCTTGCTCATGATGCAGTTTGGATCAACACAGCTTACCAGGATACATGGTTTTGTCAGCACATTTCCAACATTCAGTATCCTTATTTTGAAAGACCAAAGGGACAAAATCAGTAAGAAAATGGCATTAAAACTTAATGTGCCTGGCTACCTTATATTTATATGGTCAGCAAAGAGGGCCAGCAAGCCCTCTTTACTAAACATCTTACCTGTTTTTGAAAAGACTAACTGTGAAAGATGCTGTGCAAGGGACTGAAGTGCTGATACTCCTCCAAGAGAATCCACGTCTGACACTAATAAAATGCTATGAAGACACATTAAAGCTCTACACTGCACTGCATTTAGTCTGAAACAAACAAACAAAACGCACTTAGCAGACCTCTTTGAAAACAGATGTCAAAATACAAAGAATAAGCCTGAATTAAACAAGGCTGTGATCTGGTGTGCAGTTTACACAAATATTTGTACCTGTTTATTCAAAACCACATGTCAGATCTGCCATTGTCCACATCTTAAAAGTAACCCAAAGACAGACAATCCTTTGAAGAGTTCTAAAACAACTGAATGTACATGAACAACAGTAAGAGAGAGAATGAAATCCTACTTTTTAATTAAGGGTTTCCAAGACGCATTGTGCATACAGATGTCTATAACAACATTGTTCGGAAAAGCAGTTTTTTCAAGAATCTGGGGAGGGGAAAAACAAAGTTTTAGAAATAAAGATTTTTTTTTTAAATATGTTTGGAAGGAAGACTGAAATTTTAGATTCATGTCAAACAGATACTTCAAGTTACGTATTTCAAAGTTTTACAGGTAGCAAGTGTCTCACCTTCTAAAAATGCCAGAATCTTCCTCAATCACTCAAATGGTGCAATTATACACTGGGTATCCAACTGCACTGAACAAAAGGTGATATTCTTGGTCTCTGCTATTCCTTCTTATTTAGATTTTTCTTCTTAGAGATTCTGCTACAGAATTTTCAGAGAGCTGCAAGTCTAAAAGACCTTACCATGAAACTTAGGCTGCTTGCTATTAAGTACAAGAAGCCTCAAATATTTTCACCTCGCATCTTGATGTCTTGGGTCAGAACTCTACACAGCTGCTGAACTAAAATAGTAACTGATTTGGATGACAAACTTCATCTTTACAACCCCACATAAGAATAAGCAGAACAACTCTGAAACAAGAACATCTAATTCTTATCAGTGTCAAATACTGTACTGCAGACACTGTTTATAAAAGAGGGGGAAAGAGGAATTTGCACTTTTTCAGTGCTGACTGTTGCCCTTCACATGTTACTTCTACCTCACTTAGCTAATATGGGAATCTGGCAGTCAACCCTCTACTCAAAAGTCTCCTTTCTTTTTGCAGGTGATCTTTTTCATGTCTAAATCAAGGAATAATAGTATTTGTATTTTTTAAAAAGCCAAATTAAAAGAAAAATAAACCAAACCAACCAACCAACCACAACAACAACAAAAAACCCCAACGCATTTCTGAAACACATGAACCTTCAGTCCCACTTACATGAAGAAATTATTCAGGTCAAGACAGCTCATGTGATGAAGATCCAGTTCTAGGCCAAAAAAAGTGAAACTAAACTGATCTATAAAAATATTCCTTTTCTCCAGGTGGACTGGGATAATTTGTTTGCCTAACATGGGGTAGAAATCAGGCACAAGGTAAAGACTGTGACATGCACTGGAAATAAAATAAAAGACAATACCTTCTTTGGAATAAGGTTGTTCAGAAACGCCGAGTTAACCTCAGCAGAGAGACACAGGGGTGACATCAGCAGCTCACTACCCTCATTGTATGAGTTTTCCATAAACAAGTCACTTTCATCACTGCTGGAGAGTTCTTCCCATTCATCATCAGAGGGATCTGAGAACACAAGACAGACTCGTAACAACACTCAGGCAACACTCAGGCAACTGCTTCTCAATTACACTTGGCTCCACCTCTCATTTTAGGAGTCTAAATGAAGTCCAGACAAAGTGCCATCAAGCCATGGTTCTAAATATTATGCTACTTTTGTTTATATGGTTTTATTTTTTAGAATTATTTATTATAGATTCACTCAAACAACAAGTATTCTTATGAGAGGTTCTTCATACACAGGTACTTCATTATCTGATATTAATTATGCTTCACTTAAAGATACTGAAAAAGGTACAGAAGAAACACTTTATAAAGCATTTACTCAAATTTTAACTTAGATTGTACCGTTCCATTTTTTGAGGAATATTCAACCATGTTTAACTTAACTTATTTACTAACTGCAATCAGTTTAAGACAGTTGTTTTCTCTGGTAGTACTGCAGCCTTTGCCTGGGCACAACCTGGGCTGTATAGAGATGTTAGTGTCTCCCCAGCAAGACCACCTGAAAGGAAATGGAGGCAGCAAAACAAGCCAACTCAAGCGAGATGATCTCTGTTAGCCACTTCAGGTAACATATTTTAAGTAAATTAAACTAGGTGTATAGTTCTAAACCTGAAATATGTTTATACTTACACGGTTTACTCTGCTAGGAGATGTGTAGGGGCAGACAGGGTGAGAGGGGTTGAGGCAGTATCACCAACGGGCACCGCTACTGTAAAACGAACCATCTGTCCACGGCTTAGGGTGGACTTGGCCTGACAAGCACAAGTCCATCATTTTATATTTAAACTGATTTATCTACATCCACAGGGTTTACACGGATTTATCTAAATTTGTTTTAAACCTGGTTACATTTTAACTGGTGTGACACTGGTGTTTACCTAAGTCCTAAGTCTACAGGTTAGACTGATCCTCCTTACTGACACACCAAAGCTCTGCCTACACACATAGGTCAGGCTATTGAACTACTGTGATGAAAAAATACACGTTCACCCCCAAGTAATTTTGTCTGCAAACGCAGATTCACGCCAGATCTAGGTACCATAGTAACTATGGTAACAGCCATGCCCTTTTTTGTAACATTCACTTAAAATAAAGCAAGAAAGGTCTAAATGAATGCATTTCATCTGCCCTGTGCAACAGCTAAAGAATCTATTTGAAGGTGATGACTACTGTTTATCCTATACAAAGTAACTCATCAGGCTGTGGCAACTTTATCACATGGGCATCTTCTTTTGCTTATAGTAATATTTAATTAATTCTAAAGCCATAATATGCTGACGTTAATAGCCTTTGTGTGAGAGAACAGCAGTCTTTTACGCTTTACCAATCCACAGTAGCAACAACCATGAAAATAAAGCAGACATTCCCCCTTTCAGTTGTCTCTTGCCTCTTCTAAAAAAAAAATCCATCTGCATCTTTACCAAGAAAAGAAAATGACAATCTCCTTTGAAAACTAAATGCTAACGATATGAGCAGACTGTACAGTTCAGCAACAGCAACGACAACAGTTGTCGTGTGTTCACAGTGAGTGAGCAGGGGAGAGCAGGAGCTGGGCTCTAGAACATTAGCCCATAACTAACATCACGTTTCTCGTAATGTTCTTGGAAATACAGCAGCATTTCCAATAGCAATACCATCTTAACTATTGTCAGCAACCTACAAACTACAAACAGGACAGCAATGCTGGAGTCTTCTGGATTCCTCCCATGTCCACATTAAGGGAAAAGCACCCTGCTTCTTCCAAACACCGGCCAGTGTTCAGTAAAACATGTCTTTGGCCAGCTTGGTAATTTCTCAAGAGTTCCATGGCAAGCTGAGTGTTTCTATAAACTCAGCACAATGGCTAAAGCTATTTTAGTCCTCAAATAACTTGCAAATTAAATTAATAGCTGCCTCTGGATTCCTCTTAATTTCTACAGACTGTGTTTCTGTCTGCCCATGAATGGGTAAAGAGCTGTAGTGAAATACAACACAATCAACCTTACATTACACTGAGTGAATGGCAGAATATGCAGCTTATCCACAAGAGATTTTCCAATTAAAGGGGAAAGCTTATGAATTAAAGCTCATTAGATAAGAAACGTAGTTATGAAAGGAACTTCATATACTATGCACAGAATTTCCTTGTACTGTAAGAGAAAAAAAAGTCACCACTGGGAATATCTGTGTATTAGTGCAGATTTTATTAGAACCTGAAAGATTTTCTCAGAAAGTTCTCTCTTACACAATTACTTTTGCATCAGGCTTACAAACTGCAGCAGCAATTAAAGCATTCAGGTTCTAGAGGGCTTTTTGGGAGGGTTGTTTTGTTTGTTTGTTCTCTGAACACAATTTGAGAATCACTTATTTGTTTTCCTGAAGATTAGGAGAAAAGCTGTCAAAACTGAGTATCAGGCTTCATAGAAGATACTGAATATCTATTTCCTACTCCCCTTAGAGTAGAGCCCTTCTTCCTCCTCCAGAAAAAGCTCATAAAGCCAGAACTCTGAACAGCCTAAATCTACATTGTTGCCACAGCTGCATGTAAAAGCTCTCTCTCCTCCTTCTTTTGCAAAGCTTGTAGCATCCAAATTGAATCAAAACTACAAGATCTGTTTAAATACAGCCAATGCCCCTGTCCAGCAATAAGATTCATGCCCATAGTGTACCAATGAACTCTCAGACCATGCTCTAACTTAACAAAGAATTTGCTGTAATACTTACTTAGGAAATATCTCTTTGGCACAAGTGCTTTTTCATTTGTTCTTAAATGCTGGCACATGTAGTATCACACAAAAACCATGTAAGCAACAATTACTTAGATGAGAAAAAACACCTAAATTACTAATAGAAATCACAATCCAGGCCGACCCCTAGATGAGGGTTTCAAGGACAATAAGTCTACGTGCATTCATCCTTAAAAGCTAAGATCAAACAGCAAACTAAACCCGACCTGTTCCAGAAACAAAATACACAACACTTGCAATGGGAGAGATTCCCACAAACCTTCGCTGCAGCACATATTAACAATGATTTCCAGAGCAGTCTGCTGAGCCATCAGTAAAGCTGTCACTTCTTTCAGTTCCCACTTATCAGACTAAAAAAATAAAAACATGAACCTGATTCAGTTTTGTGAAACAACATTTCAGTGCAATTTAAAGTACCTAAGCTGTGAGTTAAAAATACAGTCCAGCCATTTACTTTTCTAAAACTACACCAAAATCTTAAAACAAATCCACAAAACCAAGAAGCATTATCTATCATCTTTCTGTTGGATGTTTTACCTTTAAGAAATGCCACCGGCAATAAAGGTGTAACAGAAATGATTACCTAATATCAACTATCACCCTAACAGAGACATGTATTTTTGTTATGTATACGATAGCAAATGCATCTGTTAATCTCTGAGGCATCTCCACTCATGACTGAATGGTTACAGTCATTAAAAATCTCACTTGCCTTAGGCAGAAATCCAAACTTCCCGCACGAGCTACAGAGAGAAATGTCAGCTAAGCCTATGCCCTCCACTGGAGGCAAAAAATGGACCTGCGCTTTCCTGATGCACTGTGCAACTTGACCACATTGGAACAAGTCGTGCTGAAATTCTCCATGCTCATCTTTGAGGTTTTAGCAAAAATAGTCAAACTATTTGGAAGTTAGGATTAGTAACACTCATAGTTTAGTCTGGGTAATGCCGAGCCAAGATCAGTCAGATGCTCTGCGAAATGCCCTGAGCTATTTGAGAGCCAGCCAGCCACACTTACTGGAAGTAGATCAGAAATGTCATTTTCCCTCCTGACTTTTCCTTTTGGTACTTCTTCCATGTCATCATCTTCATTCAAAACACAGTTGTCTATAACATTGCTCATGTTTTTCTCTGTTTCTGCCTCTGCAGTAAGTTTTAACCTGTTTATTTCAGCTTCATTCATACGAATAATCATTTCACCAGCATCTATTGCTAATGATTCTGAAAAAATCTTCAGCATTGCATTAATTGTGCTTCCCAGGCTGCCTGGTGGAATAGTACCCTTGATATTCCAGATGGTGCCTAAACATGAGATAGTTGAAATATAAAAGTTATTAGAATACTCAATTCCCAGCTCCGTAATAGCCATAGATTTTGCAAGGACACAGCCTCCACTACTTAAAATACTCAGTGTTTATATTTCAGTACGAATGTTGAAGTCTTTTCTTTACAGATTTGTATTTTTTCCTGTTTAGCTTTTCATATACTCACCTGTGGTATCTATGTTATGTGCACATCTCACGCTCAAGTAAATTTCAGCATGCAAGTATACACAGAATATTTGCGTGGAGTGACCGTGGGGACGCTTTTTATCTGTGATACTAATCCACATGAAATAACCAGTGTCTAAAGATTTTCAAAACTAATTTGTACAATCTAGTATCAAAAGTCAACACAGTTGAGTATTTGAGGTAGAAAGAAGAATGCAAGGTAGAGAATCTGAGGTAAAAATCTACACCTATTAAGAACAAAATGATCCCGCACTACTCATTACTGACTGATTTCATCGTTGAAAACCAAATGAATCATTAAAATGGGTCATCACACTGAGCAGGTACTGAATTCAGAACCAAGAATTTAACAGATTCTTAAAACCAGCTACACATATCTGGTCACTCCAAAAGACAATCCCAAACGGCAGAAATAACCTCATAACCATCTATACAGGCTTTGACAATCAGGTGTCAAGATCATAGCAGAGAATACCAAGCCTCTGTCCTTCCCACCCTCCTTTACCTGTCTGGTCCCCATCACAAAGCAACAAACACCCTCGAGCATCGTACCTGCTATCAGTGTTCTCAGAAGGATATGCTTCATTGTGCTCTCTGGACACAACATGACCGTTTCCAATACTTGTTGTGCAGAAGCATTAAATGAAGAAAGAAGATCTGGATTATCTTCTGTCACTGCCTGCAAGCAGTTTGCTGCAGGAAACAACAGCAGAGACAATTAACAGACCCAATATTAGCTTTCACTCTCCTAATGAGAAAGCATTATCTTCCTGAAAGCTGGATTAATGAAACACAGACACAGGAAAAAACACTTCCCGCAGTGGCATGTTGTACCGATATGACACTGTCCTTCACAAGCTGTGTTGCAGATGGAAAGACATTCTATGGCAATCCTGTACATAAAACATGTGAGTAGAGGACCACATCAGACTCGGCACCAGCTGTATTAATTTCAGCTACTCAAATCAAATTTCTCCACTGTATACTGACTAGGGACAACACCAAAAAACATTGTAAGCACCAACAGTAAGACCATTGTAACATTGTAATAACAATTCTACTGATAAAAGCATGATGGAAGTGACAGGAGAGTTGTTTGGGTTTTTTTTAGATGAACCATGTCCTTTTTTTCCAGAAATAAACACTTCATTAACCAAATGAAAAACACAGCCTCTGTCTAGAGCTTTTTCTTTCCACAAAATTTTTCCTCCCATGTAACTACCAATAAGCCATTCTCCTTTGGACTGAAAACAAGCACAACAGATGTCAGCTTCCGAATGATGTGCTGTTCGGAAAGGAATTCAAAGTATTACATTTAGTGTAAAGTATAACTAATGCTAAGGCAGGTGCATTACACAATGGATGTGACATCAACATTATAATCATGCAGTAAAGAAAATAAAAGTATCTTTAAATCCTTAACTTCTCTGTTTTCCACTTACCTACTGAAATAGCCAGATCCACATTTGTGGAAAATTTCTTTATGTAATGTAATACAGCGTCCAAACACCCTTCTTTATTGAATATGTGTACTGCAGTATTGTTGCACTCACTACGGCATGAAAAAAAGATTAATAAAACACTTTTCCTGAAAAAAAATTCTGCAACAGCATTTTAAATAATCTGTACTCACTAATACATTTTAAAACCTACTCAAGAATTATACATCAGTCAAAGAGCTATGCTCTGTTATCAAGGTTATGATAAACTCTATTAAAAAACCCTTAAGATCAGATGAGGGCTTGTCATTTACTAAGCAAGGCACGTGTAGGAGCAACACAATCAGAAATCAGAATCAGCTGCATTTTCCCATTCAAGGACAGTCATTTCTTTCCTGTCTCAGTTACCATGCTCTTATTCAGGAACAATTTAATTCAGCTCTTTCAAAAGCCCAGTGTTAACACAGCACTTACCATACATTCCACAGCAAATTAATAGCCTCATTGGCTATGTCTTCAATATAATTTTTGTTCGTATCACCAGACTTCTTTGGGGAGAGCTGGTTAGTGTCTAGTCCAGCACCACACTACAACCAAACAAGAGAACCAGGATTGGGAAAAAACAAGCCAATAGAAAAGCAAAGATTAACAGCAGAGACATCTTTCATTGGCAGCAAAGAGATCTCTCATGAAGAGTTTATTACCAGGAAACCTGACTACTTCCCTGTTCTCTGTGAAAACTGGGCAACAATAGAATTAAGTAATTGATAATTTTTCTCTTATAGAAAGGCTCTTACATGCTTGTTTTATATTCAACAGTCATCAGAAACATTTTTAACAAAGAAATACTTAAAAATTTTAGAACCTGAAAAGCTGTTTCTTGCTAACACAGTCTGTATGCAATTTTCAACACTCCTTTCTAATTACAAAAATTAATTCAGCTAATATCTTGCTGTGCTTTACAGTAATTCCATTACCCATATTTTAAAATGGGGAAGAAACATCCAGAAAATGATGGTATTGCTCAAGGCTGCTCATACAAAGACAGCAGGTGACAGAATTCAATGCAATTTCCAAACTGCACTGCAACACCTGGACCAAACAAAGAACAGGTATTCAGTACAGAATGTTCTACAAGAGCAGTTAACTCCTCGAATGTAAATCCAAGCTTTCATTTAGACAAAAGTACTTACAAAAAAACCCTCACTAGAATAACGTTGCAATGTAGATGTGGGATCTGAATCTTAACTGACACAATAGACTTGTCTTGACTAATGTTCCAGACCCCAAATCTCCAGACCGTTTATGCAAAAATCATCCTAAGTAGCAAACCTCACGATGTTAGCAGGTCAGGAAGCAAAAGCAAACGGTTTAAAAATCTCTAGTATAATTTCTGTACTATTAAACCTACTGAAACATTCTTCTAGAAGATCTTTCAAATACCTTATTGTGATAACAGCACATAAATTGAACTATTTTTTAAATTGGGATAATTCAATGGCTACGTCAGTTTCAGAATCAGAACAATAAATAAACACACCTCTTTCAGAAGTGCGACAAGGGGTGTCATGATGTCTTTTGTCACCATGTCATCACAGACTTCAAATCCTCCACAAGCACTCAGATTTCTGGGGAAAAAAATGCTTTAGGTAATATCCAGTACTTTTTCAGGAATGTTTCATAAACCCCCTGCATTTGGAATTCTTCTCTAAAGGTTATTGCATTTTTTGTTTTAAAATCAATCTGCTTAATCAGCAACTTAATCTTCTACCTTCCTAACATAAAAGAATAACTTTGGTGTTAGGAAAAAAAGTATATTTTCACCTACTTGTCTAGTGTAACTAGAAAACTTACCCATACTAAAACATGACTTCTGCCAGGTATTGCTTGGTGTAAGATACAATATGAATGTTAACAAGTATCAGCATTACATTTTTGTACAACTAAGGTAAGCTGTAGGCCTGATTGCAGAATAACAACTCAAAGTGATGCTGTTCAGCATTTTCAAGTTTCTCAAAAAGCCAGCTATGTGCATTCTCTAACCCACCGCTCCTACAGTGTTATTGAGATACAAAATGCCATAAACAGTATTCAATTCTCTATATTTTTTCATGCTACTGGGGGCAAGGGGTTTCTCCTAACGTATAGATGGAAAACAGCGTATTCCACTGGGAGTGCATAGAACAGTGGTAACTAACTTAAAGCCTGCTCTTGACATTAAAGTCTCCTGGCAGCCTACTACAGCAAAAAACAACGCTCTCTCAGCAACTCTGGCCGATACAGACACACTCTGAAAATGCAGTTGAAGCAAGAAATGCTGGCATTCAAATTTACAGCTCATAACAAGCAAACACCCACTGTCTTTTTTACCATGCCAGGAGTACCCCATTCTAACTGAATATTAACGATTCCTTACCGGAGAGCACCTGCAGCTGTCTCACGAACAGCTAAACTGTGATCCATCAGCAATGGTCCCAAACACCGGACAACATCTCTCTGCAAAAAGGCTGGGATTACATGCTCCTGCTGCAGCAGCTTGGAAATACTGGCACAGGCAAACTCTCTCACTTCAGCGCTTGGATGCTGCAGCTGGGGAGACACAATCAGGGCAGATCAGGGGGAGGGAAAACGTAGCTCGAAGTTTGTACTAAGTGAAAAGACTGATCTGCCTTTCGAGTTGCAGGCTCAGCACTGTAGCTCCTGGTTTACTGTTCCTGAATGGAATCGAGAGCTTTTATTTAAAGGAACACAGATTTTTACTTCCAATGCTAAAGCCACATGCGCAGGGCAAGATTTAAACCTGGATTACTTAAACCAAAACCAGAAATGTAGCCAAGAAGTGTTCCAGCCCAATCTTTTCCCGCATTTTCTACGGGCGATAGATGGGGGACTCGCCGCCGTGGCTCCCCGCAGAAAGCACTCCAGCCGCGGCTGAGCACCCAAGCGCTGCCGGAGCCGGGAGGAAGCGCTCGGAGCAGCCCCCGGCCGCGCCAGGACGCCGAGGAGGAGAGCACGGACGGCGCGATCGGAGCCCGGCAGCCGCTCCTCCCTGCGGGCGCCGTCGGGCCGCGACAGCAGCGCCGCGGCGCGAGGGGCGGGCGCGGGTTCCCCACGCGGCCCCGCCGCTCCTTCCCGCTCCGAAGCGGCTCCGCAGCCGGACCCTCGCCCCGCACCGCCGGGCTGCGCCGGGGTCGCTCCGAGCCCGCTCTCCCCTCCCCGGCCGCACCTTGTCCAGCAGCTCCGCGGCCGGCTCCTCCTCGGGGCCGTCCTCCTCGTCGCGGGGCTGCTGGGGGCCCGCAGGGGAGCGGCCGGCCCTGCGGAACCGCCGCGCACGGCTCTTCCCCATCGCTCCGCGACCCTCGGCGCCGGCGCGGCCACGTGTGCGCCCCGCGCACGCGCGGCCCCGGCACCGCCCCTGGGAGCCCCTCCCTCCGGGCCACGGGCGCTCCCAGCGCACCCGCCCGGGGATCGGCGGGACGGCTCCTGTAACCCCCTCGCAGCAGCATCCTTACGTGTGTTCCAGGACGAGATGTCCTCTCCGGCTGCCTCCCCCGCTCAAAAACTCAAACAAGGAATACTTGGAATGAAACAAGTGTTCCAGGACGTGATGGTTACTACCGGTGTTTCCCCACTCAAAACTCAAACAAGGTAAACTTGGCATGAAACGGTTTCCTCTGACAGAACTTAGAGCAGGAGGATGGACCTGCAGGGTGGAAAACGGGAAGGGCTTTCTCTCTGGTGCCAGTATCATAAACCTGCAAGAACCACATCAAATATAGGAAAAGTTGGTCCGGTATGAAAACTACAGACTTAAGCTGTAACCTCTGACGTTCCTCTGTGTTCATTTGAGATCTCTATTTGCACAGCACAAAAAAAGATAACATCTGTTTATACAAAGGATTTATTTTATACACATTTACCTACAAAATATACAGCAGTTAAAAATAATGGATGAGCAGAAGACTTAACTGATAAAACTACAGGAGACAATTCTGAATGTCTCAACTGACAGGTACATCCATGGGCTACCTTCAAAAGCCAGACGAGTTACTGAAATTGCAACAGCTTTGCAGTTTTAGTCAATTAAAAGAGTTTGAACAATTAAAAAGGCACCTTGAACAGCTTAAACTCTTAAAACTCTTTACAATTTTAGCTATTCACAAGTTATACTTGATGCATTTAATATCCACACTTTGTTTTAAACACTCTGAATAACAAATCTTGTTATTTTTATTGTGGCACTCTATTTTCTTCACCAACTCTCAAGTTACACATTTGCAATACTACTTTCACGTTCAGACTATCACAGCATCAAAATCCACTCAGAATGGGCATGTGAACTGCAGATACAGTACAACCTTACAATCAGGAAGACACAAGCATATTTAAGACAATTTTTAAAATCCTAAACTCTTAAAACAGCAGTGTCATGAACCAGATGAAACATGGAGTGATGCGTGACCACAATGAAAGTGGCTGATGTGTTGTATATACACACAACTTGACAAACGTGATCCTTGATATATTTGCAAAGTTCTTGAATGGCAAAGACCAGTTTTCTCCAGCACAGACAGACAGTCTTTCTGCAAGGCTTTTAGCCAGTTCCAAAACCAGTGACCAGGAGACAAGAACAGCTGTAATGAGTAAGTGTGCTAATAAAACATCATGGGAATGATAAGGATTCCTTTCAACACTGTTCATGAGAACAAAAAAAAAAAATCTATACAGCAAATATTACTTCTTTTCCTGAACATTGCCATTGATCTGCTATTTACAATAGCTTACAAAGACACATAACACAAATGAGGTTTGATTTTCAAGTTCAACTTCATAGCTGATTATCATACATCACCTGTATGTTCTGTTCTAGCTGAAGTAAAAAAGTGACACTAATACTGAAAAAGAGGTAATCAGAAGTAGCAAAAGCACTGATAATGTTAACAAAAAATTTGGATAAATATTCAAAAAAGTAATATTGCACACTTTCACTGTCAACTGTGTAAGACTTCCACTCCCAGGCAGTGGCAACCAGTCCGGTTTGGTTTTTTTTTCCCTGTCATACTACCTTAAAAAGGTCATTTTTGGTTTCCATGGCAGTGGAAAAAAAATGAAGGAAGACAGCCCTTATTGAACATGAGGCCTAGGTTTCAAAATTAATTTTCCAGTCTGCAAGACAGAAAACAAAAATAAAGTTTACACCCTGAAAGTTGAGCACAACAGTTGCACTTCAATTTTACAAGCTAAGTATAAAATGACACACAGAACAACACTAAGTGTTCTTTTCAGTTTTATAAACATACAGAATTAAGGTGTATACAAGTGCTGTTCAGAAAAAAAAGCTGTGTGCCTTTTCTATTTATTTGAATTTTTTAAAAAACAAGGTTTAAGCAGAGAACTATTAACACTTACATCATCACAGGACATATTATATTCCGCCAAAACAGTTCGACACCGGGCTGCTATACTGTGTGGGTCATGTCAAGGAAAGCAGATAACACTTCTACTTAACTGTTTTACTTTACGCGTTTACTTACTTTCCAGTAAGTAAAAACTGGAAAAGCAATATTAACATAAGATTCAGTAACAGCAGTGACTACAACACCTTTAATCTGACAAACACGATTGAAGGATACATTGATGGTGCCACCACTCTTTTATGTATTCCAGCAAAGAACAAGCCTATTAGGGTAATACAGCTAATTGTGAAAAATGGGTGATTCCAAAGTGATGTGAAAAACGACACCTAAGAAAGAAATCGGGGAAAAAAATTCAGATTAGTTCCACTATACAGTTTTTAAAACATGCAGAAACTTGCTGCCTAGCTCAATTAAAAAAAAACAAAACAAAACAAAAAATCACCCCCCTGCTCCTAGCTATTTCTAAGTACTTGTGAACTTCAGATAAGCATTCAAGGTGTAGCATTTTGACAGGCATTGTCCCAGGACATATTCCACAACTTAACTAAAAATGATCTCCCAGTTTCATGGGAGAACCACCTTTAGCCTTTCGGTTTTCACCACTTGACTGCAACACCAAGCAATGAAACAAACTATATTTGGGTTTACCTTTTGTGTCTCCGGGTCTATTAACCAGTTCCAAGCACCAGTTGCTGTGCAGACTGATACCACTATCAGAATCACTGATAAAAATAAGAATAAGAGTCAAACAGTATACCCCACTCTACTAAAAAACATTTATTTTTCAGCAGCAAGTCTTACGCATTTATTTTTTCTCCCATTTCTGAGGGAGGAAAAGCTTATAAGTGGAAGGTAGAAATTAAAATAGGCAAAGAAACTTCTATTATGTGAAACTGTAAAGATTCTGTACAGCTTTCTTGGACAGGTCAAGCAGATACCAAAAATCTAAATTCTGTCAAGTGCTTTGAATAAATGGAAGTTTCTAAAATAACACAGCAAAAATATCAGTTGGAAGACTGGAGTAAAGTTGTACAAACACTCAGTGTGCTGCTATCTGAGTTTATGCAGTTCAGCCAACACAAATGCAGCACTATTAAACTGCAAAGCAGAACTAAAGCTTCTATGACCCAACTCTTCTACATAAGAAAAGCCTGAGGCATTAGCTCCAGCAGTTTCAGTGGCACATCTAAGTTGTGTTATGCTCAGAAAGCTGACACAGAGGAAAAAAACCCACAAAATTTAAACAGGAGTCAGAAGGCACACAGAATGGCTGAGTAAGAATAATCAATTCACTGTAAAAGGATAACACTAAATAAAAATTGAGTAACACAAAATATTATACTGATTTGGGAGACTACAAAGGGTTGGAGAACAGGGGTTGATAGAAAAATAAAACAGATCAAATATAAATGTAGAGAAAGCTCTTGTTCTACTGCACACTCGTAAAGCCTTACAGCTTTCACTGGACATTTGGCAGTTCTGAGTGTTTCCTGCAGAGACTGGAGTTCTGAATGCAAATAGAATCTTTTACCAGGGGACAAAAATAAAAAGGGAGAAATGAAAAATCAACACAAAGAGAAGACTCAGAGTTACCGGGCTTTAAGATCATAGGACAGAACCAGAAAAAAAACCCCAGCTACTCATGAAAGACTACTTCCAGGTTTCTAGGAGTGCTGCAATTCACTATTGGGTTACATATTTCTTATTGATATTACAAAATTAAAAACAAAATTAAAAAGTAAACCTAACAGTTATGTTTTCAAAACAAAGTTGGAAACGATTTAACAAAAACATTGAGCTGCTTCTCTATACATATGCTTCTTTTTCAGGCTAACAGGAGAAAAAGTTAACATTGAGTTAAATACCCGATTATAATTAAAAGTCCCTCTGACATGAATTACAAAAGTAGGAAAACAAGCAGTTAGGAAAAAAAGTTAGCTAGGGAACACAATGCTAATTATGCCAACTACGATTAAATATACTTAGAACATCTGACAGTAAGTAGCAATTCTGGAAGCCAAACACATTCCGACAGTAGGTGTCCACAAGTTGTGCAGATCTACTTACAAGTAATCTGGTTGCCTCCCAACTGCTCTGAAGCAAGAAGGTTTGGGGAGGTGTTTGGATGGTGGTGTTTTGGGTGGGGTGGTTTTTTTTTGTTATTTTTGCTTTCTAAGTAGTCATTCTTCCAATTCCTTCATTTGGAATTAACTTCTTGGCCTCTCAAGAGAAAAGGTGCTATTTCGTAAGTTCTAAGAAACGTCTGCATTTTTTGAGTAGGGAAACTTCAGCAGAATCTCACTACAAAAAAGACAGTTTGTTCCCACTACTGACCCTGAAGTTGGCAGTCTACCTGCAGTATTTTTTGCCTTCCTCTCTTCCTTCAAACTTTCCTGTTAGAACAGGGATGAGAACATATTCTGCCCTTAAGGCACACTACTGTAGCATTTTCACTTTCAAAATCATAGAGACTATCTCAGCCTATCATATTTAGTTTAAGTAACTATAGTGACTATCTGGAAGACTGAGCCTTCAAAAAAAGAAACCCAACAAAACCCCAAAACAAACACAAACAAATACAACTTACTGTCACAACTATTTTCAGAATTATTCAGCCTCGAGCCAATTCAATCTTGACCTCATTTTTCTAACTTTGACTAAGGTATTAGTTTGTTATCTTGTAGTATACTGTTGCAGAGTGTTTGAATGTATACTACAGAAATTTGAAAGGGAGTTTGAACACAACTTTTTGTTTGGGGAAACATAAATCAAAGATATACACTGTTAAATCTTAAAAGCTTGCAAGACAGAATCCTATTTATCCCTTGGAACATCAGACTTACTTCTCCAACGTCCTGTAGCTGGTTGCAAACATGCAATATATTCAGTAAGTCTTCTTTCAAAAGCTTTGAGATCTGAGGAGGATGTCAAGCATAATTAGATCATCGATTTAGTAAAATTTTAATGTAAAATATAAAAGGAATTCCATTTTCCCCTGTGTATACCCATTTCTTAAACAGGCAGAGAAAACCAATGCATTGATCATTTAGATGTAATGAAGGCACAGTCACACGACTTTGGCTGAAAAGTACAATGATAAAGTTACACTAAATGCAAGAACCATTCCCACTTAGGGAAAAGAAAAATCAATATAGTTGAGAAATCAGAGTATTTTAAACATCTTCAAAAATACTGAGAGTTACAGTAAGAGCTTAAATAGCCCCTCCACACAGAAAAAAAATGTCATGTTTTGCCGTATTAAGGAAAAGTATCAGGGAACCATTAAGTTCCATTATCTATATAATGGTAATTACAAAAAAAAGTTGACCACTTGCCAGCTGTTCAAGGGATTATTTTTAGCAGTGTGGCTTTGATGACTTTATTTTGTAGAAACTTTTAGGGCCATTATATACACACACAGAGAAAAAAACCTGCAGCAAACACTGACCCAAAAATCTTATTTTAATTCTTTTTTTTCTTTACATAGATCTTTCTTCTTATTGGCACCACTCTCCCATGAGCTTTCTATTGACATTGCTGTTAAATGCCAAGCAGCATTTCAAGTTCATACTCCTAATTTGTTTTAAAAAAATCAGCCACAAGGAGATTTTTCACCTGAAGTCTGTTAGATTTCAGCTTCTATTCAACAAGGTCAATATTTGACAACATTCCAGTCAAAGCTAGAATTCTACCTGGAGTTCAGTTTTTGTTAGCATAAACTTAACTTTCAGCTGAAGTGTTTCAGTTCACATCACTCTGGAAATTTTTTCCTTGAACTTGCAGCTATTACTAAATTATTTACCATAACAAAGCAATTGAAGAATAAGATTGAAAGAAATATACTAGTATGATCGTTACTAATGCAGTTTTACAAACTGTGAATTTACTTCCTAAGTGGTTTCCAGGTGAATTCATGAAGTAAGATTACACCATCTTGACTTCAGCCACAGAACAGTTAACTAGTCTTAATTATTGCCAACAGCCCGGTAGTTAGAGCTGTCCTCCACCTCCCTTCTGGGAAAGCTAAACCACTGCCAGCAATTAAAGATAATTAACTGTTCCCTGACTAGCACAAACCCCTACAACCAGTAACTAAAGTGAGAGGAGAAACGTGAGATATCACGTGAAAACCCGGCATTTAAGAAATAACATGCTGTAGACATAAAATCAAGCTATTGATAACGAAGTTCTCAAGAAAACACTCGTATAACCTAGACAGCATTAAAATAAAAAAAACCTTTCAGAAAAGAGGGACTTAAGGTTTTAACTTATTTTTGGCCATCCACCTTCTAAGAACCTTGGGAGTTGATTCCTTTGGCACCGGGCAGCTGTAACTGGCAAGGCGCACGTCTTGGATCCCTACAGCCTGCCCAGACATAGCCACAAAGCTGCCACAACACCAGGCTACCATTTTTTTGTCGACGTGCCTCCCTCTACCATCTGCTACAGAACACATGCTAAACCCCGAAACACTGATGCGTTTTAGAAAACCTCTACCAGTTTTATTTTAGGGCACTAAGGACTCCTTTCAGGGTTTTGTCATCCTGTAAAGCTGACAAGGGAGCACTTGTAACCCAAGCCGCCTTAGGCAGAAAAGGGCTGCCTGAGGTCACGTTCAAGTGCAGGAGCAACCCCGGCACCGTGCGAGGAGACCCGCAGCTGGGGAACGCGCTTCACGTAGAATTCCAAGAGCACAGGATCCGTCACTGCAGCAGCAGCGGGTTTTACTCAGCCACAGTCAAGAAGAAAGCGCACAAAAGCGCTAGGGATAGTTCAGTAGCGGACAGGCGCGGTGGGACTCGATGATCTCAAAGGTCTTTTCCGCCTTAAGCGTTCTGTGAAAGGGGAGCCCCCGGGGCAGCTCCCCAGAGGCCGCAGTTTCCCGGCACGGGCCTGCCCCGCAGCCCCCGCCCCACTCCCTCTCTGGGCCGAGGGGGAGCCCTAAGCCTCCCGGGGCCGCCTCGCCTCGCCTCGCCTCGCCTCGCCCCACCCCACCCCACCCCACCCCGCTTCACAGAAACAGGGAAGCAGTCGGGAGAGGGCAGCTTGGGGCCACCCGCACTCACCCTCAGCCTGGTCCAGGGAGTTCATGGCCGGCGGGCGGAGGCAGCGCGCGGCAGAGCCCCTCAGCGCCTGGCAGCCCCGCCCACCACAACAACGCCGCGCGCCACTGGCCGCCCCTCCGCGCGCCGCTCCCACCGCAGCAAGCGCGGCCGCCATTGACTGCGGGAGGAGAAGGGGCGGGGACGGGGCGGGGCCACTGCCGTTTGAGGACGGTGGCGGCGGGGAAGAGGGTGCCGGAGCCGAGTTCTGGCTGGGTCTTCGTTCGCTGGGGAGAGCGGCCTCGGGGGCCCGGATCCCGGTCGTGGTGACTGTCGTTCGGGGGGCCGGTGGCACCCGAAATAGTGAGTGTCCTAAAGCAGTGCCTCGGGGAGGGGGGAGGGAGGGAGGGAGGGGGGGGGGGGGGGGGGCCGGCAAGGGGTGTAGCACAAAAAATGGTGTTTTCCATAAGGTTTTAAGTTATTTTTGCTTTAGCGATGGCCAGCTTAATGTAATTGACAGTATAATATTTGAACTGTTCATAAGTCCAGCTTATGGTTTTGCCTACCTAGTTTACATTGGTTTTGCCAGTGTAAAAGCCAACAGAAACTGTCCCACTGGTGGTGGCTGGAACTCCATCAGGCAGGTGGAAAGGGTGAGCACATCAGGGGTGTTGTTTCTGGCTATTGATACAGTATAGCAGGTACTAATGCTGTAATATTTCACTGAATCAAAAAACAAAGTCTGGTAAGATGATGCTTTCTTCCTTACTACAGCTGTGCTCTTGTAGTTGGTAGAACCTGGAATTAATCAGACTCCAAGAGGTAAGCTGCTACTCTGAAAAATGAACTGCTGTGCTGAGATTTCTAGCACCCTGAAAGTATCAAAAAGTTGTAATTTGCTCTAAACTACTAATATTTCTGTTACTTTGTTAATGTGCATATCTTCTGCTGATCCTTTATCTTGCTCTAGCTGTTAGGTTTGCTTCTAAACAGATTTTGATATCTTAAAGCTGATTTCTATTCAGGCTTTCATGATTTGTGACATTTAAAAGCTGAATCTACTTTAGGAAAAAGATTCCAAGAGCAGTAAGCCTTTATATACTTCAGTAAATTGTTATTCCTTTATTGTTTGTAATGCAAAAATTCTTGGATAGTTTAAATTTTTTTCTAAGTACCTTTTACTCTCTCCTGTACAACTCTGGCTGAAGACTAGCTGAGGTAAATGAGTGAAGACAGTATAGTTGTCATCATTGGACAGCTGACTTGAATAAGCTGTTTCTTAGGGTTAGTGCATCTGTTGCTAATCCTTGATATCTCTTTCTGCCAACACCTGTGAAGCCTTAAAATTAACTGCTTAAACACAAGGGCCTCCTGTATGTTTGGATTGCTTCATAATGCAGAGGTGATTGGAAGAAACATGCTTTGTCAGCCTAGAATGATATCTCAAGTATTGCTTCTTGAGGTGCAAGGGATGTGTCTTTGAGTTTAACACCTTTAGTATTTGTTTCTGATTCTTACAGCTGTAATGTGAGAGCATCTGTTAGGAGCATCTGCTATCAGAGGTAATTAGGAAGGGTCACTTGTTTCTTAGTTTGCATTTCCAGCCTTTGCGTGCATATTTATCTCTGCATAATCCCTTCTAGTGCTTGTTTTCCTCTAAACATTTCCTTCCCCTTGATGTTACTTCAGAAATACTGGGTTAAATGTTTAAAGCTCTTAGAAAATCAGTCTTTTTGAATTTACTAATCCTGTATTTTTACAAATCTGTTTACTGTAGTAACTACCTTCCAAATTTGAAGTGTATTATCTTAACTTACATTGAGTAATATGAGGATAGTGTTTAATGCTTTATATTCCTTTTCTGAGTAGATTTGGGAAGCTTAAAATCTTATTAAAAAAATGTTGCCTTTTATTCATTGCATCTCATTTCCGCTGAGAAACGTTATTTATCCACAGAACTACTGTTTTATTTGTAAGATGATATTACACCATAATAAAGGCTCATAGGAGTGACAAACAGTTATTTTGAGAACCCAAAACTGAGAGCTAAACTTGTTTCTTGCCTTTTGGATATAGCAGTGTCATCTCCTTGCTGTAGGCAGACAGACCTTGAGAGGCGGTGAAGCCACTGCTCCTGGCTGTGGGTATGTACCCATCTCCCTCCCTGGCTGACAGCTGCTACCTGAGTAGTGGAGCCCAAAGATGTTCTTCCCAGCTGCAGTGGGTGCAGAGCACAGGGAAACAGGTTGTGGTGCTGTTACAGCTTCATTCACATGGCTGACAGCTTCGTGAAAGTTGGCATCCAATTGCTTGCTTGAACTCTTCAGCCCATAGTCTGCTTTGTGCTAAACACAGGAGTAGGAAGTTTGGCTTTTGAAGTGATGAGCCATGTACCCTTGCCAGGATATGCTATCTGTCTGATAATGTTGCCAACCATGCTTTGGGGAATTTTTTTGTTCAGCCAGATATCCTATTCACAGCAACTGCTTTGATGGTTGTTTGCATCCAGCTATCTGCTTGTCCTGTACTTTCAGGTTTGATACTACTTCTTGCAAAACAGGGTTTCTTTCCAAGCGTAGGTGCTCCTTATTAAAACCAAACAAAAGAACCACCTGTGCACAAGTCTCATTATGTTTTTTTCTCTCACATTGCTCCATCCCATACCTGCTTTCAAAAGAGCATATTCTGAAACGACATTACCTCTGTTAACTTTCCTTGCTCCTTTCTCTGCATTAGTGCAGTTGTACTAGAGAAGTGGGAGATAATTTCTCTTGAAGTTAATCATCTTTTAAGGAAAAACAATTTTTCTAGATAAAATACAGAAACTAAAGGGATTATTTGTCTTTTATTATTTGTTGTAGGTTATCAGTACCTTTAAAAAACAAAAGGGGCATCCTTAGGGCTATCAAATGTTTGTTTGCATTCATGCATGCAGTAGACAGTTTTTCTCTGCACCATTTTCTGTAGTCTCGTCTTAGAATGTAGGATCTCTAGGAAGTCCAGCAATTAGTACGAATAGAGCATGATGTGTCCCAGCCCTGTTTTGAAGAGTCTTTATGACCACTGCAACAGGAACATAGAGAGAGGGAAAACAGGAAAAAAATAAACTAACTGGTACATCTTTCCTAATAAAGCTGTACTGATGAAAGACATCATCTGGTACAGGCTGAAGTAATAAGCAAGTATGTACAGGGTTGTATTACTGCAAGCTCACAGGGCGAGTTCAGGATATAGCTGTTGAGTAGGGTCTATCTTAGCTACTGTAGTTGAAAAACGTGCTTAATTTAGAATAAGTGGTGTACAAGTGCCACATCTTATGGGAAGCAAAAAAAAAATGAAATGTTCATGTAAGTCACTTTAGATCCTGCAGGTCGATGCTTAATGAAGGCACTTCCTACTGTAAACTGTTCAGTACCCCTTTACTCAAGGGAAAATAAGTGAAGGAAAAGCTTTGGAAAGATCTTGTATAAGCAGAAATCCCTGCTTAAAATGTCCCACTGAGGCTGCAGATTTTTACAATGACTGTTGTGATGGCAGTGTACTTTTTTAGGCTTCCTTTAAAGAAATGTCAGGAGGAACTGACTGAGCTGCTGTACAATGTATCATAAGGCATTCGGTAGGTTAAGCAAATCCAAACAAGGAAAATATAACCTTTCATGTGTCCTTAGAGCTCGTTAATTAGTGAGAAAAGAGAAGTAGTATGTCATTTATTTGATATAATGCCATTATTTTAAAAACAAACATAGTATGAAAATCTGTTTAATGTGTTTATTTTATCATGGTTTAACACTTTGGATTATTCTGGCATTTAAAAGGCTTTTCTAGCAACATACACCTAACCTCATATTCTTACCTCTTTTAGTATATATCCTTACAAATCGTATCAGAAGAGTCATTCTTCAAGTTGATTATTCAAAGGATTTTGAAGACCTGAACAGGTAAGAAGCTTTCAGAAGCATAAATAGAAATTATTCCAAGGCTTTGAGATGCAAAATATGACTGGGAACTAGGAGCTAGAAGTGGTTTGTGTTTGCGAATTAATGTTGTGAACATACTGTGCACAGCTGAAGAGAATAAAATGTTACCCACAAAAAATAGATTTACTTGGGGAGTGCAAAACATTACTTGCCTGCATTGGTGTGTGTCTGATAAGGTTATTTTCAAGTATTTAGAGAAGGTCTTTTGTAGCACAGCTGAAAAATGTTCCAGTTAACTTAGTGTCTTGCTATAGCTTAAAAAAAAAAGCAATCTGATGGCTTTTCCTAGTCTTTCATAGCCTTCCCGTAGAGTGAGATTTGAGTCCCAGTATTAAAATGGAAGAAAGATCAGGAGAGAATGTTACTAAAGTAACTTTCTGTTGATTGGAATAGATGAAGGGGATATTCTCAGCGGTTTAATTCTGAGAAGTCTGCAGCCAAGCTTAACCATGTTTCTTATGCCTTCTTACATATCTATAGCAAATTTCCTCAGGGAAAAACCCTCTTACTTCAAAGAAATATTTCTCATCACTTTTGACAGTATTGTTAAATCATAAAGTAATGAAGACTTTGTGATGTTTTAATATAGTTTTGCAGTCTGTGCTGTTTCTTAGTTGGTTTTTCACTTGGCTGCAGATGACTGCACCAGGGATGATTGTAGAGTGAAGCTATACCTGCAGTTTTACCAACAGATGCAGAATGAATGAGGTGCCTTGACTGTCATTGTTGCCATCAAAAAGGAGCAAAGGTAGGTTTCTATTAAATAGTTTTCAGCTAATTCTATTACAGTGGTGTTACTGTGACTCATGTCAGAAATGTGACCCCAAATATTTGAAGATCTACCTATTTGATGTTTCTGTGGCCCTTTAATACTTAGGACTAAAGTTTCTTATGCATCCAAGCTTTGGATTATGACAGCCATGAGGGACCTGTCTAGGTTCTTAAAAAAAATTGACTTGAGAATTAAGTCTGATCTTAATCCAGTCGTAATTTCACTTTTCTTGTTTTAAAGGCCACCTTGTGGCATTTGGTTGGACTTTGTGGTCTGTTAATACAGACATATTGAAAGTAGTTTTGGAGACTGTTTCTGCCTGAGTGATTATTGTAGGTTTTGATGCATGTCACATACCTTTAACTTTAAAGATTCCCTTCACAGTTGCCAATAGAAAGAAACATGAAATTTGGCTAAATTAAAAGGATTTGAAGTGCATAGATTTGTTTTTTTGTTTATTCTCTAGTTCTTAGTACTTGAAGCAAAAGTAGAAGAATTCTTTGGAAAAATGGATTCACAGTATCACAAGGTTGGAAAGGACCTCCGAGATCATCAAGTCCAACCTATAACCAACACTAACACCAACACTAACACCAACCATCATCTAAACCATGGCACTCAGTGCCTCATCCAGTCTCCCTTTAAACACCTATTCTTGGAATAACAGTGTTTTAAACAGAAGACAGACTTCTCCTACAAGTGTGTCTCTAGACCTGGAAAAGTTAGTTTCCATTACTGTTCATTTTCTGGAGATGATCTGGGTCAACTTGAATATGGAAGTCTTAACCACCCAAAACCGCAGAATTCACTCTAAGAGGACTATCTAGAGAACTGGAAGTGTAAACTGTAGCTCCTTTGAATTTCTTATTGCTGCTTTGAGATTCTTTCATTTCTCGCTTCTTCCACGTAGAGAAGTGTTTTATAACGAATTTGTTAATAGTATCACTTTCCCATGTATTTAAGCCATTTGAAACTTACAGGAAATGTAAACCATATATTCAGCCTTCATGTCTTCTAATAACAGAATCAACAAAATTATTTTAAGCTGAGACAGTTGCTTTTCTTTCTATTTAATTCTGGTGCTGTAAGTGCAGTATTTAATCCCATTTCTTCTAACTGACTTCTGTATTTGACCTCCATATCCCCTTCTGATACTCAAGTATGATTGGGAATACCCCAGAGATCTGTTTTGGGTTATGGAGTGTTGCAGAAGTGAAGTGATACGTATCTTTCCAAGTGTGAGGTGCAAGTGGTCTATTGAAATATTTAGTCAGTAGCAGAGACACTTGAAATCCGGATAGGAGAAAATTACAGCTGATACAGCTGTGTTGGTTAACGTGCCTGAAATGCAAAGATCTTCTGGGATAATCAGAGCAGGTTGTAAATTGACTTCTAATTTTTTTAAACAATTACAAATAATTGAAGCTGACAAATCAATTTGTTTTCAGTTGTTCGAAGCCTAAATACATTGGGTTTATATGTAAATGAAACACTTCTAGAACTGTTTAAAAAGTTGGTGTTCTACAGTATATGAAAAATAAGCCATAGTTCTTGGCTGTCTACTGCCCTGTTGGTAATTTCAAGATCAGTGTTAGCAAGCTTTTAGTTGTGGGAGGAAATGGAGCTTGAGACTCTCATCTCTCTGTATTGCTATCAGTAAGAAATGTAATCTTCCCAGTCTAAAATCAAATTACCATAAAATTCTTAAAGGATAATATTTAGCATCTATCCTCAGAATATATAGGTCACTACTCTTAATTTTTTTTCCCCTCTAACTGCAGTATTTTTAAAAAAAGACTAGTGATGCCAGTGTAATAGCTTGTAATAGACTACATTTTCAGTTCAATATTTCCTGTGATACTAGGATGATGAGATAGTATCAAATGCTAAATATAAATTTCAATAATTAGTGTATTTCACTCTCAAGTGTAGCACTAAAACACGATCAAGAAGGAATCACTAACTAAATTTCCTTTTCTCTATGTTAAAGCTTCCTATTATACTTTGACAAATAGCTTCATTATTTTTCCTTTATGTGGCTTACAGTGGAGATCAGATAAACATTCTACAATATCAGGAAGTATAATAAATGAACACGCTGTTTTTTCTGGGGTTTTTTTTACACTTCACAATACTGGACTTCATATTTGTGGCTTCTGGCACGTACAAGATGGCAACAAGAGCGAAGAAATGGGAAACAGTGACACAGACAGATTTGTACATAACTGGTTTCTCTTTTCTTCAGGGTAGTATGTTAGAGCTATAGGCAATCAGTTACAAGAACTTGGTCTTGTGCTGGAAATAATATGCCTTATATAAGTCAGATCTCACACATGCCCTCAAAGAAGTTAAAAATGATGGATTTCTATTCTTGAACAGTCCAGTGTAGCATGTTCCTCTTGCACTGTAATCATGTTTCATTATTCTATCAAAAAGTTTAGCTTGTTTGAGAAGTCCCTTAAAACTGTCCCTGTTCAGAATTGCAATGTAAATTTCTTTCAACTCTTTAAAATTTTAAACACTGATTGCACTTCTTGGTAACAAAATTTGACCTAGTTAAAATGAGACAGCTTTGAAATATTATTTTCTAATAATTCATAGTACATCTAATAATACACAATATGCTGTACATGTAAATGCATTTGTTAGTGATATCCATTAGTCCATTTAAGCAGAATGCAACTCTTGGTTTAAGGTATTTCAGTAATGTAATGGTATATAAACTTATTTCATTTACAAAGTTTAAAATTCAGCAGAATATCTCTGAAAGAAAAATAAACCCAGTCACATATGTAGATTATAGACTTGGAATATCTGTGCCTTTATCTTAGGAGCTACTCTATAGAATAAATTCTTGATTTCCTTGTGATAAAGGGATAGTGCTATTAAGTTATTTTGAAGAATTGCTTACCCATTCTATTCATTTGAGCTAAGCCTTGTTGAACAAACTGATCCTTCAACTAAAGTTGAAGACAGTGTATCATGAGGCTGCAAGGCCGTGTACAAGCACTGCCACCTATACTGAAGTAAACCTCCACCTCTTCCACTGCCAAGCAGGGCTGCTCTCTTGGGCCAGTCACCTCTTCGTCAGGTTAAATCTTCGCTTGGGTGGTAGGCTGTCAGGGACTCTTCTTCCCATACTATTTGGTTTGTGTTTCAAGTTAATTCTGTTTTCATGACTGACCTGACTTGCCACAGTACACTTACTCATAAAAGTATAACAAAACATAGTAGATACTACATGAACTGTGATCAAGTAGGTGGGTGGGATGTGGAAAAACCTGAACTTGCAAATATTTAGGAGTGATCAAACAGTAGTTGAAATACTAGAATTAAGCTGTGCTATTTTCAGAGCAAACTTTGAGAAAGAATAGGAGAGTGGGGAGTATATGGCTCTTTATCTAAAAGTGAATTCATTCCAACATTATAAAAGCATAAGAATATAAAGCTTCTCTTTCATGTCCTTAGTCTGAAATCAGATTCAACTTCTGTCCTTGCATGTGTTTGAAGTTGGTATCGGCTGAGGTAAACACCTAGCTATTTTAGAAAGGCTTTTTCTCCTCCCCTGTTGTGAACTTTTCCCATTCTACAAAGCTTTCTTTTTTAGCTACCGAGTTGGTTACAATTCTTTTGAGTTACTGAAGCTTATTGAAAACCAAAAGGGCAGCAGAAACGGTGAGGGCGGTTCAGGTTTTAAACGTGAATATTCTTGGATGCATAGTCTTGGAGTATGGTGCTTTGTTGTGAATTAAATACCACTTTAAAGAGTGAAATAAATAGGGAAGTTCACAAAAAACATTGACATCTGCTTAATTGCTTTAGTTTTTTTTCTGTGGTGTAAAAAGAAACCCCATGTACACTCTTGACACCTATCAATGTTAGTGCTAGGTTTGATTCGTTGGGGTGAGTACTAAGCACAAACTATCAAAACTAGTGACCTACATTGTAGTCATGGATTAAATCCTTGCTTAGAACCAGCCTCAGATGACATGACAAAATCACTCAGAAATAAAATCTGACTTTAACTTTCCACACCAATTGTACTTCATTTGTCTGTTTGAGTTGTAACTTGTGTGTGTGGGTTAATGTTAATATCAGGGAGAGTTTTATTTTGTAGTGTGCTTGTGCTAAATTAGTAACACTGCAGGTCAGCGTGCTCTGTTGTTAAATATATACAGAAGGTTATGCTTGTAGCTCAGTAGTTGTACATCTTTTAAAGTAGGGCACTATGAATGGTAAAGGCTAAGGCATTTGTTGCAGTTGGTCTGTGGTGTCACTGCTTTGTCTACAGTGCTCGTTTCTGTCTGTTTCTATACCTGTTTCCAGAGAGGTTACTGGCACTTGTTAAGCCTAGTGCTTTTAGACCCTCAGTTAAGAGTGATCTGTGCAAGCAAAAGTGAAATTTACTATTTGTTTTAAAACAGTTAATTAAAAAACCCAACACCCAAACACTTTCAAACAGGACTGTCAGATGCAAAGGATAATCTTCCACCTCTTCTTTTAGAACCTGATAAAAGATTTGGATTTCTAGGATGTTCTTGACGTCAACCTGCAAAATGGCCACTTCTTGGAGAGACACCTGACCTTTTACCAATGCCAGGTGAGAGGGACGAAGCTCTGTAGCTGTTTGGCTTAATAAGTATCTTCAAGTTAAAACCTTGCTGGTGCTGACAACCATGTAACAATGAGCATCTTTCAGGCTAGTCTTGGCCTGCTTCTATGAGGTCAGATGCAAAAAAAATTAGACTAACCCTATAGCTTGGGAATCAAGAATAGGAGGAGAGAGACAAAGGGATGGTTATAGAATGTGTTCTAACCTGTCACAGTAAGACAAATCTCAGTTCAGTCGCTTCACTCAGTACAAGCGGGTGCGTGTTCAAATAGAGGTCTCTTCTTGCTCTCCATCAGAAAGTGTCAGTGTGCAAGAGTGAACCGAGTTAACATCAAGTTTCTTGTGAAACTGAAGAAGTCTGTGACAAACTTTTCAACTGTTGACTGCTGCTTTTGGTGAAGAGATGCCAAAGATAATGTCAGTGTTCAGGGGAACCCATTTTTTTTTGTCAGTAGGAGGTGGGAGCTATTTTGAAGGTGATTGTAACTGATTTTCTTAATTTGTTACATGAAGAGTTATAGGCACAGTCTGTTTTTTTTGTGTCGAACCTTACATATTGAAATAATTAGATACTGCTTTCTAAAGCATGCAAGTCCAGTGGGTTTCTTTTGGTTTAATTACTAGCTAAGCAGTTGTGTCCTGCTTGAAGAGTTGCAGGCCTTGGGAGGGAAATGCTTTCTGGCCTTTAGAAAGGATGGTAATTTTTCTGTAGGGCTTTGCCTTTGTTTTTGTAGACACAGGAGCAGGGAGGAAAATGGGACACTGAAAACAGCTTTCTCCACTTATTTGAATAATGGGATTAGACCCATGGTGACTCACCTCTTGCAGTTAATGGTTTCTGGTAATCTACTTACAGTGTCTGTGGGAGCTCCTTTTTGTACTTGCAAGTTTTTTGTTGTTGGTCAATAATTTGGCCACTGTGTTAGAACAGAGGTGTTGGAGCAGCCATGGTTGCAAGGAGAGGGAGAAGAGGGAAGGGGCCTAGGCTTAGCTTGAACTTGTACTCAGTAGAAAACCAGTGCTTAGAGAGAAGCAAGTGACCTTTCATGTTGATTTGCAAAGCAAGCTGATTGTTGCTTTGAGGGTATTTTTCAGTGTTTTTAGGAAGTGAAAGTTTTCCTCCTTGGTAGGAATTACAGCAGTAACCAAGCATGATGGCTAAATGTGTGAGTAATCTGCCGTTCCTGTATTTTAGACACATAAAATATAATATATAAAAATATGCTGATGTGTTTCTCTAGTTGTGAAATGGAAGATGATGTTTTTTACTGCTTATCAGGTATGCAGTGCTATGGAGTAAAAAACTTTGTTCATTTTAGATAGACTAATAAGCAGTTGGTTTAATTTGTAATAAGGATGATTTAGGTTAGATGTGAGGAAGTGTGTCGCCAGTTCATATTGAAACATTGATCAGACAGGAACAAGAACTGGTGAGGCGCACACCCATCAGTGGTAATAGGTGTATGCATGACATCAGGACAGAATCACTTTAATGGTGCTTTTAGCTGGAGGAGTATGTTAGCTTTGCAGTGAACTTTCTCCTGAAACAGGATTCGTGTATGCAGGATCCTTAAAGGGAGTAGGATACTGGACTATTTTTTGTATTAAAGTGAGAAGTTAGATGACCTACCTGACCTACGGAACAATCAAAAGTTATAGCAAATCATTAGGTTCAATGATACAGTAAAATGAAAAATTTGCCTTTCACTGATGGAAGAGGGGAGATTTTTTTTTTAGATATAACTAGATGTGGGGAGGGAGACCACATACATTACAATTGTCTTACAGTATTTTTTTTATTTTGTCACAGCCATTCATGTCAGTACAGCACCAGTGTCGAGCCTAAGAAGACACAGCTGACAACACTGACTATAGTGGAAGTCCTGTAACCCCACGTGCGTCACACCTTCTGTCACACTTCAGGCTGAGAGAACTTCTGAAAAATTCGAGGCTTTTCTATTAAAACAAATGTTTGTGAATGTCAGTGTACCTTTGTAATTTTAAATTAGAAGCTGCTAAATAGTCACATAATTAGGTTACCTGTTTTAGATCCTTGTCCCCAGTTTCACTGTGGTTGAACTTCATTTGACTATTCAGGTATGGGCAGGTCTGGTCAGACGTGGATTTCAGTGCAAGTTGATTATGATGGATGTAATTTCTCTGAAGTCATGGAAATTCCATCGGTTCTTTTTGCGTTTTACCTTATAGATGAAGGTGAAAGGACTGACTTTGACCTCAACCAGAGTTATCGGTGTTGCTTGCTTACTTAATAATTGACAACTTCGAAACAGTTTTATATTGATCCCCTGAATATTGAATTTTCTTGGGATTAGTTCTTTTGTATTTTCAATTGTTTTCACTTTCGTTATAACTTGAAGTTATAATAGTAAAAAAAGGAAAAATATTGCAATAATTCTAGTTAGAAAAGCAGTCAAGTAAACTAATGTGAGGAACCACCTTGATCTGTAGTTACATGCCAGCCAATCAAATACCAGATTAAAATGTTTTTAACAGCCATTCTTCTGGATTTAATACATGCAAAGTAAATGGTAGCCACTCTGCAAAAACACTTACTGTCAAGGTTAAATTATTGCTTGTAGATTGAATGTAAAGAAACAATGCCAAAAGCACTGATCTTGAAACTTCATGTCTGAAAGAGAAAACAGTTTAGAAGTATGTGAAGCACAAATTAAGCTACTGAAGGGAACTTCTGTAATGCATTGAATACATCATAGGTATTACTTGCAGTCATAATAGGCACAGTACTTTTTTGGAAAGGAGTCAGATTGTTAAATGATTGCAGTGTCTTTAAATACTGGAAGTAGCTTTCATTTTATGTATTTCTGGTATGGGTGTATGATGACTGCTTTTCATAATTGTGGGGGGAATTTCTGCTGATAGTGAATAGCAAAGAACTGACCAACAGGTGTGCACATCAGTATATCACAGCGATTAGATCTTTCTGGTCTTCCTTTTTGCAAGACAGGCTGTCTAATGCTTCCACTGTGGAATGTGTAGTGGAGCACTTTGCCATCTAGAAGGTATTTTTTTACTGACAGTGCTTGCTTGATTTGCTCTACTATAACTTGTTGTCAGATGGATTTTCATTATTGAATTCTATAAATTAAATCAATTCATAAATTTAATTTTGCTGAGAAATAGTACCAACTGTAGATCTTAACTGCACAAAATTTCCTTGCAGTGCAAATTGGAAAACAGTCCTGTACTTGAGAGCTCAGTGGTGTCTTTCTGCAAGGCCTGCCAACTAATTTTTATCTTGCAGCTTTTTGCATTCACTTAATGCATTAGCTAAAACCATTAAGAACCAGCTGTCAGCCCAAGAGTAAGTAATAAAACAACTTACTATTTTTCAAGATTCCTGTAATATCTGTTTTTAAAAATGCAGTATGACTCCTGTGGCAAATGATAGTTTAATGGTAGTGCCCTCTTTGGATAGCTAACTAACCCTTAAAATGATTGCAGCCCACCTAACCTCTACCTATGCATTCATTTGGCTGTTGATACTACAGTGTCTGAGGGCTGTGTGCACTTACAAATTATCCTGCTGGTGTCTATGTGAGGTAGAAGATTGCGTAGACTCTCCCCAGTGGAACATGGAAGCTTGTTTCAGAGTCTGGAATTGAACTAATTCCCTTGAGCCCTGCAGTAGGTCCTTAATCACAAAATCATTCCCTACTTCCCCGAAGGGATTAAATGTAATAACTGGTATCATTTAAGGGTTTTTCTTTTTTAACACTTGAGGTTAAGGTTTTGAGGTGATCTTTGCTGAAGAGTTATCTGTCATAATGTAAAATCTCTCTTTTCCAAGACAGGTAGTGGGAAGTTGGGATGCTGCTGTAGTACACACAGGGGATGGTTCTTGCTGGACCAACAGTGGGCTCGAGCTGTGGACAGAACTGGCACTTCCTACACATAAACTCTTATCCCTTCATGTTGTGGGGAAGGTGCTAAAACTAAAATATTCTAGGGGAATAAACACTGACGGAGATATGTACCTGTACTCTGAAGAATGGAAATGAGACATGTAAAAGAAAGCAAACAGGGGAGTTACATTGCCATTTTAGGAGTCAGCTTGAGCAGCCTCTGGCTTCACAAGTGAAAAGGAAATTTAAGGGAGATAAACAAAGCAAAACCAGTTTATACCTGCCTTTGGGTACAAGTGGGACATTTCTGTAGATGTTTATTTTTCAGGAGAATTAAACTTAATAGCCTTACACATGAGAAATTGGAGAAAAATAAAACCCAAAAGATCTAAACTCAGCATGCCTGTGCACAAAGGAAATCATCACTTGCTCACTTCACTCATTTAAATACAGTGAAACCCCCCCAATCCAAACCAAATACCAACAAAACCAAACGCACCTCATGCCTGAAACGTAGAAGCCCAAACTTTGTAGAACATTGTCAACTAAATAAACTGTAAACTCTGAGTTTATATTCCTCAGGAAACTTCAAAGCAGCTTAAAGTAGTTTAGATACCTCTTCCATTGACCTGCTATTTGCAGTGTTGCGGAAGTGTTTTTAAAACTTACTACAGACAAATAAAAATGCTTGTTCACTTTCAGTGAAGTGCTTGAGTGGGGTATGCTCAATTTAAATTGGTTATAAAGGCTGATAGTCCTTAACGAATGGGAGCATGCAAGAGCAGAGTGATGTGCAGCACCATATAGGTGAGTAAAGAAAAACAAAAAAGGCAAACTGAACTTTGATCAGGTAAATATTTAAGTCCTACTGCATTTTAAACCAGCTAATACTGCTTCCCATACAGGAAAAGTGGCCCAGTAGTTGAGGTGTGACGTGGGGGAGAGGCAATTGGTTTGTCTCTTACCGAAGCAGTGTCTCAGCACAGGCAAAGCAGAGTCCCTCAGCAGGCTTGGTGCTGCTGGGCAGCCAGGAGGGGAGGTGTCTCCTCAGGAGTGGGAGTACAAGCACTCTGATGCAAACAGTTAGGCTGCTGTTAGTGAAAAGCAAAGGAGAGAGAGAGAATTCCCACTTGGCTGTTTTTCAGTGAGTTTCTGGAGGTCTCTGCTCTCCGCAGAGCTACTGGTTCTGTGTGAAGTGTAGGTCTGTGTGAAATGGCCATGGGGGTAGAGAAGGCTGAAACTTCACCAGCTGTCTGTCTCCTGGTCTTCATATTACAACTAAGGATAGGAATAAAAATGTTGTGTGGCCCATGTCACTCAACACAGCCTTTGATCACACTGCTGCTTGTTTTCTGAACTGCTCCATTGTGCTGTAGTCACTCGAGGCCTATGTCGTGTTTTACAAAGAAGATGAGATTATATGAGATTTCTGACCAGAACCCTGCTCTGGTGATCAAGTAGAAAAAGATAACTTTCATCTGTAGTTAAGGCTGACATGTGGCCCAGAGTGCTTGAATTATTGAATGCTTTTCATATTGTCAGTACTACTGTTGCTTTAGATGTCCTCAGGGCTTGTGGATATATATTTTAAAGGTACTATGTTTTTTATCGTGCTCTGACATCTTTAGCTGGATTTATTTTTCTGACAGAAAGTTAGGGTTTAACGTATTTTTCAGACAAACAGCAGTGCTACTCTGACCTGCTTTTGAACCTAAATGTTGCATCTGAAATAAGTGTAAATGTTGTTGTGCTGTAGTCATTCTACAGGAGTCTGGTGAAGTTTGTGTAACCATGCAAGAGAAAATGACTTCCTCACTTAAAATGTGCATTTTGGAGCATTTAACTTCTTTTTGCAGTGTACCAGCATCATGGCTGTGATTTAGTCTGATACTTTCCCTTGTGCCATGCAACAGAGGCAGGAAGAGGAGGGATGGCGACAAGAGTGGGAAGCTGCCCAGCTCCACGGCTGCGCTGTACCTTGCTGGGCAGAGCTGCTGAGGGGGGAAACAACTCTCGCTGCCAGCCCTTCACTGAGAATTGAACACAAATCATAGAAGGCAAAGAGGCATCTGAAGCCGCTCTCCTGCCCGAGCACATCAAAGTGCTGCAGGAGCAGCAAGAGCCCAGCACCTTCTGTCGCCCAACTGAGGGGGGAGGAAACAGTGCCCTTGCTTTGCCTTTTATTTCCATAGGCAAAATGAGCCTGGTGTGGTCTCTACCCACTTCAGGTCAGGGAGGAAAGTGTGATGCTCCCTCTGCCTGTGTTTTCTTTTATCCTATTGTTTCACCAGCTGGCAGCTTGTGATGGACAGGTGAGCCTTGTGCCAGGGGCGGGCAGCTCACCTGCTGCACCTGGCAGGGCTGCCTGCTGCTGGCAGTGCCTCAGGAGGAGGCCCCACTGCAGGTAAGAGTTTCTTTATGGAAAAGCAGGCTTCAATTAATGCAGTTTTCCTTTGCATGTTAAAAGCCTGCGTGTAAAAGCTGGGTGCAGTGGGCTTAGCTGTTTCCATCCCTTGCAGTGCGTCCAGTGCGTCCAGTATGTCCTGCATATGGAGTCAACTCTAGAGACCTTATGAGGCTCCTTTTCTAATCAATAGAGCCCCTATCGCGCCTCCTTACTTAGGTCTCTAGAGTTGACTCCATATGCAGGACATACTGGCCACTATAGAAGGTCTATAGGGGCTTCTATGGTGTCTACAAAGTGTGAGATAGGGGCTATTAGAGAGGCTCTATACTGGGTACAGACAGGAGACAAGTGCTTTATATGGGGCTGCATAGCAGGGACACAGAGGACATAATATTTGCTCTATAGAGGGCTCCATAGGAGCGGATAAGAACGAGATGGGGGGGCTCCATACGGGGTACACAAGGCACAATAAACGCTCTATGGGGGACTCCATAGCAGGGTCATGGTAAGGGACACAACAGGGGTCCTACAGAGGGCTCCATAAGGGAGAGAGAGTGTGAGGTAGGGGATCTAGAGGTGGCTCCATATGTGGCACTTATTGGCTGCTATAAAATTTTCACAGGGAGTTCCATAACATCTGCACAAGGTGTGATACGATCTATAAAGGGACTGTATAGCAGGGACATATGGGGAGCAATAGGGACTCTGTAGATGGCTCCATAAGGGCGACACAGGGCTCTAATTGCTCTATAGGGGGCTCCATAGCAGGGACGTAGGGGGTGTGATAAAGGCTCTCTAGAGGGCTCCATAGGAGAGAGAAAGTAAGAGACGGGGGCTGTAGTGGGGGATCCATATGGGGTACACCGGGCACAAGGAGTAGTCTGACAAGGGCTCCATTGTGGGGACTTAGTGGGTGCGATAAAGTCTGTGCAAAGGGCTCCACAAGGGCGAGAAAGGGTGAGATCAGGGCTGTAGTGGGGGCTCCATACAGGGTACACAGGTCGCAATTTATGCCCTATGCAGGGTACATAGTGGGGACTTAGGCGGCGCTATGGGGTCTCTATAAGCAGAAATATGGTGAGGAACCCAAAAATGGATTGAGGGACAAAAAATAGATAGAAGAACCAAAAAATGGATTCGTGAACCAAAAAATGGATTGAAGAACCCAAAAACGGGCCGAAGGCCTGAAAAAAGGATTGAGGAAAACTAAAAAGTATTGAAGAACCCCAAAATGGATTGAAGAACCCCAAAATTGAATTGAGGAAAGCAAAAATGGATTGAAGAAACAAAAAATGGGCTGATGGACCCAAAAATAGATTGACACACCTAAATATGGAGTGAGGAACCCAAATATGGATTGATGAACCCAAAAATGGATTGCAGAACCCCAAAATGGGCTGAGGGACTAAAAAAATGAATTAAAGAACCAAAAAATGGTCTGCAGAACAAAAAAAAAAAAGAATTGAGGAATCCAGAACTTGACTGAGGAATCCAAAAGTGGGCTGAGGAACCCAAAAATGGGCTGAAGAACAAAAAAAAAGGATTGAGGAAACTAAAAATGGATTGAGGAAACCAAAAATAGATTCCGGAACCCAAAAATGGATTGAGGGACCAAGAAATGGATTCAGGAACCAAAAAATGGATTGAGGAACTCAAAAATGGATTGAGAAATCATTAAATGGCTTGAGGAACCCAAAAATGGGTTGAGGAAACCAAAAATAGATTCAGGAACCCAAAAATGGATTGAGGACAGCAAAATGGATGGAGGAACCCAAAATTCGGGTCAGGAACCCGAAAATGGATTGAGGAACCCGAAAATGGATTGAGGAATCCAAAATATGGGCTGAGGAACCCCCAAAAAGATATAGGGTCAAAAAATTGCCTGAGGAACCATAAAAAAGTTATAGGGACCAAGAAATGGGTTGAGGGACCAAGAAATGGGTTCAGGGACTCAAAGATGGATTGAGGAACCCAAAAATGGGCTGAGGATCCCAAAAAGGTGCTGACGAAAATAAAAATGTATTGAAGGACCCCATAATGGATTGAGGAATCCAAAAGTGGATTGAGGAATCCAAAAATGGGTTGAGGAATCCAAAAATGGGTTGAGGAATCCAAAAATGGGTTGAGGAATCCAAAAATGGGCTGAGGATCCCAAAAAGGTGCTGACGAACCTAAAAATGTATTGAAGGACCCCATAATGGTTTGAGGAACCCAAAAATGGATTGAGGAAAGCAGAAATATGGTGAGGAACCCAAAAATGGATTGAGGGACGAAAAATAGATTGAAGAACCAAAAAATGGATTCGTGAACAAAAAAATGGATTGAAGAACCCCAAAATGGGCTGAAGGCCTGAAAAAAGGAAAGAGGAAAACTAAAATGTATTGAAGGACCCCAAAATGGATTGAAGAACCCAAAAATTGAATTGAGGAAAGCAAAAATGGATTGAGGAAACAAAAAATGGGCTGATGGACCCAAAAATAGATTGACACACCTAAATATGGATTGATGAACCCAAAAATGTATTGCACAACCCCAAAATGGGATGAGGGACCAAAAAATGGATTGAGGAACCAAAAAATGGGCTGCAGAACAAAAAAAAAAAAGAATTGAGGAACCCAAAACTTGACTGAGGAATCAAAAAATGGGCTGAGTAACCCGAAAATGTGCTGAGGAACCCAAAAATGGGCTGAAGAACAAAAAAAAAAAGGATTGAGGAACCCGAAAATTGGCTGAGGAACCCGCAAATTGGCTGAGGAACCTGAAAATAAATTGAGGAGCCCAAAAATGGATTGAGGAGCCCAAAAATGGATTGAGGGACTCAAAAATGGACTGATGAACCCAAAAAGAGGTTGAGGGACCCAAGAATAGATTGTCGAACCCAAAAATGGATTCAGACCTCAAAAAATGCATTGAGGGACCCAAAACTTGACTGAGGAATCCAAAAATGGGCTGAGTAACCCGAAAATGTGCTGAGGAAGCAAAAATGGGCTGAAGAACACAAAAATGGGCTCAGAAACCCAAAATTGGATTGAGGAATCCAAAACTGGGCTGAGGAATCCAAAACTGGGCTGAGGGACCCAAAAATGGATTCCGGAACCCAAAAATGGATTCCGGAACCCAAAAATGGATTCAGGAACCCAAAAATGAATTCAGGAAAGCAAAAACGGATGGAGGAACCCAAAATTTGGGTCAGGAACCCAAAAAATGGAATGAGAAACCCAAAAGTGGATTGAGGAACCCAAAAATGGATTGAGGAAACCAAAGAAGGATTGAGGGACCCAAAAATGGGTTGAGGAACCCAGAAAGGATTGAGGGACCCAAAAATGTATTGAGGAGCCAAAAATGGACTGAAGAACCCAAAGAGAGATTGAGGAACCCGAAAATGCATTGAGGAATGCAAAAATGCATTGAGGAAGGCAGAAATATGGTGAGGAACCCAAAAATGGTTTGAGGGACAAAAAATAGATTGAAGAACCAAAAAATGGATTCATGAACCAAAAAATGGATTGAAGAACCCAAAAATGGGCTGAAGGCCTGAAAAAAGAATTGAGGAAAACTAAAATGTCTTGAAGAACCCCAAAATGGATTGAAGAACCCAAAAATTGAATTGAGGAAAGCAAAAATGGATTGAGGAAACAAAAAATGAGCTGATGGACCCAGAAATAGATTGACATACCTAAATATGGAGTGAAGAACCCAAACATGGATTGATGAACCCCAAAATGGATTGCAGAACCGGAAAATGGGCTGAGGGACCAAAAAATGGATTGAGAAACCAAAAAATGAGCTGCAGAACAAAAAAAAAAAATTGAGGAACCCAAAACTTAACTGAGGTATCCAAAAATGGGCTGAGTAGCCCGAAAATGTGTTGAGGAAACCAAAAATGGACTGAAGAACAAAAAAAAGGATTGACGAACCCAAAACTTGACTGAGGAATCCAAAAATGGGCTGAGTAACCCGAAAATGTGTTGAGGAAACAAAAAATGACCTTAAGAACAATAAAAAAGGATTGACGAACCCAAAACTTGACTGAGGAATCCAAAAATGGGCTGAGTAACCCGAAAATGTGTTGAGGAAACCAAAAATGGACTGAAGAATAAAAAAAAGGATTGACGAACCCAAAACTTGACTGAGGAATCCAAAAATGGGCTGAGTAACCCGAAAATGTGTTGAGGAAACCAAAAATGGACTGAAGAACAAAAAAAAGGATTGACGAACCCAAAACTTGACTGAGGAATCCAAAAATGGGCTGAGTAACCCGAAAATGTGTTGAGGAAACAAAAAATGACCTGAAGAACAAAAAAAAAGGATTGACGAACCCAAAACTTGACTGAGGAATCCAAAAATGGGCTGAGTAACCCGAAAATGTGTTGAGGAAACAAAAAATGACCTGAAGAACAAAAAAAAGGATTGACGAACCCAAAACTTGACTGAGGAATCCAAAAATGGGCTGAGTAACCCGAAAATGTGTTGAGGAAACCAAAAATGGACTGAAGAACAAAAAAAAGGATTGACGAACCCAAAACTTGACTGAGGAATCCAAAAATGGGCTGAGTAACCCGAAAATGTGTTGAGGAAACCAAAAATGGACTGAAGAACAAAAAAAAGGATTGACGAACCCAAAACTTGACTGAGGAATCCAAAAATGGGCTGAGTAACCCGACAATGTGTTGAGGAAACCAAAAATGGACTGAAGAACAAAAAAAGGATTGACGAACCCAAAACTTGACTGAGGAATCCAAAAATGGGCTGAGTAACCCGAAAATGTGTTGAGGAAACAAAAAATGACCTGAAGAACAAAAAAAAGGATTGACGAACCCGAAAATGGCTTGAGGACCCCGAAAATGCCTTGAGGAACCCGAAAATATGGCTTGAGGAACCCCAAAAAACATATAGGGACCCAGAAATGGATTGAGGGACCCAAAAATGGATTGAGGAACCCAAAAAGAGGATTGAGGGCCCCAAAACTGAACTGAAGGAATCAAAAATGGATTGAGGAAGCCAAAAATAGATTTAGGAATCCAAAAATGGGCTGTAGAACACAAAAATGGTCTCGGAAACCCCAAAATGGATTGAGGAACCCAAAAATGGATTGAGGGACTCAAAAATGGACTGATGTACCCAAAAAGAGATTGAGGGACCCAAGAATAGATTGTCGAACCCAAAAATGGATTCAGAGACCGAAAAATGGTTTGAGGGACCCAAAAAAAGATTGAGGAATCCAAAAATTGGCTGAGTAACCCGAAAATGTGCTGAGGAACCCAAAAACGGGCTGAAGAACTAAAAAAAAAGCATTGAGGAACCCAAAAATGGATTGAGGAAAGCAAAAACGGATGGAGGAACCAAAAATTCAGGTCAGGAAACCAAAAATGGATTGAGAAACCCAAAAATGGATTGAGGAAACCAAAAATAGATTGCGAAACTCAAAAATGGATTGAGGAATCCAAAATATGGGCTGAGGAACCCAAAAAAAGATATAGGGAACCAAAAATTGGCTGAGGGAATAACAAATGGATAGAGGGATCAAGAAATGGATTGAGGAACCCAAAAATGGCTTGAGGAACTCGAAAATGGCTTGAGAATTCAGAAAATGGCTTGTGGATGCCAAAAATGGCTTGAGGAAGCCAAAAATGGCTTGAGGAAGCTGAAAAAATGGCTTGAGGAAGCTGAAAAAATGGCTTGAGGAAGCTGAAAAAATGGCTTGAGGAAGCTGAAAAAATGGCTTGAGGAAGCTGAAAAAATGGCTTGAGGAACCCAAAAATGGGCTGAGGAACCCAAAAATGGGCTGAGGAACCCAAAAATGGGCTGAGGAACCCAAAAATGGGCTGAGGAACCCAAAAATGGGCTGAGGAACCCAAAAAAAGATATAGGGGACCAAGAAATGGGTTGAGGGACCAAGAAATGGGTTGAGGGACCCAAAAATGGGTTGAGGGCCCCAAAAAGAGTATTGAGGGACCCAAGAATGCATTGACAAACTCAAAAATGGATTCAGAGACCCAAAAATGTATTGAGGAAAGCAAAAACGGATGGAGGAACCCAAAATTCGGGTCAGGAACCCAAAAATGGATTGAGGAACCTAAAAATGGATTGAGGAACCTAAAAATGGATTGAGGAAACCAATAATGGATTGAGAAAATCAAAAATGGATTGAGAAAATCAAAAATGGATTGAGGAACCCAAAAAAAAGATATAGGGAACCAAAAATTGGCTGAATGAACAAGAAATGGATTGAGGGACCAAGAAATGGATTGAGGGACCAGGAAATGGATTGAGGGACCAAGAAATGGATTGAGGGACCAAGAAATGGGTTGAGGGACCCAAAAATGGGTTCAGGGACCCAAAAATGGGTTGAGGAACCCAAAAAAGGACTGAGGAACCCAAAAAAAGGATCGAGGGACCCAAACATGAACTGAAAAACTCAAAACTGGATTGAGGAACCAAAAATGGACTGATGAAAACAAAGAGAGATTGAGGGACCCAAGAATGGATTGACGAACCCAAACATGGATTCAGAGTTCCAAAAACAGATTGAGGAACCCAAAAATAGATTGAGGAATCCAAAAATGGGCTCAGAAACCCAAAAATGAATTGAGGAACCCAAAAAAAAAGGCTGAGGGACCCAGAAAAATGGATTGAGGAACGCAAAAATGGATTGAGGAACCCAAAAAATGGGCTGAGGAACTCCAAAAATGTATAGGGTCAAAAAATTGGCTGAGGAACCAAAAAAAAGATATACGGACCAAAAAATTGGCTGAGGGACCAAGAAATGGATTGAGGGACCAAGAAATGGACTGATGAACCCTAAGAGAGATTGAGGGACCCAAGAATGCATTGACGAACTCAAAAATGGATTCAGAGACCCAAAACTGGATTGAGGAACCCAAAAATGGATTGAAGAACCCAAAAATGGGCTCAGAAACCCCAAAATGGATTGAGGAACGCAAAAATGGATTGAGGAACGCAAAAATGGATTGAGGAACGCAAAAATGGATTGCGGAACGCAAAAATGGATTGAGGAACGCAAAAATATGGTGAGGAACCCAAAAATGGATTGAGGGACAAAAAATACATTGAAGAACCAAAAAATGGATTCATGAACCAAAAAGTGGATTGAAGAACCCAAAAATGGGCTGAAGACCTGAAAAATGGATTGAGGAACCAAAAAATGAGCTGCAGAACAAAAAAAAAAAATTGAGGAACCCAAAACTTGACTGAGGAATCCAAAAATGGGCTGAATAACCCGATAATGTGTTGAGGAACCCAAAAATGGGCTGAAGAACAAAAAAAAGGATTGAGGGACCCAAAAATTGACTGAGGAATCAAAAAATGGGCTGAGTAACCCGAAAATAAATTGAGGAAACCGCAAATGGATTGAGGAGCCCAAAAATGGATTGAGGGACCCAAAAATGGCCTGAAGAACTCAAAAATATGGATTGACGAAACCAAAAATGGACTGATGAAACCAAAAAGAGAATGAGGGACCCAAGAATAGATTGATGAACCCAAAAATGGATTCAGAGACCGAAAAATGGTTTGAGGGACCCAAAAAAAGATTGAGGAATCCAAAAATGGGCTGAGTAACCCAAAAATGTGCTGAGGAACCCAAAAACGGGCTGAAGAACAAAAATAAAAAGGATTGAGGAACCCAAAACTTGACTGAGGAATCCAAAAATGGGCTGCGTAACCCCAAAATGTGCTGAGGAACCCAAAAATGGGATGAAGAACCAAAGAAAAAACATTGAGGAACCCAAAAATGGATTGAGGAAAGCAAAAATGGATGGAGGAACCCAAAATTCAGGTCAGGAAACCAAAAATGGATTGCGAAACTCAAAAATGCATTGAGGAATCCAAAATATGCGCTGAGGAACCCAAAAAAAGATATAGGGAACCAAAAATTGCCTGAGGGAATAACAAATGGATTGAGGGACCAAGAAATGGCTTGAGGAACCCAAAAATGGGTTGAGGAAACCAAAAACAGATTCAGGAACCCAAAAATGGATGGAGGAACCCAAAAATGGATGGAGGAACCCAAAAATGGATGGAGGAACCCAAAAATGGATGGAGGAACCCAAAATATGGCCTGAGGAACCCAAAAAAAGATATAGGGGACCAAGAAATGGGTTGAGGGACCAAGAAATGGGTTGAGGGACCAAGAAATGGGTTGAGGGACCCAAAAATGGGTTGAGGGCCCCAAAAAGAGTATTGAGGGACCCAAGAATGCATTGACAAACTCAAAAATGGATTCAGAGACCCAAAAATGTATTGAGGAAAGCAAAAACGGATGGAGGAACCCAAAATTCGGGTCAGGAACCCAAAAATGGATTGAGGAACCTAAAAATGGATTGAGGAACCTAAAAATGGATTGAGGAAACCAATAATGGATTGAGAAAATCAAAAATGGATTGAGAAAATCAAAAATGGATTGAGAAAATCAAAAATGGATTGAGGAACCCAAAAAAAAGATATAGGGAACCAAAAATTGGCTGAATGAACAAGAAATGGATTGAGGGACCAAGAAATGGATTGAGGGAACAAGAATTGGGTTGAGGGACCCAAAAATGGGTTGAGGGACCCAAAAATGGGTTGAGGGACCCAAAAAAGGACTGAGGAACCCAAAAAAAGGACTGAGGGACCCAAACATGAACTGAAAAACTCAAAACTGGATTGAGGAACCAAAAATGGACTGATGAAAACAAAGAGAGATTGAGGGACCCAAGAATGGATTGACGAACCCAAACATGGATTCAGAGTTCCAAAAACAGATTGAGGAACCCAAAAATAGATTGAGGAATCCAAAAATGGGCTGAAGAACAAAAAAATGGGCTCAGAAACCCAAAAATGAATTGAGGAACCCAAAAAAAAAGGCTGAGGGACCCAGAAAAATGGATTGAGGAACCCAAAAATGGATTGAGGAACCCAAAAAATGGGCTGAGGAACTCCAAAAATGTATAGGGTCAAAAAATTGGCTGAGGAACCAAAAAAAAGATATACGGACCAAAAAATTGGCTGAGGGACCAAGAAATGGATTGAGGGACCAAGAAATGGACTGATGAACCCTAAGAGAGATTGAGGGACCCAAGAATGCATTGACGAACTCAAAAATGGATTCAGAGACCCAAAAATGGATTGAGGAACCCAAGAATGGATTGAAGAAACCAAAAATGGGTTGAGGAACCCAAAAACGGATTGAGGAACCCAGAATTGTCTGAGGAACCTGAAAATGGCCTGAGGATACCAGAAATGTGCTGAGGAACCTAAAAATATACTGCAGGACCCAAAATGGGCTGAGGAACCCAGAAATGGGCTGAGGAACCTGAAAATGGCCTGAGGATACCAGAAATGTGCTGAGGAACCTAAAAATATACTGCAGGACCCAAAATGGGCTGAGGAACCCAGAAATGGGCTGAGGAACCTGAAAATGGGCTGAGGAACCCAAAAATGGGCTGAGGAACCCGAAAATGGGCTGAGGAACCCGAAAATGGGCTGAGGAACCCGAAAATGGGCTGAGGATCCCGAAAATGGGCTGAGGATCCTAAAAATGTATTGAGGAACCCAAAAAATGGATTGAGGAACGCAAAAATGAATGAGAAACGCAGAAATATGGTGAGGAACCCAAAAATGGATTGAGGGACAAAAAATGGATTCATGAACCAAAAAATGGATTGAAGAACCCAAAAACAGGCTGAAGGCCTGAAAAAAGGATTGAGGAAAACTAAAATGTATTGAAGGACCCCAAAATGGATTGAAGAACCCTAAAATTGAATTGAGGAAAGCAAAAATGGATTGAGGAAACAAAAAATGAGCTGATGGACCCAGAAATAGATTGACACACCTAAATATGGAGTGAGGAACCCAAATATGGATTGATGAACCCCAAAATGGATTGCAGAACCGGAAAATGGGCTGAGGGACCAAAAAATGGATTGAGGAACCAAAAAATGAGCTGCAGAACAAAAAAAAAATTGAGGAACCCAAAACTTGACTGAGGAATCCAAAAATGGGCTGAATAACCCGATAATGTGTTGAGGAACCCAAAAATGGGCTGAAGAACAAAAAAAAGGATTGAGGGACCCAAAAATTGACTGAGGAATCAAAAAATGGGCTGAGTAACCCGAAAATAAATTGAGGAAACCGCAAATGGATTGAGGAGCCCAAAAATGGATTGAGGGACCCAAAAATGGCCTGAAGAACTCAAAAATATGGATTGACGAAACCAAAAATGGACTGATGAAACCAAAAAGAGAACGAGGGACCCAAGAATAGATTGATGAACCCAAAAATGGATTCAGAGACCGAAAAATGGTTTGAGGGACCCAAAAAAAGATTGAGGAATCCAAAAATGGGCTGAGTAACCCAAAAATGTGCTGAGGAACCCAAAAACGGGCTGAAGAACAAAAATAAAAAGGATTGAGGAACCCAAAACTTGACTGAGGAATCCAAAAATGGGCTGCGTAACCCAAAAAATGTGCTGAGGAACCCAAAAATGGGATGAAGAACCAAAGAAAAAACATTGAGGAACCCAAAAATGGATTGAGGAAAGCAAAAACGGATGGAGGAACCCAAAATTCAGGTCAGGAAACCAAAAATGGATTGCGAAACTCAAAAATGGATTGAGGAATCCAAAATATGCGCTGAGGAACCCAAAAGAAGATATAGGGAACCAAAAATTGGCTGAGGGAATAACAAATGGATTGAGGAACCCAAAAATGGATGGAGGAACCCAAAAATGGATGGAGGAACCCAAAAATGGATGGAGGAACCCAAAAATGGATGGAGGAACCCAAAATATGGCCTGAGGAACCCAAAATATGGCCTGAGGAACCCAAAAAAAGATATAGGGGACCAAGAAATGGGTTGAGGGACCAAGAAATGGGTTGAGGGACCCAAAAATGGGTTGAGGGCCCCAAAACGAGTATTGAGGGACCCAAGAATGCATTGACAAACTCAAAAATGGATTCAGAGACCCAAAAATGTATTGAGGAAAGCAAAAACGGATGGAGGAACCCAAAATTCGGGTCAGGAACCCAAAAATGGATTGAGGAACCTAAAAATGGATTGAGGAACCTAAAAATGGATTGAGGAAACCAATAATGGATTGAGAAAATCAAAAATGGATTGAGAAAATCAAAAATGGATTGAGAAAATCAAAAATGGATTGAGGAACCCAAAAAAAAGATATAGGGAACCAAAAATTGGCTGAATGAACAAGAAATGGATTGAGGGACCAGGAAATGGATTGAGGGACCAGGAAATGGATTGAGGGACCAAGAAATGGATTGAGGGACCAAGAAATGGATTGAGGGACCAAGAAATGGGTTGAGGGACCCAAAAATGGGTTGAGGAACCCAAAAAAGGACTGAGGAACCCAAAAAAAGGATCGAGGGACCCAAACATGAACTGAAAAACTCAAAACTGGATTGAGGAACCAAAAATGGACTGATGAAAACAAAGAGAGATTGAGGGACCCAAGAATGGATTGACGAACCCAAACATGGATTCAGAGTTCCAAAAACAGATTGAGGAACCCAAAAATAGATTGAGGAATCCAAAAATGGGCTCAGAAACCCAAAAATGAATTGAGGAACCCAAAAAAAATGGCTGAGGGACCCAGAAAAATGGATTGAGGAACCCAAAAATGGATTGAGGAACCCAAAAAATGGGCTGAGGAACTCCAAAAATGTATAGGGTCAAAAAATTGGCTGAGGAACCAAAAAAAAGATATACGGACCAAAAAATCGGCTGAGGGACCAAGAAATGGATTGAGGGACCAAGAAATGGACTGATGAACCCTAAGAGAGATTGAGGGACCCAAGAATGCATTGACGAACTCAAAAATGGATTCAGAGACCCAAAACTGGATTGAGGAACCCAAAAATGGATTGAAGAACCCAAAAATGGGCTCAGAAACCCCAAAATGGATTGAGGAACGCAAAAATGGATTGAGGAACGCAAAAATGGATTGCGGAACGCAAAAATGGTTTGCGGAACGCAAAAATGGATTGAGGAACGCAAAAATATGGTGAGGAACCCAAAAATGGATTGAGGGACAAAAAATAGATTGAAGAACCAAAAAATGGATTCATGAACCAAAAAGTGGATTGAAGAACCCAAAAATGGGCTGAAGACCTGAAAAATGGATTGAGGAACCAAAAAATGAGCTGCAGAACAAAAAAAAAAAATTGAGGAACCCAAAACTTGACTGAGGAATCCAAAAATGGGCTGAATAACCCGATAATGTGTTGAGGAACCCAAAAATGGGCTGAAGAACAAAAAAAAGGATTGAGGGACCCAAAAATTGACTGAGGAATCAAAAAATGGGCTGAGTAACCCGAAAATAAATTGAGGAAACCGCAAATGGATTGAGGAGCCCAAAAATGGATTGAGGGACCCAAAAATGGCCTGAAGAACTCAAAAATATGGATTGACGAAACCAAAAATGGACTGATGAAACCAAAAAGAGAATGAGGGACCCAAGAATAGATTGATGAACCCAAAAATGGATTCAGAGACCGAAAAATGGTTTGAGGGACCCAAAAAAGATTGAGGAATCCAAAAATGGGCTGAGTAACCCAAAAATGTGCTGAGGAACCCAAAAACGGGCTGAAGAACAAAAATAAAAAGGATTGAGGAACCCAAAACTTGACTGAGGAATCCAAAAATGGGCTGCGTAACCCAAAAATGTGCTGAGGAACCCAAAAATGGGATGAAGAACCAAAGAAAAAACATTGAGGAACCCAAAAATGGATTGAGGAAAGCAAAAACGGATGGAGGAACCCAAAATTCAGGTCAGGAAACCAAAAATGGATTGCGAAACTCAAAAATGCATTGAGGAATCCAAAATATGCGCTGAGGAACCCAAAAAAAGATATAGGGAACCAAAAATTGCCTGAGGGAATAACAAATGGATTGAGGGACCAAGAAATGGCTTGAGGAACCCAAAAATGGGTTGAGGAAACCAAAAACAGGTTCAGGAACCCAAAAATGGATGGAGGAACCCAAAAATGGATGGAGGAACCCAAAAATGGATGGAGGAACCCAAAAATGGATGGAGGAACCCAAAAATGGATGGAGGAACCCAAAAATGGATTGAGGAACCCAAAATATGGCCTGAGGAACCCAAAAAAAGATATAGGGGACCAAGAAATGGGTTGAGGGACCAAGAAATGGGTTGAGGGACCAAGAAATGGGTTGAGGGACCAAGAAATGGGTTGAGGGACCCAAAAATGGGTTGAGGGCCCCAAAAAGAGTATTGAGGGACCCAAGAATGCATTGACAAACTCAAAAATGGATTCAGAGACCCAAAAATGTATTGAGGAAAGCAAAAACGGATGGAGGAACCCAAAATTCGGGTCAGGAACCCAAAAATGGATTGAGGAACCTAAAAATGGATTGAGGAACCTAAAAATGGATTGAGGAACCTAAAAATGGATTAAGGAAACCAATAATGGATTGAGAAAATAAAAAATGGATTGAGAAAATCAAAAATGGATTGAGGAACCCAAAAAAAAGATATAGGGAACCAAAAATTGGCTGAATGAACAAGAAATGGATTGAGGGACCAAGAAATGGATTGAGGGACCAAGAAATGGGTTGAGGGACCCAAAAATGGGTTGAGGGACCCAAAAATGGGTTGAGGGACCCAAAAAAGGACTGAGGAACCCAAAAAAAGTACTGAGGGACCCAAACATGAACTGAAAAACTCAAAACTGGATTGAGGAACCAAAAATGGACTGATGAAAACAAAGAGAGATTGAGGGACCCAAGAATGGATTGACGAACCCAAACATGGATTCAGAGTTCCAAAAACAGATTGAGGAACCCAAAAATAGATTGAGGAATCCAAAAATGGGCTGAAGAACAAAAAAATGGGCTCAGAAACCCAAAAATGAATTGAGGAACCCAAAAAAAAAGGCTGAGGGACCCAGAAAAATGGATTGAGGAACCCAAAAATGGATTGAGGAACCCAAAAAATGGGCTGAGGAACTCCAAAAATGTATAGGGTCAAAAAATTGGCTGAGGAACCAAAAAAAAGATATACGGACCAAAAAATTGGCTGAGGGACCAAGAAATGGATTGAGGGACCAAGAAATGGACTGATGAACCCTAAGAGAGATTGAGGGACCCAAGAATGCATTGACGAACTCAAAAATGGATTCAGAGACCCAAAAATGGATTGAGGAACCCAAGAATGGATTGAAGAAACCAAAAATGGGTTGAGGAACCCAAAAACGGATTGAGGAACCCAGAATTGTCTGAGGAACCTGAAAATGGCCTGAGGATACCAGAAATGTGCTGAGGAACCTAAAAATATACTGCAGGACCCAAAATGGGCTGAGGAACCCAGAAATGGGCTGAGGAACCTGAAAATGGCCTGAGGATACCAGAAATGTGCTGAGGAACCTAAAAATATACTGCAGGACCCAAAATGGGCTGAGGAACCCAGAAATGGGCTGAGGAACCCGAAAATGGGCTGAGGAACCCGAAAATGGGCTGAGGAACCCGAAAATGGGCTGAGGAACCCGAAAATGGGCTGAGGATCCTAAAAATGTATTGAGGAACCCAAAAAATGGATTGAGGAACGCAAAAATGAATGAGAAACGCAGAAATATGGTGAGGAACCCAAAAATGGATTGAGGGACAAAAAATGGATTCATGAACCAAAAAATGGATTGAAGAACCCAAAAACAGGCTGAAGGCCTGAAAAAAGGATTGAGGAAAACTAAAATGTATTGAAGGACCCCAAAATGGATTGAAGAACCCTAAAATTGAATTGAGGAAAGCAAAAATGGATTGAGGAAACAAAAAATGAGCTGATGGACCCAGAAATAGATTGACACACCTAAATATGGAGTGAGGAACCCAAATATGGATTGATGAACCCCAAAATGGATTGCAGAACCGGAAAATGGGCTGAGGGACCAAAAAATGGATTGAGGAACCAAAAAATGAGCTGCAGAACAAAAAAAAAATTGAGGAACCCAAAACTTGACTGAGGAATCCAAAAATGGGCTGAATAACCCGATAATGTGTTGAGGAACCCAAAAATGGGCTGAAGAACAAAAAAAAGGATTGAGGGACCCAAAAATTGACTGAGGAATCAAAAAATGGTCTGAGTAACCCGAAAATAAATTGAGGAAACCGCAAATGGATTGAGGAGCCCAAAAATGGATTGAGGGACCCAAAAATGGCCTGAAGAACTCAAAAATATGGATTGACG